>OV121085.1:45352908-45952908 GCA_921293015.1 Phorcus lineatus
TTGTCACCAAGGTCATGATTCAGACTCTATATCCAGCAACCATTTCCTGTCAAGACGACTCAAAGTGCACAGTCAAATAAATTTTCTTTTACTTAAGCTTATTGAAATGTCTTCAGTTTTTTGGATCGATACTTTTGAGACGGCGTTGCTGATTGCACAATTAACTTTGATTGCATCGAATCAGACTTCTCAATTTCTAGCCAGTGATTCCAAGCAGTGATAAGGTCACGATTTTGTGACTTGAGTTACTTCTTTAGGGTGAGAATGCAATGATTTAGGTATTTAATTAAGTAAAAATTATATGCATAAATATCATTGTCATTGTGTTCTTAAAGCGTTACGTTTATGAGTTCTCTTTACAGAACAAGCTAGGGCCTCGTTGGAGGACACGACAGCAATGAAACAACTGACATGGACAATATATTGAGAAGAAACTCATCACCAATATAAATGCTGTGATTAAACCTTAAACTGCAAGCGGAATTACCACTTGTATGGATACGTGATATTGTGTTCAATAACTATGATGGAGTTGACTGAAAAGCACTCTTTGAATATTTATTGGCGCTGTTAATAATATGAGGTTTAAAGATAGACCATAAATCCTAGCAGGCTGCTAACACCTGAATATTTTTGGCTACAATATGAATAATGCTAAATATGCCATGTTCATTCTTTATCAACAAAGTAATAGCTCCGGGTAAGATTTTTAAAAATTGGGCAAGATATCCAATATTTTTACGTCTGGATATTCTAAAAATTGAAATTGGAAATCTTATTTTCGATACCAACTATATTTTATAGGTATGACTATCAAACCTAAAACATTATGCATGTTACTTGATTTGTGAAAGAAAGAGTCAGTGTCATTATTTAGCATTGTATTGATTGTGATATCATATTATTCTGACATGTTGATAACTTTTGCTTTTTTGCAATGTGTGTATATTACGTCAAGATACATCTGGTAAAAAAATAAATCACTTGATTAATTATCATTGGAACTGTAAAGTTTGTAGACATTGATCTAAAACTAAACACGAGTACCGTACGTGAACATGTTTTGTAGCGGATTTAATATATTATCTTGAGTATTTGATACTCTTATATTAAACAACTGACTTCACGTCAGATTGATCCAGTAATTTATCGACTTTTGACACGTGATATTCATCATTTGTTCAACCAAGTCTGAAGTCTATAATTGTTATATTATTTTCAAAATTTCTTAAATAACTATTTTCAGTCAAAAATAAGGGACGGAACTCTAATATAGAAAAGAGACAGAGATGAAATGATACCTATTTGCTTGATTTTTTTTTTACAGTATTACACGCAAAGTTTGGAGTTCAAAGGCTGGAATTTCCAAAATCTAGTTTATCCAACAGAGGTGTTTCAATTGTTCAAGCAACTTCTCATGATTGACAAAGGTTGACATCACTTGGTGTCAATGCTGTCATGTGACCATGTAGGCCAATCAGAAAGACTAATATAATCCCATCATATAATAATGAAGATTGTTGCATATTTTCTAAATATATCAGCTTATTTTAGCCTAATATGCAGCTTATCGGGCGCTCTGTAATACTGAAATAAAAGATGCTCTAATTTTGACGGAGGATAAATAGGGAGAATAAAGTTATTTCTATTGGGACAGGATAAGCATATAAAATCCCACAATTTACAGGATGGAAGTCATTCCATGTTTGACTAGCTTGTTAACAAAAGTGTTTGAAAGCGAGAAATGATACAGTTTTATTTTCTTGAAAACAAACAAAAGGTTGCCTTTCTGTGATATTTTCATCTTGTATTTTTTGTTTGCCATTTCATAGATATATATCAGTTTGACATTGTTTTGTGACATTATTCATCAAAATTGTCATTTAAGTGAACTGTACTAAATCAATAATTTAAAACCCTTAAACTCAATCAAGTATTGAACACCAACTGAAATGATTTTATGAACGCTTCAGTCATATTTTGAAATTCATGTGAAATTATTCTCATAAAACAACAACATTTTGTAAATAAGTCTCTCTTTATCTGTTACCATCCTATTGTTTTACCTGAATGACTTGAGATAACCTTTGTGCATTGTTAAGGATGATCAATTTCAACATCAGTGCTATGTGTCTTAGTTAAAAAAAAAGTGCTATAATTATTTTGTTGATCCTGTTCTAGTTAAATGTTACAAATGTGATATTTTTTTCAATAAAATATGAAAACCATTCTTTTTTGTTATATGTTTTCACTTTTTATGATCAAAATAATAATGATCCTCTATGAAGATTTTTAACCAAAAGCCTACTTTTTAATTTGAAGATCATCAGGTGAGGTTTTTTGGCTGTTCCATGACCTTTTAACCTACCCAAGCCAGAAATTAGGCTTAAAAACATGTTTTTTGTTACTGGTTCCATAGGGATGAAAATGTCTTCTTGAGGCAAGTAACCATTTTTATCACTTTATGAACCCCTGTCAAGGTAAAACATGTAAATTGCAGCCATTCTGAAGGTATTTATAAATCTCAAGAAATGTGAAAGAGACGCAACACAAAATGTACATTAATTTGCTGTGCTATCCCAAATCTATGAGGGTAAATTGAAATGTTTGTAGAATAAACATGATGTAACAATCCCCTTCTTCCAATTTATCTAAAAACCTGGAAAGCACTCTTTTCAGAAGCTAGTGACAACTGTAGAGTAGTTTTCGAGATGTCACATCCGAAAGTGGTGAAGGAACTGGAAAAATCAATGATGTTGAAAAGCATGCAGTCATCAGGTAAGCAAAGCCTGTCGATACATTGGGTGATGACTCCCTTGCATTGTTCAAAGTTGCCAAGTGGATTGCTAAAATTTAAGGTGGCTGGCAGAGTGTTGAAGATGATGCCAGGTCTGGTCGGCCAAGAATCTCCACCAGTGATGTTCAAGTTGATGCTACAGACTGAAGTATGACCATTCAACATATAGCTGAGACACTTGATATTAGATGTTCTTCACATGAATAAGCTCTCTTCAAGATTGGTGCCAAGAATTTTAACTGGTGACCAGAGAAAGGAAATCCCTTGACATTTCAACTTTTGGCATGATTCAGGGGAGACAGTGATAATTTCCTGTAAGAATCAATGACCCAGCAAGATACATGGGTAGATTAATTTGACCCACCCGCCGCTAATGGCTGAAATATTGCCCAAGCGGCGTTAAACAGTAACTCACTCACTCACTAATTTGACCCAGAAACCAAAAACCAAATCAAACAGTGGAGGCATGCCAATTCTCCTACCCCGAAAAAGTTCATGTAAGTTCCATCTGCTGAAAAGGTGACCTCGTTTTTTGGGGAAATATCATCATGATAGATTACTTAGAGAAGGGTCAAATAATCAACGGGACATTTATAATAATGCATTGAGGTAATTGAGGGTAGCCATCAAGGCAAACCGGCGAGGGTGGCTCATTGCAGGACTATCAGTATACCCAAAATGATTCAGTTCTGTTTACCTTGACGATAAAATACAAAATATGTCATCAATCATTGGCGGAATCAGGAGTTTTGAAAGGGGGTTTGGTAAATTCATCTTAAAAAGGGGAGTTTCTGACTCCGAGGAATCACCAGTTTTACGGTCGATGGTTTCAACAAATCACACCCATGGTTCGCTAGTTCCAGCCGATGCTTGCAGGTTTCACCGCAATGCATAGCCACAATAGTGTTGCGGGCTTTCTCCCTGCAATAATACTAGCGGCCGCGATATAAGTGAAATAATCTTGAAAGCGGCGTTAAACACCAACTCACCTCACCTCACCTTCAAATCTAAAAGGTATCGGAAGACATCTAATTGAGACTGAGATTGAAAGATTTCCTATCGTGCAAGTTGTGGCTACATGTGACACAAGTTAGGGGTACCGTGGAGAGTTTTCGTAGGGCAGTAAGGCTGACCAGTTATTCTATGATTACGGACAATCTGCTTGATTTAGAAGATATTTTACTTTCAAGTGTAAATGTATTTACAAACTCTTGTGGAATATGGATTAAATTTTATGTTTTGCTACAATGCTTATCATTTCATCCGACACAATGACACCAGTCCCTCCAATAAAAGCGACACAGAGTATGTCGTTTTGGTAACATATGTCAGATTTCATATAGCCTACGGTAATATTTGATAGAGAAGTTGTTTCTTAAATTAACCATCATAGTGCTTATTAGTTCACTGTAGTGACAATTAACAGGTTAAATTTGAGATATGTGACTAAAACAATGGCGGGCGTCAATAACTCCAAAAAAAATTCAGAAACGTATTTACAGCGGGGACATCGAAATATGGGTTAATAGTGCTATAGTAATATACGTGTAAATGGGACGGTGAATTTCGACTTGTTATCCCCATATTGCCGTTTTTCGAATTGAAAACAACAAAATATCACAATTTTGGCATTTTTTAGATTAAAGAGCCACTCCGTGATTTTCTGAACATGTTATTTACCTTTGATACGAACCTAAATGACATATGTTATGATATAAAATCAAAACATCCTAATTTTTCATGTCCAAAAGACATATATATATCAAATACTGGTTTTCCATGAAAATCTAAAAATAGCCTTATAAATGCACAGAGGCGGAGATCACACGTTCAGTTTACATGGATACTAGTTATATAACCTAACAAACACTATCAACTCCAAACTGACCTCCTGGCGGCTTTAATTAAGTCTCCAAAATTACGTTTGGTCTTTTGACGCGCGCCACTGTCCGGTTTTCGATCATAATTGCGACTTACTCCCTTCGTATTGTCACTGTACAAAACCAATTATCTTTAAAATGACTCTTTTTGGTAACAGGCGATACTTCGCGATCGAATGACACCATTGATTAAGTTTGGCATATTTGACTCCAACAACTCACGGAATGGCTCTTAATATGTATCTTTAAAAAGGAAATTTGAACTTAACTCAGGTTATAAGGTACTTTGGCTCTCATTAAAGCCACATACAAAATTTATGGAACATACTCTGTGTCACTTTAACATCAGTATTCCTTTAATCAGAGTCACGGTATACATGTCCTGTTTAACTCTGATATTGATGACATTTAATCTATGTTCATATGCCGTAATTGGAGCCGAGAAGGTCCAACCCATGTAGCGTGCGTCTACATATATTCATGTACCGATGAGAGGAAATACTACGACGATATCGCTGATACTACACGTAGGGAAAAATTCGCTGATAGTGATATCACACGCATTTTGATGTAGTTCGTTTATTCTCAAATCGGATAAACAAAAAATTCTTGTTGATTGGATTCAAGCATAAGGTAATTCAAAATATTTCATTTTCATGTATTTTTATGAATTTGTTATTTCATGATTGGTCAGAAGATTATATCACCGATATATCATATATGGGTACACCAGCTTTGAATGCATTTACTTTATTTTATCATATACAGTATTTCATGATCGAAATTGGCGTAGGTCATACAAGAAAGAAGTTAAACTTAAAATGATAAACTTAAAATGATAACAACCGTATGTGACATCATAATGTCAGTTTTTAAAAGCTAGGATTCTAGTTACTTACACGAAAGTTATGATAGTTATAGTAGTATACTAATTACAAAGCATAATAGTTACTACTTCTTGATATAATAAAAAATAATCAATGTTTACATGTTTTATTTTATCGGAATTCAAATAAGAAATAAACGACACATGATATATAATACTTAAAAAAGGTTTAAGGTAAAACCGATATTTATGCCTGACATGTTATCGAATATGTTATTAATTGTTTAATATGCTATGAATTACAATTCATTGTTAAAATTCATTCAGAATGTCAAGACTATAAAAACTGTGTCTAGAGCTGGGACATTTTCAAACACAACGAGCTCGACAGTCCTCTCAAAATCGTTAAGTCGACCTCAAAAGGAGGGTGCACAAAACTGTTGCATCGCCCAAACGCAATGTAACTTTACACGTGCAATATACGTCTGTCGTTGTCGTTTGAGAACAAAATTAACTACCGTGATTATCTTGATTTTAATTGAAACTTCGTAATGATATTATGAAGCGATCATGAAAGAGTAAGAACCATAGCGTGGCTGCAGGATATTTGGAAACAGAGCCAAAGTGTGAAAAAACCTCTGTATGGAACCACCCTGCTGCAACGCACTGTTACAACAGCTTTTAGACCAGAATTAAACGATATATCATTGCGAAAGTGTAGTGAAAAGAATATATCATATATCTTAAACAAATGTTGTTTTATAGATAAAAACTTTTAAGTCTGCATATTCAAATGATATTATCTTTTCCTCAAACAAGAGAAACATATTGAGTACAAGCATTCTCTTCGTTACTTTGAAGTCATTTTTTTTTTAAATATATGCGTATTGCATGAGACTCCAAACTTTTCAGTTATCGTTTATTAAACGCATGGTACTTACTTTTTATATTGTCTTGAATGTAGATAGTAATAACTCTCTATAAATTGTAACAGATCCTAAATTCGTATGAATTATGAAGTGAAGAAATCCCTTAATGATCGCCCTTGTCCAATTTGCCTTCATAAAGCCCTATAAACACTTAGCAATGAATGTATAATTGTAACTACACAAACAGGTGGACTGAACGTTATAAACGGAACAGTATAACACATACGTTTGATTTTGGTCTTAGACAGAAAAACGTAACGCATAAAACTTTTGGAAACATTCTATGTCGACATTCCTCTCAAATCAGCTCTCTTCAACCAGTTTGAATACTAGTATATTGAAAAGAAGCATACTCTATGTATACTAACATAGGCCTATTTATGAATATATTGAATGATTTGTTTAGAAAAATTTTGATCAAAAACCAAACAATGACGTGAGTTAATTTGTAAATTTGTTAAAAGGAATTTTGGGAACAATTTTGAAGTAGAGAGAAGCCAAAAATTTAGATGAAAGTATTTACAAAATTAAATATCTAGTTCCAATGTAAACGGCACGTGTGATTTCTTCTTATGATGATGTAGATCAATTTTCCTTTCTCTTATGTAGAATAATTGGCATATTTTAAAATTATATTTTGGATGAATGTGTAAGATGATTTGAATGATATCAAATCTCAAAAATAAAGATGTTAATCGCAGTGGATCCAAATTAGGACCTTATGTTAACGAGATTGAATCATGGCCAAAATTTGAGTTCGACACTTATGGAAACTATAACAAAATACCATAAAAACCACATGGTGTCTGTTTAGTCTCCTGCAATATCATTCGGATTCAAATTCAAATTATCTTCCTATATTTCCCACACCTTTGTATTAGTATAGTTGCCAGGTAATACTACCCTAAACCCCATACATCGTGATGAACCTTGTAACCTCGCCCTGATCAAGTGAAACTATATCTGACAATGCATGTCCAGACACGATTACCTGGAAATGATTTGTAAATCCGGAAAGCGTTTTGCTTGAAGCAAAATACTGGAACAATTCATTAGTTACAGAAAACTCTTTGAAGTGGTTTCTTTCTTATTCTATAAGAATAAGACCATATGAGTTAATTTTGTGGAAACTGTATTAAAACCCTTTAAGATAGATGGATCTCAGATATCCCCCACAAAAAAACCCATTCAGAAATGTTTTATTTATTAGCATGATTTTCTATGTTTACATATTGTTCTCTTTATGTTATCTATATTTGACCATCATCACGTTAACATTTAGACGTACCTTTTAGAAACGCCTAATTTCGCTTCGCGTTCGGTTTCAATTAAAAATTTACTCGCTATCAATCCAGTATAACATGTCTCTGATTTTCAAACACAGTAGGTTTATCTCCTAAATGAAACAAAATAATGTTTGAAACATTCTGCGATTTTAAAAAATAGAGGAAACTTGATGCACAAATGTGGTTTAGCTAACTAATGCAAAGAAATGCACCGACATGTTTGGAATTTGTGTTCAGATTAATGTGATGCAATGTTTGAAAAAAATGTGTAAATGAAAAAGCTTTTTCTAAAAATGTAAACACATTTGGACACAATTGTGACCATCACAATATTGCAATTGATAATGACTGTGCTGCAGCCACTTTGGAGTGATGTTTGAACCAAAATTAGGTATTTCTTATCTACAACTACATGGTTTACTTAGTAATTTGCATATGGTAAATAGGACAAAGCCCACGCCCAAACACGTGATGACCGTATTGCATTATAATTTTGTAATAGAACACTCGTTGTCTTACATTAACCTTCTTATCTCATTTACTGTGATGACCAACCGCTTGAACAAAGGTAGTGTATTCATTTATAACCATACAAATATTTACTTTTAAATAACATCATTAACAGCTTTTCAGAAAACAATTTCCTAAGTTGCTTTTAAATAATCAATCTAGGAAATTATAGTTTTCCTTTGTTTATAAAATCTATGATATCGTTTTATATTTGTGTATCAATATTTCTTTTATTTCATGATTCGCTCAATTATTAAAACTCCTTTCCAACGCTAAATTGATTAACTTTATATGATTTTTGTTTTCGTTTTGGTATATGCATAATATTTTTCGTTTCCTTTGTTCAATTCGTCCATAACAGAGTAATTTCTGTAATTAAAGCAAAAAATACGGCCGTTGTCTTTTAAAAAGTTTGAATTCAAACATGTTTACTTGTCAGTCATGATAAAGGCATGTCAAAATGTTTTCTTGAAAAAATTAATCGTTCACAGTAAGTTTTAAATCGTTATCGTTTAAAAGTTATATCAAATGGGAGACTTTTTCTGTTGTGGACACAAGGTCACGCAAATTTTTTTTTTAGGTTTTATTTCAAAAAGGAAAAAGAGTTTACCATCTTATTGCAGCTCTGAGTATGGGAAAGACGTCATTATTGACTGGCACCATTCTGATATTGACCGCCATCACCGTGGTCCACTGTGAAAACGGTGAGTGCAATTTGTATTTCCTTACATAATGTTTACATTCATATATTCATATTCACATTGACCCCATTTGTATTCAATTACTTATTTTGACCATATGGACAAGTTGATCCATGACGGATGTCTCTATTTGGAAGAAAATGAGCACAGTCAACTGTTTTATTTGATAAAAGGTGTATTGCTTATGTTCTTAGTGGTAGGGACTGAGCAACATTTACATTCTGCTAGTAAATTATTAAAAGTCCTCATCTGATTGAGACAAATGCCTCAAACTAAGAAAATGTCTCCTTTTAGGTCCCCAACATAAAATATAAGACACTTTATCTGAATGCTATCAACCTATCATTTGTATTATCAACAAAAGAAAAAAGTGTCAATTCATAACATCAATAATTTATACAGGGTTACAATATGACACAAATAGAGGCGTAGTCTCAAATCTGTAAAGCCAATACCAAATTTGTCATCAACTCCAAGGTTATCCGTTGGCAGAGAATTATGGCCCCATTACTGAAACACATGCGTACACCATGATCAGGAGAAACTGTCAGTCTGATTAAAATCGACCGTGTTCCGAGGAATAAAAGTTTCAAAATATTGACTCTACCGAGATTCGAACTCTATCTGTCTAGACTATCCTCTCCACAGCCAGGACAGATAGAGTTCGAATCTCGATAGAGTCAATATTTTGAAACTTTTATTTCTCGGAACACGGTCAATTTTAATCAGACTGGAGATACTGTGTACCAAGTACCAAAGTATTCCTAGTGTTCGTGACTTATCCTTTCGTTGATAAAGCACTCCTTGTAGTGACGTACCAGTTTCCATCTAAAGATAGGGTAGCAGATTCAAAGTTTTATTCAAAAAAGAAATATTTATTTCGATAAAAGTTTACTCTTGAAATGAACAATTAAAACACTTATGCTTGAAAAGAATCATAGTAAGGAAAATACTTTAATTGATAAAACATTTTGATAAAAAAATTGACTTTGATAAAATGAAAAAGACTTTACTGACAAAATTACTCTCGTTAAAAATTTACTTCGAGAAAAAAACATTTGTAAGAAATCGACATTATTGAGATTAATCAATTTCTCTTGACGTCCTTAAAGTCGGCGTGCAACTTTTTCAACAACATACTAATTATCAAATAATTCTTTGTAACCCAATTTTATTTCTTAGATGAATCCATTGTAAACAACTTACACGAGGAAAATCTGCTTGTGGTTGCGGAACGGTTATATAGACATAGGCGTGATGTGATAGACGGATCCGGAGGTAATCCTGGTTGAATCTTGTGTTTGTACTGTACATCTCTCTATATAAAATGTAGAAAAATGTGACGCTATAACCATTGAATGATGTTGCCTTAAAGTGACGATTTCACTATTGAATTATATTGCAATGTTGCAATCATTTTTGAATTATGTCCATTGAATTGTCTCAATCAATATTGATGATGAAGGCTGAAAGTGACGATCTCAATTTTGAAAGATGATTTCTTAAAGTGACATCTCATGATGATGATGCTTTTTATTGTCTCCATTACTATTGAATAATGTTGCTTTGAATTTTCTTGATCACTATTGAAAAATGTCGTTTTAAATTGTCGTAGTCACTATTGAATGATAAAACTTCGAAATATCACTGTCGTGATTTTGAATAATGTCCCTTTAAAGTGACACCATCACTAATACATTAAATCATATACATTTAAATAGACGCTATCGCTCTTGAATAAAGTTTCAAGTGACGCTTTTGCTTGTAAATGATAATATTTTGAATTGTCGCAATGACTATTGAATGATGTTTATCTGAAGTGACGTTATCGCGAATTGAATAATGTGCTTTACCTTGTCGCGATGACTATTGAATGATGTTTATCTGAAGTGACGTTATCGCGAATTGAATAATGTGCTTTACCTTGTCGCAATTTCTATTGAATGATATTTATCTGAAGTGACGTTATCGCAAATTGAATAATGTGCTTTACCTTGTCGCAATGACTATTGATTGATGTTTACCTGAAGTGACTTTATCGCGAATTGAATAATGTGCTTTACCTTGTCGCAATGACTATTGATTGATGTTTACCTGAAGTGACTTCATCGCGAATTGAATTATGTGCTTTACCTTGTCGCAATGACTATTGAATGATATTAATCTGAAGTGACGTTATCGCGAATTGAATAATGTGCTTTACCTTGTCGCAATGACTATTGAATGATGTTTATCTGAAGTGACGTTATCGCGAATTGAATTATGTGCTTTACCTTGTCGCAATGACTATTGAATGATATTAATCTGAAGTGACGTTATCGCGAATTGAATAATGTGATTTACCTTGTCGCAATGACTATTGAATGATTTTTATCTGAAGTGACGTTATCGCGAATTGAATAATGTGCTTTACCTTGTCGCAATGACTATTGGTTGAAGGAACGTCATCACTATTGAATGGTAGGCTTTAACTTAACCTTACTACATTATGGGCTTAAGCATGTCGCAATTATTGAATTACATGATTTAATCTGTTGAGCCACTCCGTGATTTTCATAACATGATATTTACCTTTGTCCTTTGATACGAACCTAAGTGTCATATGTGGTGATATAAAATCAAAACATCTTAACTTTTCATGTCCAAAAGACATATATATGACAAATACTGGTCTTCCATGGAAATATAAAAACAGCCTTATAAATGCACAGAATTGTAGATATCACGGCCAATATACATGGATACTAGTTATATAATCTAACAAATGCTATCGACTCCTAACTGCCATCCTGGCTGTTTTAGATAAGTCTCCAAAATTACGTTTGACTGTTTGACGCGCGCCACTGTCCGGTTTTCGATCATATTTGCTACGTTCTACCTTCATATTGTCACTGAAAAAAACCAGTAAGCTTTAAAATGTGTCTTTTTGGTAACAGTCGATACTTCGCGATCAAATGACACCATTGAATAAGTTTGGCATATATGACTACAACAACTCACGGAGTGGCTCTTAATATGTTGCAATCGCTATTGAATGATATGCTTTAACATGTTGCAATCGCTATTGAATTATGTGCTTTACCATGTTGTAATCGCTATTGAATGATGTGCTTTACCATGTTGTAATCGCTATTGAATTATGTGCTTTGATTCGTCACAGTCGCTATTGAATTAAATGATTTAACTTGTTGCAATCGCTTTGGATTTGTAGTTTCGTTCACGCTATTGGATGATATTTTGATTTGAAGTGACAATATCTTTATCAATTATATTCTTTAAGTAATAATCACTAATGAATTATTTGTTGTTACTTGTCGCAGCTACTATTGATAATGTTGGCAATAGTGGCTATAAAGCAGTTTACCAATAACATGATGCTATAACATTTGCATTAGGGAACTTTTAAGAGATACCTTTAATGATTGAATACAGCTACAAGCCTTAACTCATTTTTATGTTTATCTGTATGCTGACATGTTTATCCGTTAAAAGGTTGCACTATGAGAAAGGCGATATGTCTTTCATAAACGTTGTTATTTGATAGAGAAGTAGTGGTTGTCTCTGAAATTAAGCATCTTAGGGCTTATGAGTTCACTGTGATGACAATTAAAAGGTTAACGTTGAGATTTCTGATCGAAAACCGGACAATGGCGCGCGCAAATTACTACAACGTATTAACTTATTAACAGCAGGCATAACGACATATATTGGTTGGTAGTGCTACCAACTCGACTTCTTATCACTGAGAAACAACAAAATATCATAATTTTGGCATTTTCGAGATTAAGATGTAACTTTTAAACGGAAGTTAATTCAGGTTCATTAATCTTCTATCCCTTGTATACAGTTTCGATTGGTAAATAGTCTTTTTTTCAAGCAACCATCAAAAATGAAAATAAAAAGCTACTTGAAAGAAGTGTCATTTAACCCAAAGGTTAAAGAGTGGAAGCGAAGAGAAATTGTGCTTATCTTATTTGTTGTTAATGTATTTTCATAAGAACAATATGAGGTGTACTGAATATTTTTCATTCAATCAAAAAACAACAACAAAACAATCAAATGTTCTATCAGTGACATTAGTCTAAACGAATAGCTCAAATACTAACTAATATTCTATATACAAACGTCCATATTCTATCAAATTGTCCAATAAATTGACACATTCATAATCATTTTTATCAAAAGTTATTGATGAATAGAATGCTCATGATTAATTATTTTGAAATAAAAAAAGAATGCTATTAAGTAATTATTTTGAAATAAAATCTGATAGAAGCCTTTATTATTCAGATCTAGTTTCATGGTCTCCTAGAATAATCCTTTTTCATCCAATATGACCTATTCTTTTTTTTATTTGTATAGATCTGGATACAACGAGGTCTACTGATGATGTAGATGCCAGAAATGTTTCGTTCCTTACAACGAGGTCTACTGATGATATAGATGCCAGAAATGATTCGTTCCTTACAACGAGGTCTACTGATGATATAGATGCCAGAAATGATTCGTTCCTTACAACGAGGTCTACTGATGATATAGATGCCAGAAATGATTCGTTCCTTACAACGAGGTCTACTGATGATATAGATGCCAGAAATGATTCGTTCCTAACAACGAGGTCTACTGATGATGTAGATGCCAGAAATGTTTCGTTACTTACAACGAGGTCTACTGATGATATAGATGCCAGAAATCATTCGTTCCTTACAACGACGACTACCTCTTTGACCAGCTCCGATAGTGACACCACGGATTCACTTTTGAACGTTTCTAGTTCTTTTGTGGCCAATACAGTTTCTGGTAAAGTATGTTTTTGATTATTCATTAAAGGGGCAACAGCACATTTTAGGTGTACATAGTGATCTAACGAAAACTGAAATAAATGTTTTCGATTGCAAGGGAAATTTTCTTAACCAAAAGAAGCAGTTAGCAAACGAAAGGTACATGTACGGTTAAGCTACGCGAATCCATTTCCTTACCTTCAATAATTAAAAGGTGTTCGCACTAACTAAAATCTTTTAAAATCCTTTTTATGGAAAGTAGATTATGAGAAATAAACATTTTTGAAAATTCTAAAACTTATTTTATTCATAATGACTTTATTATCCATTTCGTTCATGGCGAAAAGTTAAATTTCACAACAGAATATGCTTTCCTGCACATGAAACTGCAAACCCTGATTAAGTATGAAGTCATACTTGAACCTAATAGTTTACTGATTGTTGTCCATTGCAGATGTTATGAGCTTGAGTTTTTCAAATTTTCCAAGAGTGTGTGTTGAGTGATTATTTCAACATTATATAAAATTTCACTCACCTTATATTTTGTTTCGTTTAGGTTATGCTGAATTCATTTCAAATTTGAATGAATCTTTGTTTAATTATTGTTGGAGGTAAGGTTTATTATGATTAAATTTTACGATCTAAGTTTCTTAAATGTCAGTTTTATTTCAGTCCCAAAGATCACAACATCGCAACTACCCGCTACCACGGCTCCTCAAGGTACGAATATAAATAGAGGCTATTATACGAGTATCAATGACTGATAAACGAGTGTTGTAAACAGAGTATGTCATGGGCACAAATATAATATTCTGCTTATTACCGAAGTTGCGGTAGAAACAATTAGCAAAAACCTTTTCATACTGTAAAATAACAGCTATCCTGAATCTATCATAGTAGATTTCAGTTGGTTTCATTCCTTGGTTATTTGTCTAGGTATGCCAATTTGTGAAATTTGCGCCAGTAATTTCGACAGCCACTCACAATGTGGCACCCGTTCATTTTAACTAACCTTCATTTAGTTTTGAAACAAACAAAAGGCATTTTAATTGTTAGATGAAAGTATCTGTAAAATTTGAAACTAATGAGATTCGGGACTGTGATTAAAATGACTTAGAGAGGCATGATCATAGTGTTAATCTTGTAAAAGTTTCTTTTACGTATTCTTTGTTAATTTAGCAAACAATTTCTACCAAAAAAATTAATGAAATAAGAAATAAAAACAACAAGCGATATCAGTTTACTGCTATAATTAGAAAGGGTTGTATTATTTGCAGGGCTGCGCAAAGCACTTTGGGACGTAAACACATTTAGAAACATGATCTAACTTACGCTTCAATAAAAAAAATGAGGCACGCAACACTGTTTCGACGGGAAGATGTTTTTTACTTGAGATGCCATAGCAATTATGCAATTGACAATCATTGCCGTGAATGAACTCGCAAGGATATTTATTCTTTGGAAGTAAAAATTACTGTAAACAAAACGAAATTATTGGAAATAAAGCAACAAAGACTATACTCTCTGTCATTTCTCGATTGTATCTCTTAAACACATCTGAAATTTGCCAACTCGCTCAAGACTTAAGTTCATATTATTATTGTTAAAGTTGCAAAGAAATTCTATCGTTGGAAAATGCATTATAGATATGTATGTTTAAGTTTTTGATTTGAATTTCCATAGCCTCGTTGATTGTGTACGAGAAACCCCAAATGATGCTGTCTCCGTCCGTCGTGTCTCTCCAAGGAGACATGCGTCAGAACCTCTCGTGTGTTGTCTCCAACCTGGGGGACATAGAGGCGCCGCCTGAGAATCTCACCTGGTGCTATGAAGGTGATGTCATAACAGGTAAAGTGTATTTGGCTCAGTCACATATACAAGGATATCACATCCTGTTTCGACCGATAAAGGCAGTAGTATACCTATATACCTATCTCAAATTTACGATCTTTTCGAAAAGACAAAGCCAGAAATGACTACCTATGAGGTTACAACAATTTTAGCGCTAAAAGAGCTTCGAAAATCTACTTCCTGAAGTTTCATATGACGTTATCTTAGGTTATAAAAAGGTAGGGTTACATTTGTAAAGACAGGTGTATGTATCTCAAACATGTACAAATGGCTACTGGTGGAGATATACACGCACCTATATAGCCTTTTATTTTGCTGAAGGACGTTTCAATTTTAAATTTATCATTGTTAATTTCAGTAAGAAAAGGAAAATGCAGTTAACGAACTCTCAAAAGCATGGTGATTTGAAAATTTAAAAATCAACCTAAAAATTTGAAACAAAAAGATCTGATTGTTTTAAGATGATGACAGAATCACGGTTGTCATCCCTGGTTATGAGGTTTTGACACTGAATACGACCCAGTCTGAAGGAAAATACGGGTGTGGTGTGGTTAACTGTACGGCGACGGCCGAGTTTATCAAATACACCAAGGAAGGTAAAGTGACTTTTTGTTTATAGGTAAGTAAAATAATTGGTTAATTTCGAATCAAGAGGCGTTTGATATTTGTTTTACGTTAAGCACGATGTTCATGTTTAAGTTAGAATAAATACTATTTACACAATTGTATCCACCCGGGAAGAATGGTGGTGATGGACAATAGCTTATGGTGTATCAGTTCGCATTATGAATTAATGAGCAAATCTTGGTTAGTCAGAGTAACTTTACCAACGTTTAATGAACTTGTTTGAAAGACGTACATTCAAAATTGAAAGTGGCATAGAAGATGAGTTGTTGAAAGTGAGTTATCTTTATCAATACGTAGATAAAACCTGCGAGAAGCAAGAAGATGATCAAGGTACGAAATGGCCGCCGACAGTCGGTAACAAGTCATTAGTTCTTTCTTGTCCATCGGGATTTGTTGGTGAGTTGTATGCTTTTCTACAATATGTGGTGAATTCAAAATTGTCTTGTTATTAACTAAGTTTCTCAACAAGGCGCTGTGGTTTTTTCATGACTTTTATAATCTATACAGAATTGTGAACGCTATTATTGCATAGCTTACGACGAAATATATTTATTGGATGAATATGTCCTTCAGAATATAAGTCTGCATGTTCCAGCCGTTGAAAATTACATGTGAAAATATCATTTCATATATGTATTTATATGAATGGACTGTAAGCTTATGAGAATAATGAGGCGATCTCCAAAATCATTTCTCCACATGCTTTACTTCAACATTTGCAAATACTAAGAAAGAACATCAACTCAAATGTTTTTCAACAGGCACGGTTGAACGTCACTGCAATCCAGACGGTGTATGGGAGAAGGCAGACTACATACAATGTGTTAATAAGAAGATTGCCCAAGTCAGTGCTACGGTACGTTGAGATTAGTGACTTATTCTTATACACGATGCGGAATTATGTGTTATTGAGTTAATTTGGTTTTATGTACTGTGGACCACGTCAGTGTGTCAATGAGAAGACTGCCCAAGTCAATGCTACGGTACGTTGTGATTAGTGACTTATTTTAATACCCGATGAAAAGTGATGTGTTATTAAATTAGCTTAGTTTTATATAGTGTGAACTATGTCAGTGCGTTAATGAGAAGATTACTTTGAGATTAGTGACTCATTGCAAAGACGATGCAAAGTGATGTGTTATGAAATTAACTTGGTTAAATATACTAAATGCGACGTATTGCTTTGAAATGGTTTTGTTTTGGTTGCATATCATAACACATAAAAGTGTTATTTTTCATGAAAATAGCTGATATTATACGCTAAATGCTACGTTTTGCATCTTTAACAGTTTTGGTTTCGGTTGCTAATAACAACATCCGACATTTTTACACATCAACCGTTAATATGACATTATGACTATGTAATCGTTTTGGCTACCAAATTTGGTTTAATGTTTCCGTGAGGTTTTAAAGGTGACACACAAAATGTTTCATAAGATATTGTAAGGCTTTCTCCAGTGCTAAAACATCATCACGGTGATGATTTAAGTTCAAGTCATCCCTCAACAAGCATATTCACCTTATCATGTTAAAATAGTATATAATATTTAGTTAAAATACGAATAAGAATTGTTCAGCAGGAGTCAATACTTCTTGATAAACCAATACCTACCATACCGTTTACCGATACTTGAGCCCCACACCATGTATTCAACGGCATTCTCATGCTACTGCTTCATGGTATAAAAACAGTCCATTTGATCGATGTTGTATAGAATAGTACTTAAACGATTATATCAATAGAGTTAATCAAACACAGATAATCTCTTTGATTTTTAAATACCCTGTCTAAATGTCACTTGAAAAGGGTTAATGCTCCTCTAACACATCTATACACATCAACTAATAAAAGGCGCCAGTCGATGACAACATTGTTGACAGTTATACTTTTACAGTAATAATATGTTGGCGCTTATGTCGATGGTAACGTTAGTTTGAAATGTCTTTTTTGGAACGAATCAGCAGTCAGCAGCTTTCCTCTTAAAGATAGCGCCAAAAACTTATTATACTTAGAATATTGATAAGAGCTTGTTTGCTAGGTGGCGTCATTCAAAGAAGGCACGCCTTCTGCTGTAAAGGTCAAGGAGGTTCTGAAGGATCTTTCTAGTGTAAATCTGAGCACGACAGCAGCTTCAGCAGGGGATCTGGACACATCTATCGACCTTGTCAGTGGAATCGTTAGTGTCATAATCAAGGGAACCATACTCATTGACAACACGACAACACAGGTGAAAAAATTTAATCTTTCCAAATAGATTTTACTCTTATACTCCCAAGGGGATGCATTCTCTCTCCGTAGACTCTTTAGTTTCTACCTTAGTAACCTCTTTTACAAGTCTACTACTTTCTTGATTAGTAATACCGAATGCTGATTGGTTGCAATTGGTTGCAGTACAATTAGTTTTACAATTGACAATCTACTCGCAACTAGGTGTAATGATCAACGTCCGTCATTACATCTAGGGAATTACTGATTGAGGTAATATTCAGCTTAGATTGACAAACATGGCTGACCAATAGAATGTGGGCAGATGGTCAGTTTTCAACCAACCAAAGACTTACCATCTTGACCACTGTCACATGATGTTGTTTGCTGTGTAACTTATCCTTTAAATAATGTTTGTAATTGTCTTACTTTGTAAACACATAGTCGGTCAACAATAGTGTTAATTGGTTGAAGTGAAATCATTCAGCGGGACACATCGTTTTCAATCCGATATTGTAATGACCATCTTATTGTAAGTCGCAAACGTAACCAAATTTGTGAATGGATAACAGTATGGAATCAATATTGATTTTGAAAAAATCAGATAATACGGTTCACCTAAGACACATGCTTCCTCGATGGGGAGAAAAATGGAACATGTGTGAAATGAACGGAAAGAAAAACATTAAAGAGCCACTCCGTGATTTTCATAACAAATTATTTACCTTTGATTCGAACCTAAATGTCATATGTGGTGATATAAAATCAAAACATCTTAACTTTTCATGTTCAAAAGACATATGTATGACAAATAATGTTTTTCCATGAAAATATAAAAACATCCTTATAAATGCACAGAGGTGTAGATATCACGTCAAATATACAAGGATACTAGTTATATAACATAACACACACTATCAACTCCTAACTGCCCTCCTGGCTGTTTTAGATAAGTCTCCAAAATTACGTTTTACTATCTGACGCGCGCCCCTGTGCGGTTTTCGATTATAATTGCGACGTTAAACCTTCATATTGTCACAATTAGCTTTAAAATGTGTCTTTTTGGTAACAGTCGATACTTCGGGCTCAAATGACACCATTGATTAAGTTTGGCATATATGACTCCAACAACTCATGAAGTGGCTCTCTAAAAGTATGTACTTCAGAGCGCTTTAGTATTTTTGACCTCTATTAGGCGGGTTCGTAATTAAAATTAATTTTAAAATTAACAATTTGATCTTTTCTTCAAATTCATAAATTCAAATTTTGTATATTTTTCAGTCCTTTCTCAATGTGGTTGACAACATCATGTCGGCAGACACCAGCGAGGAGGGACAGTGGCGACAGGTCCAACAGAAGGTGGGGATATTTAGATAGAGAATAATAAACGACGTTCCGTATAATACCAGTTTTGGTAACGAGTATCTACAAATACAGTTTATAAACGTTTAAATATCTTATTCATTATTCACATATTCAGATTTATTGCTAACGTAAGTCCTACATTAAGTAGGACAGACGTGGATGACCCAATCTCAACAATTAAGATCTCATTGTACGACACGCAGATTACGTATTTGGGCATAATCATTAACTTATTTTAATGAGATTGGCGACTGGCCATTTTTTTACAACAAATCTTATCCTCAAAGATGCACGACAACCGGTGTAGAAGCATGAAATGTTATGAAACTTTTTGTGAAAACATCGTAGAACTGCTTGAACAATGAGTAATAACAGATTATTTAAAACCATAAACATAATTAAAATCTTTAAATGTATCTTTGACGGTTTGAAATCATTGCACGCCAATGCAACTTTTTCTATCTGAAGGAACCAAGCAAGGCTGCCGGGTTGATGGAATCCGTTACTAAATTTGGTTTGACTGCAGCCAAAACGCAGAATAATAATACGTCGGTTCAAATAGCAAAAACCAACATAGGTATGTTTTGTTTTGGGGACAAATGGGTTTCAATAACCCTCCTCTACTTTCTTAAAATGGATAGTAAACCCGATTTACATTATTTAAATCGTGGTTTAATGCTCCATGTAAATGCACTGTCTTCATTGGTATTCCATTTATTTTCTATTTGTTTAGATATATGCATCGAAAACAGTACTCGAATTTTATCTATTTATAAGTTTGGTTTCAAACTACCACCGCTCCAAAGGAGTGTCCTCATTGCCATTGGAACTCCAGTTTTTACTTCATTGTTTAAATGTACACATAGAAATTGATTTTCCATCTTTTCAAACGTTTGATTTCACTAAGCTACAGCTGTATGAATGAGTTTGACACCACTCTGTCATGGAACTGTCAGTGGCACTTATTAAGTCGATTATTTAGAACGAATACGTATACAAGTATACGTTGACTGTTGTTTGAAATGGCAGACACACTTTGTGACATTACTTTCAAGTATAAATAATTACACTCACCCTACACATATACACAGTTAATTCTTCTTTTGTACACTTGCACGGTGATTTCCTTTGTCATTTCAGCTCTTGAATTAGGAAAAAATGTCCGGGACTTTCCCAAAAATTCTGACTTTAAAGGCGACTTCAAGTTTCCAGGAAGCAACTTCCAGCCGAACGGTAATTGTAATGAATACCTCGGAAGTGAGATGCGAGTTCATGTATTACACTTTTATCTAGAAAACAATTGAACAGAAAAATACCATCCCGCTATAACAGGACATTTATATCTGCGGAAGCCTCCTAAAGTGTCTTAATGTTTCTCACTATTTGCATATTATAGGTTACTGGCCAGATTACAAGATTGTTGTTCAATTTCAATTACAATTTCAATTTATTTCCGGTACTGAAAGGCCACAGGCCTGTAGTACAATACTTGCATGTGTTAAAATGTACACTCTTAGGTACTAAACCTTAGCTTGACAACAATAAAGTGTAATTTATATCATATTTCTTGATAAATTCTGATAAAAATAACATTGCATAGTAAACAAACATGGACAGATTTTGTAGCACTGTATGATTTATGTTATTCAACAATTCAACGAACTTGAAAAGGTTTGGATGGACAAGGAAATATCTTTTTATGTATAACTTTCTTAGAAAATTGTAGACAGGGCAAATTAAAACAAAATGATATTCATCTTCTATTTCGATAAAATTACAAAGTTTGCAAATTCTATTTTCATTTTGGATTGAATTGTATCTTCTACTCTCGATGAATAAGTCATGTGAAGAACACCTAAGTCTACTTAAATTGTTAAATATTGAACTTTATCATTTACAGATGAAAATGTGACATATGTGGCTGTTTACTACAAAACCATGGAAGAATTTCTTCCCAAGAATACGTCTTTGTAAGAAAAGTTTTGAAACAAATTATTTTTATCTTAGACTTAAAATGTTGTTGTTGTTATCATTTGTCCACTGTAGAATAAATCATCAATGCATTTTACATGTATACATACAGCTAAAGATATATCCATTTATACCATTCAAAGATAAGTTAAAATTCAATATCTGGCCATTCAGAAAGACAAGAGAGGGACGATAATACAATAATCAAAAACATATTTTCTAAATGTATTCTATAAACCGCAAGAAATGATATATATAAGTACTTACATTCATAATTTCCTCCATCTTCCCCTGCATGGCTATAAGTTGCACCAGTCTCTATCACTGGCTAATTTAAACCTTGCTGCCAACCAGTCAAAATTCATGTTTTGAGTGCAGCGTCCTCTTCGGAGAAAAGTTGCAATTCTCGTATGATCTCTCATTGGATCCGTCGCACTTAAAAGTAAGGGAATGCGGCAAGGCCGATCTAAGCAAGTCATTGGGGCTGGCGTAAGAATAGGCCATGCGCGGGAAGATGAATTTCCTAAAAACGATGTATTGATTTAAACATCGTGTAATCTTACAGGTCCGATGGATCCGAAAAGTTCATCAAGTCTGACATTATTGCTCTGGCCATCGAGATAGACGGCAAGCCCGTCAGCAGGTTGTTTGATGACGTCATACTAAACTTCCAACATACACAGGTGAGAAGAAATATTTCTAGATACTTTAACAATGTAAACAAGTAACTTTTGTATAATCGTATTACAGATGAATCAATGCATTGATTTGAAGATGAGATACGTTTCAGTATCAGGCATGTGACCGAAAATCCGTCACATATAAAACGTATAATATATTACATAAGCTTATCGGAATTAATTATTTTTCTGAAATTTTATTGAATATACCCTATTATAATCTTACATTTATTAAACTGCTCTTAGTTTAAGCAGACTGAAAGTTCAGTGTTTTTTAAGATAATTGATTATACGTGTTGAAATGTTTATTCATTTGAATACACAAATCCAAAATATTATTCAGGAAAACTTCACGGATCCGGCATGTGGCTACTGGGATTTCGGAGATAGGTAGACATATTGTCATGCTTTTTGAATGATTATTCATATATACGATGAATATACCTTTTTTTACTCCATCTTTCATAAAATAGTTATAGTATGATAACCGTGTTATGTTTAAGACTTTGAGTTGCAGAATAACATTTGCACAGTATTGAGAAATCTTTCTTCTTAATCCCATATAAAACACAGGTAACCATAAAAGTTCAGTATTCCGAGAGTCAAAAGCGTGATTTTATTTCTATTTTCTGTATTATCTTTTTTAGGTTCATAACAGCTTGCATGGTAACAGCAACATTTTTAGAATTTTGAATGAAATAACAGAAATTCATACTGAATATGTTCAGTCAGTTGTTTAGGTTAGGGCAATGATTGTATTTGAAATTAAACGAATTATACAATAACCTTATTAGCTATATCAAAGCCATGTTCGATTGTTCATCCTGCAGCCAATGGAAGACTGACGGGTGTACGGCTAAAGAGGTGAATGCTACGTACACTTCCTGTTCCTGCAACCACCTGACCAACTTCGCCATCCTTATGAGTCCAACACGGGACATTGTGAGTTCAATTTGTCTTGTTTTCAATTTCTTTCGCTTTCATGCATTATACAAAGTTTTAGGGACACGTTCCAAGTTAAAGAATGATTATCGGAAGACGGGAGTAAGATCATAATCGATTTCCTCTTTATAAATTCTTTCTTGTAAATCCTGAACGTTTAATTTCAAGACAGCTTTAAATTTGTTGCATTGACAATTAGACATTCTCCAGTAGCTTATTCAGGAATTTTGAAAGATGGGAGGAGGGATCACCCATCGGATGTGACCTGGTCGATTTGTTTAATTTAAAAAGAACTTCTGGGTCCGCCACTGTTCCGGTTCAGAATTTTGAGTTTGACTAAGATTTGATCATACGTTTTCTAGTCTGAGGAGACGGCACTCCACCTGAGGATTATCAGCATAGTGGGCTGCTCACTGTCAATCCTCGGCTGCGTTCTCACCATCATCACTCACCTGGCTCTCTGGAGGTAAAGGGTTGTTAGTTAAAGGAACACTCTCTGTATTACCTGACATATACTTTTCCAATATTAATTATTTATTAATAATAACATTGTTTCAATTATTCCCTAAATTTGAAATGACAGTATATCATAATTAGAAGTTTTTAGTTGAAGCCAACAGCTGCTCTAAATACGTGCCAATATTAGCATTTGAACACTTGAAAATCTATCTCGCTGTTCATTATGTGAGCGTCCGTCAGTTGTGTTTGACAAGCATTACGCTTACAACGAACGGAATGTCCCTCTAGAATGATCGTCCTGGTATACAATAATGTAAAACTTGGTTAATGTTTTCTTTCCGATTTCCCATTAAATGATGTTCTTGTATTAACAAGCTGATTTATAAACATAATCGCCATTTGTAGTTGGAGGATGCACGTGAGGTCATCACAATCTGTCGTGTCGTTTGTTGAATTTCTAGTTTCTCATTGTTAACGATAACGATTTTGAATATTGATAACTATAGGTCTCATTTTTATTATGAACGCAGTGTCCCTTTAATGTTATGAAATTTACATACATTTTTGCGACACTATGATAACCAATTTCAATTTATAGGTGTTATCTGATATTTTACTTAAATTCATTCCACAGTTTTCAATATTCACATTATGTTAAAATAATTTTCCTATTCACAGGTACCTGCGTTCCGGTAAGACAACGATCTTGATGCACCTGTGTGTTTGTCTCACCTTAGCGTACACAGTCTTCCTAGCAGGTGTGGATAGGACAGAAAACAAGGTGGGTTTTTATACTACTAAAAAAGCTTCTATGGATAGTCATCATTATTGCAAGGAGTGTGACATTTCGATGGAGCGATAGGTGGTTTCTTTACAGAAATGGGGTGTGGTGGCCAGATGGATTTTTATGAGGTGGAGAGGATCACGATTCATTAGGGGTGGCAAAATTTAAAAGGACAATCCTATCGGGGAATTTTGTTGTGGAAACGAAATTCAAGGGGACATTCTTGTTTATCCATAGATGTTAAAAGTACATGATTGTAACACGATACAATCGAAACATGTTACTCGGGGGAACATTTTGTTTGATTTCGATGTGACAACCTTGTTACTGCATTACAAGTAACTTTTTATTAAATTTATCATAAATCAATTATAAATGTCTGGAAATATAATATAATAATAATGGGGAAAAAACCAAAAACATGGCGGACCGGCAATTGCTTAAAGGAGTTTTTTTAGTCTTGAAGTCTAAATGGTTTGTTTTCAAGATGTTGATGACAACTACAATTCTAAATTTTGTTTCCCGTTTTCATTTTATGCAGTGGTAAGTCAATGTCGACTTTAAGGCATGAGACATTTTGAAGGAATCAGTTTCAACGAGGCCTTTTATGCTTTAATGGGTCTGAAATTCCTTTCCCTTTCTTAAAAACACCCTTTTACTTTTACTGTTTGCAAGAGTTTAGGATCCTATAACTTTAACTTTCAGTACATTAAAGAACAGTGGAGTTCACCAGCAAGGCAACGTTTTAATAATTGGTTTACAACTCCTCATGAACACTGTCTTAAATCTTAATTTACAAATTCTTACAATTGTGTTCTACTATTAATGTTAAAGAAATGAGAAACGTAGCAGCATATGTATATGAAGCTTTTCAGCGAAGAAATTGATAATTAGTAAAACATCCTTGCTATCTAAAAATCATATGAAAATGTTATGTACCTGGCCATAGGCCATTTATTATTGCTTGAGTCAATAAACGTTGCTGTCTGTCTGTCTGTCTGTCTTAATTACATACTTCACTCATCCATATATCATGTACATTTTACAGCAATCACACTATTATAATATATATTCGTAAGAAAGTTAATGTGTTTGCCGTTTGGAGATATACTGACCTACATAGGATAACTAAATTTAAAATTGAAATTAAATACGAGATTTAAAGAAAAATTACAGATATTTGCCAAACATAATTCGCCATATATTGCTATTGCAGGCTGCATGTACAGCAGTGGCCATCTTGCTCCATTATTTCTTCCTAGCGGCATTCTTCCTGATGTTTGCCGAGGGTATTGAGATAGCTATACAGATACGCTATATATTCAAGTCAGACTCCAAACTTCGTTACATTCTGCCATTGGCTTGGGGTAAGAGAATCTCATTGAAATCAGATCGAAACTTGTCCCTAGTACATCGCTGCGTTTCTTGGATAATGATCGTTAATGTAAAATTGAATTCTTAAAATTCATTATCAATACATAATGAAAATATGTAAATGATCGGTCACCTTTTCGGTGCTGAAATGCTTAATTGAAACATCTTTCAGTAGAACCTTTCTTTTAACATTGTTTACTTTTACGAATGCTTCAATCAAATTCGGCAAAAATTTTTGGCTTATTGTTTTTCTCTTTTTATTGCACAAGTTGTATATCTGTCGTGTAGTGCTAGAACTAGGGGTAGGATATAACTAACTCGAGCGCTAAATATACCTAAAAGTTTGATCCCGTATCAAATGAAGGAAAAGATGGAGCTAAGCATTTCAAGGACAATTTACTCAAGATGCACCACCGGTTATGGTTGGACTTTATTCATTTAACAAATTTCTAAAGATGTATAAGTACAGTAAAAACTTGCAAACTTCCTATCATAATAATCTTCATGCTTATTTGTAACTGTAATGTGTAATATCGATTTTATTTACCATTAATGAATCATAGCGACCTTTTTACTGTTTCAGGGTTACCAGCAGTCGTAGTCGGAGTGACTCTTGGAATCACAAGATTGGAGGGATATGGCAACGAGAATTAGTATGTATTTCTTCAGTTTCCTTTGCACCTTGGTTAGTTTGTCAAGGCAAATTTTATCATTTGAGAGCTGAAATGTTTATTTTTCAAAAGCTAATATCGATTATAAGTACAACATTTGCTCGCCATCAGATTATTTAGTTATGCCCTCCTATTATTTATTTAATTTCATAATTCTTTACCCTTGCCTTTATTGATCACTTCATAAATAAATACCTAATGCTTTGCGTCAATCTTATTCGCCGAACACTGTAAAAAAAATTCAGTTTATACCTGCATAAACTAAATTCGTGACGCCACTTTATTTTTAGCCACGCCCGTCGACGGAACTATTTATAAACAAGTTACACAGTTTGCACATCGGTTTTTAAGTTTAAATCTCCATTAACTTAATAGATTTTGAAGTCAATTGTTGAATAAACTTGAGATGTTTCGTTAGAAATATTCTACAACGTAAACAGTTTTATACTTTTTAATTCTTCATAACATCATGCCCCAATTTTTCTGTATTTTATTGTTATTCTATTGTTTGTCTAATTTCTTATGTTTTTAATATGATCGATAATCATTTTAGTTGCTGGTTAACACTAGACGACGGAGTTCTGTATGCTTTTGTAGGACCAGCCTTAGCTGTCATTCTGGTAAGTTAATAAAAAGGATGTACATGGTCCATTAAAAACTTAACGTTATGTTAAGCATTACGCGAGGTCATAATTACTGTAATGTAAACCGCCCTGAGGATAAAGTTAAAAGGACCGGAGTTGATATATTAATGTTTCATCAATATACTACATGTCTCATAGCTTTATTCACAAAAACAAAAATTAAAATTCATCATTCATTTGTAGATTAACTCCATTGTCATCATTGCAACGATAAAAGCTTTTTGGTCATCAACTGTACTGAACAACAAGGAGAAGAAAGAGAAGACGTTGTAAGTGTCAACTTTGCAGTAGTCAAACAAACAAACAAAAACCCTTTTCCATATTATTTTAATAATGTTACTAGATAGGTATTAAATGCATGGACTGTATCAGCAAGGAGAAGAGAGAGAAGACCTTGAAAGTGTCAACCTTGCAGTACACAAACAAACAAAAACCCTTTTCCATATTATTTTAATAATGTTACTAGATAGGTATTAAATGCATGGACTGTATCAGCAAGGAGTAGAAAGAGAAGGCCTTGAAAGTGTCAACCTTGCAGTACACAAACAAACAAAAAAAACCTTTTCCATATCATTTTTAATAATGTTACTAGATAGGTATTAAATGCATGGACTGTATCAGCAAGGAGAAGAAAGAGAAGACCTTGAAAGTGTCAACCTTGCAGTACACAAACAAACAAAAAACCCTTTTCCATATCATTTTTAATAATGTTTCTAGATAGGTATTAAATGCATGAAAACGAAATTAAATGTTTCCATTTGCAAGACATTGTTATTTGATCAAGAGAGGCAGTTTAAAATGAATGTAAAATAATCGGTGTGAAGATTATGCGAATCCATTTCCCTACCTAAAATCATTATAAAAGGTGTTCTAAAATACTGGCCGCCAGAGGATTTTGCACTTGATAATTACCTTACTGCTATGGATGATCGGGTTGAGTAATAAATGGTTGACCCTCAGAAGATAATACCTTTGGTATCATCTAATGTTTATGGTGGAAAATTTGAAGAAATAAATTTGTCAAAAAAACTTGCTACTGCCCATTTAAATGTTCGTCTAGATTATTCTCATAGACAATATATGGTCAATCGTGTCGATGTTTTAACCTTTTGTTTGACAAATTTTCATAAAACAAACATAAAAAGTTATACTTTACCAGGAAATGTTCATGAAGATAATCATATACATTTCAAGTGGTACAAAATATTTTAACAATCCTGGTTTGATGACCGTAGAATTGAATGAATAAATGTGATAAATATACACCTCATCATAAATGACGCACCGACCACTTTTCATAATGTAAAGCTGGATCGTTAACCCCATACAAATGGTGCATAGCAAAGCACAATGAACTGTTCAGATGGTCTCATGTGAATGTCTTTCAGAATATTGACAACACAAGACCGAATTTAAGTAGCAGAAAATAAAAGTTCACTAAAATCACCGTATAAGAAGGCGAAATACGAATAGTCGTTGGGATCGTAATATTATGATCAAATAATAAAGATACTTCACACTACAAATGTACATTAAAGTTATCTTGTAATAAAATGTTGGAGGTGCGATATTAATGACAGAGTCTCTATAAACCAACCACCAACCTACCTACGAAATGAAATAGAATGGCTGAGATGTAAATTAACCACCACAGGGCGGCGCTACGAGGACTATGTGTCCTGATGCCAGTGTTGGGTGTAACCTGGGTGCTTGGTGTTCTCTCGGTCAATGAAGACAGTGTCATCTTCCAGTACCTGTTTGCCATCTTTAACACCTTACAGGTAAGACTGTTGATGTAAATACATATCAATCAATCATTATTTCGAGTAATACGAACTCCGCCGCATGGCATGTGTCGCGTCAGACTCCGTCACTGAATAACACAAGATTTGCTGCTTCGCGCCAGAATATGTGATTGACTACAACGCACTTATTAGTCGTAAAAAGCCAGAAGATTGCTGAAGAATCAGCGGTTAGCTGAAGAGATGCTACAGAAAATGCAGCAAGGTTTAGATAGGTCAATCATTAGCCTTTTTGTCATCGTTTATTGGTCATTGAGGACCTAAGGTTTAGAAATGCTTCCTATTTTGGGAGAGAGTGTTGTTTATTGTGAATTAACTTTTCTAAAGTGTATTGTTTCCAATATGATAATGAGGTTTCTCCATGAATTGGCATCACTGCTCTTGTGTAATATTTCATCATTAACAATATACATAACGAGATTTAATCTTCTTAGCATGTTTCCCCTAAATTAAAAAAACCAAAAAAAACTCTTCTATCAAGTCTCACCAATGGACGTCTGATGACGTCTATGAAGAATGTCATTTATAAATGAAAATGATACATTCTGAAATAATTGTTTTCAGGGATTCCTGATTTTTCTGCTGCATACCCTAATGAACAGAGCAGTAAGAACATTTTCATCTTCGGAGTTTCTCGACAGCCATAATATACTATCCCAAAAAAGTTACGCATAGGTGATTTTTCATAACTGAAATCGAAATATTTTTTATTTGTATTATTTGTATTGTCCAAAAAACTAATGATATTGATGATACTGACAAGTTGCTTTCGTTTTCTTTTCCAAAAATGGATCTTGCATGGAAATGTTGACTTTGGTGAACATTTTAAGGATAAATAAAAAACGTTTCGCCACAACGCAACACGTGCAATTACGCACGTGAAACTTTTGTGGAAAATGCACGCAGTTTGTGGCTATAAAAAGGGATACCCATTTGGATTTTCCACTTGTTTGGAGATTGATTATAAGACAATCCACAGTGCCACGTCTTGACGCTGCAACAAGAAACATCACCATCGCAAGACTTCAAGCTGGAGAGTCCCAATATTCGGTGGCAAGACGTCTCATTCTTAGCAAGAGCACCATTTCAAGACTTTTCGCCAGGTTCGTCCTGACCAACACGACAAATGACCGTCCTCGTTCAGGCAGGCCACGTGTCACCACACCAGCTCAAGATTGCTACATCCGGGGCATCCATTTGCGTTATCGCACAACTACTGCCGAGAGTACTGCAGGCAACAAACCAGGACTGAGAAGAATTTCAAGCCAGACTTTACGGAACAGGTTGAGGGAGCATGGATTGATAGCCAGGTGACCTTACGTTGGCAACGTTCTACGTCGTCAACACCGTGTCAATCGACTTCGTTGGTGTGACAAAGTGGGTGTTTGGAATCTTCGCAACTAGCGCCGAGTTTGGTTCGGTGATGAATCCAGGTTCCTATTGCGGAGGCGAGATGGTAGAAACCGTGTTTACTGACGTCGAAACGAACGTTTTGCCCCTTTCTGTGTTCTTGAGGTGGACAGATTTGGTGGAAGCAGCGTTATGATGTGAGCGGCGATATCCTACACTGGTCGCACCAATATAATCCACGTTCAGGGAAATTTGACGGCCGTACGCTACAGAGACAACATCCTGCAGCCACACCTCCTGCCCGTTACTGACGTCCAACGTGAACTGTTCCAGGAGGACAACGCCAGGCTAGATACTGGACGAGTCACTAGGGATTTCCTCGCCAGAAACAACATTAATCAGTTCCAATGGCCGTCTCGTTACCACGATTTGAACCCAATTGAGCATCTTTGGGATGAATTTGATAGACGTCTTCCAAAACCAACCATATAGCGTCTAATCCAGTCGATGCCAAGGCGGGTGAGAACTGTCATCAACGCACAAAATGGCCACAACAGATACTGACTTTAAGCGGACGTCTGTGAAATATTGTGAAAGCCATATCTAATGTTATTACGTAATTTTGTTAATTGATATCACCTTAAATCTGATGTAAAAATTCACACTTTTAACTTCATTCCCTTTGAATTTATATGCGTTTGAAAATACGACAATTTCTCTTAACAAATCTGGCTATGCGTTTCTTTTTTGGGATAGTATATGTTCAAGTTTAAAACAGCTTTCTGGATAATTGCTTTGTGAATATGACTTTAAATATACATAAATATAACCCTGCATTTGATTAATCATTTGACTTCGTGTCTTTTACGGAAAAGGAAGTCGCTATCCAGAACTCTTTTTTATTTCACTTCTAATACCCGGGGCTTTAAAGTGACACAGAGTATGTTTCATAAAATTTTATTTGACCGAATACCATCTCTCTTGAGATCAATTGAAATATTATCCGACATTGCATCTTTATGCCAAAATTATGATATTTCCATCGTTTTCAATGATAATAGAAAAACCGCGATACAGCTTTTAATAAGTAAAATGTTGGATCTTATTGACATGAATACAAGTTAAATGATTCCCTTAACACTATCAACATATTATTTTCCTTTTATCTACTGTAAACTGTTTCTACAATTACGTTTGAGTAATTTGCGTGCGCCATTGTCCGGTTTTCGATCATTAATTACAACTTAAACTTAACTAAACTTATGTTATTTTCAGAGACAACCTCTTCTTCTCGATAAAAGAACATTTATTATTATTATATTTAATTCCAACAGTACACTCTGTGTCCCTTTAAAGATTTGAGCCATCTGAGTATACTTTAAATGTTTATTTCAGCACCATTATTTATTTTCAAGTATAATTCATTTTATGAATTTAACAAATGATAGCCAATTATTTGATATTTTGAAAGAAACTCAGTCTCAAATTACAGAAGTCTTTTACTCTCGCATGACCATTGTAAATATCTATAAGGCGTTGATAAAGGTAAAATTATATTCGTCAAGTTATATAATCATATAAGATTATAACTACCAGCCCAATAAAGGGATGAAAATATATGATGTGACGCATTGATGAGCCATGACAATGATTTGAACTGGTATTTCATCTATGGCTTTTTTATTTCTCAGGTTCACGATGGAATAAGAAGACGGAAGTATAAAATCGATTCCCAGAATGCAGTACATTCTTTGTCGTTCTACCAAGGCAAAGCTAATGATACAGTAAGGTTATTTCTATATACATATAATATCCATTTTGTGTAATGCGTTTCAGCTAATCAACAGAAAATTAAAATTTATTGGTATCTTTTTGTTTCACTTTCAGGGCTATGAAAGCAAGAATGATGGGGTCAGAATGACAGGTAGGGTTCAATAATCACAGTTGTTTTCCTGGACACTTCATGCCATAGACATACTGATAATTCAAATCGTTTTATTTCAAATCTTAAATATTCGATTCGTAATTGCCCTTTGCATTGGCGTAATTCATGTTAAAAAAATCAAAGAAAACGATATAAATTTACTACTGAAGTTTTCGAAAGAAAACAAAAATGTATACAACATTTTTTATTCCTTTATTCGTTTTTAAGATTTCTTCACGTGAAACTTTCCAACTCCTTTAGTATTGTATAAAAGAAAGAAAATTTGGATTTCATACTCTTAACCTTCGTTAGTTTCTTTGCAAACCATTCAATAGCTCCAAAACACTAACGCACACTTCTTTGTCCACACAGTTAGTCCGCCGGCCCAGAGGGGTCCCCATGCACCCCCCCCCCCCCCATGGCAGACTGAGACTAACTTTTTTTGAAGCCTTGACATGTCTATTATGCAAATTTGACTGGTAACAGTGTATAAACTGGGACGAAATGTGTCATTTTTACATATTTCCATGGGTACCCCCCTCAGCCACTTATTCTCTGAAGCGTCACACCCAAAGGTGGATATCCCCATATCTTTGGTTCTAATTATCATAGAATCGTAATCTTGGTATCTAAATGTATGTTTATAAGGTCACTGAATCCATTGACAGACATTTCAGATAGCTACCATAGGTCATTTGTACGAAATTTTAGGTTTCCATTACAAAAACTCATCATTCATGACTTCGACCGGTCACAATTCTATTTTCTCTTCTCTACAGTTAATGGATATCATTTTATTTTACATTATTTGCACTGATAGTAGAATTATGAGTACCTGTAACCATTTTGTGTACCTATGTGTACTTATAACAAACAAATTAAGTGTCCAAAAGCAAACCAAGGGACCTACCGTTAATCTACTATCATTGAAATACACCAACTCAGCCTTGGAAATTTTTTTTTTCTTCCTCTCTATAGTTAATGTATATGATTTTATTTTACATTATTTGCACTGAGAATAGAATCTTGAGTACTTGTAACCCTTTTGTGTACTTATGTGTACTTATAACACATAAATTAAGTGTCCAAAAGTAAACCAAGGGACCTACCGTTAATCTACTATCATTGAAATACACCAACTGAGCTTTGGAAAAAACTATTTTTTCTTCTCTACAGTGAATGTATATCACTTTATTTTACATTATTTGCACTGAGAATAGAATATTGAGTACTTGCAACCCTTTTGTGTACTTATATGTACTTATAACACATAAATTAAGTGCCCAAAAGCAAACCAAGGGACCTACCGCTAATCCACTATCATTGAAATACACCAACTCAGCCTTGGTAAAACACTATTTTTTCTTCTCTAAAGTTAATGTATACTATTTTATTTAACATTATTTGCACTTAGAGTAGAATTATGGATACTTGCAACTCTTTTGTGTATTTGTGTACATATATCAACCAAGGTTAAGTGTGCAAAAGCTAACTAAGGGGCCTACAATTAATCTACTATCATTGAAATACACCAAATCAGCCTTGGAAAAAACTCACAATTTTGTATTTTGTTTTACTGTTTTACTTCTAAATCATTGGGGATTTAAAGGGTTCAAAGAAGAAAGATAACACATAGGTATTAATTCCGTCATTACACACTTCACAGGCATGTAGTACAGGAGTACATTCTTGCAAATTATTCATTTTTAATCTCCATATGACTGTTTGAATCAGCTGCTTTTTGGACATCAGCAATTTATCAAAATCATAGTTTTAAGAGAGAGCATCATCATCAATAACATCACCATACACCACACACCACAACAACGTTCATTATCATCCTCAAAGCTGTCACGTTGCGGGGCCTTGATGTCGACCAACTCTCTAGGAAGAGCGCACTGGCTCTAGCTTCCCACCCATAAGAGTCGAACTATGTCTCTCATCAGCAACAAGAACAACAGACATTTGAACAGAGATGTATTCCATAGAGCCTCCTGCTAAATGAAATGCATTGTATGATACTCTAGGCTTTTGATGGTATCATGACAGTGTCCATGTTACATTGTTTGACTCATGTTCACAGCAATAGACATTCAGTTGCAGACAGCCAACTTTATCAATAGTTTCTGTCAGGTCCACCATAGACAGCAAAATAAATCATTATAGGTCTTTTATAAGTGATATGTACATAAGGAAGACACACTTTATCTTAAAATTCACGTTCCTGAGTACATCATTACCTTGCAATGAGCCTAATCCGATGAGTCCAGCTTCAAGTGGGATAAGAATGTCTGAGAAACAACTTCCATCCATTTACTTGCCACGCATCCTTATATATGATCATTCCACTCGGTATGTTCTTATGATTATGATATGGTTTTTAATCAGTCTGCCATGGGGGGGGGGGGGGGGGGTGCATGGGGACCCCTCTGGGCCGGTGGACTAAGTCTCTTATACAGTTAGTTGTCAAATGTCATGGATGACCTGTTCGATAGCACTGTTAGTATCGGGACAGATCTCTCATATTCTATTCTGAGTTAAAGAAGATGACTTTCCATAAAATCTGTTCGCCTCAAGCTTCTAAAATTCCGATCAAAAGGTCCTGAATCGTTTGTTAATTTTGAGAATGACCAGCATCGCCGGTAAGGAGAGACACGCTTAATGTGACACGGATTATGTTTCGTGATTTTTCATATGGTTTTAATAAGAGCCAAATACATTATTACCCGAATTCACTTTAAATCGCCTCCCTAATCTTGCTTCGTCATCTCTAAATTATTATATGTTATTGTTTTCAATGATAATCGTAAAACAGTCCAATAAATGTTAAAAAGTCAAAATTCTGTTTCCAGTTAACATGTACATTAGTTAAATGACCTACGTAACACTTTTAACTTATGTCTGTCTTTGTGTCTGCTGGAAATAAGTTTCCAAACTTACGTTTGAGTCATTGGCGCGTCACTGTCCGGTTTTCGATCACAAATCACGACTTTTACCCGTTTATTGTCAATACATGTATACTGAACTTTTTAGCATTAGTTTTCTGATTTGCTGAAAGAACCACTACTTCTCGAAAAATAACACCATTTATGGAATTTGAAGTTCTTTACTCTGTTCCCCTTTAACATCTAAAATAATCATTCATTTCAGAAATTGCCTACTCGGCGAGTAACGACAGTTTGTACGTGTCCGACTCTGACTCTCGCGGAACGCCCGAGACTTGGCATAATCAGGTGATAGAGGACGAGAGTTACCCTCTACCCAGAGTCACCATATCTGACCGCGCATCTGTACCACCTGTAACTAGAGTTAGCATCTCAATTCAGGACAGCAAACCAGCTCAAGACGTCGACTATAAGGTAGAATACGATGTTCGGTTTATTATTCAAATGACATACTGGAGCCATTTCTTAGTGATATCCCATGTTCATTTAAATTATTTGTTATTGCATGAGGTGATATCCTTCACGATCTTATTGATATATTCAGAATCGTTAAGATGGCTGATATCTTTCACTAACAAGTAGGTTCATTGATGAATAATCAACCCTTTGATATTCTTTAATATAATATGACATATATAATGATACCATAAATGCAGACCTGACTTCATCCAGAATAAGAGCCACGAGTTCATCGAGAAAATTGGGTTAGTCTGAGGAATTGCTAATAACAAATTCAATATTTAAAATCAAAATTGAAACAACCTGAAAAATGACTTAGTTTAACGTTTCGTTTTCGAATAAGGTCAATATAATTTTGTCAATCTTTATCTATCATAAATCATGTCAATTTTTCGAATATCAGTTTAATGAAGAACACAAATGCCATTACAAGTTTCGAAGAAACCATTAAGATGAAATGCACTCCTTTTTACATGTGCCTTGAAAGATACACCCTCATGTTCAGGTACATGGTTCATTATGATATTAAGATGTACTTAAGTAATTAAGATAAGAATAGAGACGGTAAGCACACGTCATTGATCTTTACTTACTGTAGGTTTACCGAAGCAGCTACGCAGAAGAATCGCCGCGACAACATCCGGGCAGTGTACAGGAGGGCACCACAAGCTTCCGGACAAACGATGAAGACGATACACAATTCGTCAACCGTATCCAGCGTCCGTCCGTACAACGCCAACCCCGGACCAGTGAGTTTTACAGTAGAAGCAATGACGAGATCCAACCATTGAGGATTAAAAGGTCAACTTACAGCAGAGACATATATTTGGCTGAACGACGAATGCCTCACCGCTTTTCTGATGGACATGACGTCACTCCACAACGCGCTTACTCCAATAACGTCTACGGAAGCAGTGATGAAGACGCCACAGACACTCCTTTAGAACGCCCCGACCGACCCTTCTCTACCTCGATGAAACGAAGTTCTGATTACACGGTTTATCGAGGTGATGACCCGCGCATGCCCAGTTGTTACACCGAAAGACAGGAGGAGCCGTCTGCAAAGCGACGTCAACGAAACGTGGAATCTGTGTACGTCAGCGACGACCATTTGCAATTCAAGAAACCAGCGTACAACACACATTTGTAAAATGATGGAATGGAAACGAAAACTATTATCTCTATAAATAATATTTATTTATGTTTGATGATGCCAAACAAACTTCCAAGATAACAGCCATCTTCGATAATTTAGAGTATACGACCCGATAATTCGCCATACTGAGAGAAAGCGAAACCAGCTAAGGGAGGGTTTAATGTCAGAGTTTAATACTCAACACTTTCTCAACTTTGAAAACCTTTCTAAAATACCCGGTTTAGTAGACAAGATGTATTTGAATGTTGGTAATTTAATGTGTTTGATAATTTTGTAATTTTTATCTTTGAATGATAACCATTTGATCTAGAATAGAACCACGGAGGCAACCATTTGTCATTTACCATCTGCAAGTTATTAAGACAAATTCTTAGTCATGTGACTTAAAGGGGTTAACGATGTCCATGTGTATGAGAAAAACGTTCTCCACAACTTGCCAAAAAAAATCCTAGCTCTGTTATGGCATAATAGTTCATTATTCAGTCAAGAGTGTTAACATATCCTTCCCAATTTGTTACCAGTATTTCCCACAGGCTAATAGAAAAAAACATCTGATAATACATTATGTATTTTATTAACAATATATGCACGATATTTCCCACAGTTTATCCTCTTATATACATACAATTGATCATATTTCATTAACACCGGAAAAAGGGTAATTTAATTTTCAATGGCGAGAGTTTCTTGATAAGTATATTTGTTCAATACATCTTATCGTTTTGTGTCTTATAATTTACCACGAAAAGACAATCTCTTAGAATGAGAATGTAGATTTCCATTGTGTATTTCAAGCAGTGAAGTATTAAAGCAAATACGTTAATTTAAAATGTGTCTTATATAGAGTGCATTGATAAATACCAATGTCATTAATGTATTCATTGCACGGTGCAGGATTTACCTGTCTCATATTGTTAATCATATCACCTAAATTCACTTTCACGTTCCCATCATTCTGTCATACCAAACCTTTGTATATTTTGTATTTTAATACATTTCGTTATCACATGTCTATGTATATGCAATTTTTTCTTTGATATGATCAATTAGTATTTTACTTTATATGTTTTGGGTATTAAAATTTCAAATTGTATGTATATGTTAAATATTTATGTAGTTCGTGGATATTTACTCCTGAATAATTGACACGATATGAATCATCTGGTCCACTTATATAACCTGGGATATAACCCCACTAAAACGTACGCGCTGCGAGCTATGATCTAGCCAATCAAACAGCTAAATCGCGATGGTTCACGATGAAAGTTCAACTACAGAGAGCCACAGTTGGCTTTCGTTCTTTCGCACATTGTGACGTCATCACACGAGCGAAATAAAATCAAATGCTATTCTCATTTAACCAAAGTAGATGTGGTAAATTTTTGAAAACTCTGTTTTGAGAACCAGTACCATAAAAAAAGAACGCAGTCGGAAACATGCGAACAAGGCGGTGCGATCTTGATATTGCCGACTCGCATTTCAAGCGCTGCTATTGGTTGACTATTTTAGAAAGTTCATAGGTCAGGATGTATATGTATGTACATGTAATACTTATTTAACTCCTTAATCGTTGTTGTAGGTGAAACATTCCAATATAGTAATTCATATATTTATCTAATTTATGTATTCGAAGTTATTTTGTCGTTTGAACCTCCCATTGGAATAAATGTGTTATGTACCCTAAAACGGTATTGAGTGATTTTTCTTGCGATGACTATTCAGTAATAAAAAATGAGTTCATGATAAAAACTATACCAGAGTCACTTAAAGTTATCATCTCAAATTTCTTTAAATCTTTAATATGGGTAAATTACTAATTACTGTCTTTATGTCGAAATCTCAATTCAATTATAAACATATTTGAAAAATGCCGCTAAAAACTCAAACTGTGTATGTTGGGATAGCTTAAAGTGGCATTTTAAGGTTTGGAGGTGTAATATGGACAATGGATGAAAATTCATTTTTTCTTTGAGCATATGCTTGATAACCATACAGGAATATAAGTGGTGTGTTATCATTTTAAGATCACTACATGTCATTTGGAATAGAGATTTTGGAATCTAAAAACCTCATAATGTAAATTCTCTCATTGTTTTATTCTGTTGCACGAATGAAATACCATTGACGTAAAGTTTACATGACCCTTCCATTGAAAAATATTATGTACTCTTACACCTTATATCATAAATTCAGACAAGTCACCTTTTGTGAGTTGACCCCTGTGAGGTCAGTTTGAGGACACATTCCTCCCATTGTGACAGCTTAGAGCTCGTCCCGGCTAGATTCTATCCATGGCTAGATTCTATCTATCTGTATATCAACTCTTTGTTGCAACAATCAACACTCCCCTCTATGGGTAAACCTGAACCATTTTTCAATTAGCCACCCATATCCCTGAAAGTCCGACACTTCAGTCTGAAAATTACACTTGTTAAGGGCTCGCGGTGTATCGACCTCCGCCCTTGTCTGTCATATGGAAAGAATACTTCTGTCCGGTTGTTTTATTGTTGGTCGGTGGATATTATTTACATGGGTAACTTACAAACACTGTCACCGTTTGATGAAATATGAACGTGTTTCCCCAATAGATACAAGTGTGAATAGTATCCCAGAGGCTAAAACTGGACAAAATAAGCCAATGTGGTGACAAGATACAAAACAAGTATTGGAGACAATCCTCAATACGGGTTTAAGCTTCAGCGTTACCGGATTCGTTTTTCGTTTGAAGTGTCAGCGTTTTGTTCCTGATTGGGTTGTTTTACATGTCTATAATGTATCATCACTAAGATCTTTCAGTAGGTGACAATCAATACATGGACATTTTTGAAAAATAAAGAGCTAGACATGTGTATAACAAATGTCTTCACGTATTTCACATAGTGAAGCGCTGAAAAGATCATTGAGAGACGGTTCGTTATGTGAAATATATTTTTTAAAATTAACCAAAATTTTAATGTCCACCCCAATATTCAACATTTAAGCATTACATTGTTCATGGCATGAATCGTAGAAAAATCGTAATAATGGAAATCGGAGTGGTCCTTAACTAATTTTGTTCAGAAATGTATTATTTGAATTGGATGGATTGCAATAGATTGCAATAGATTACAAAGTCTTGGAAGTTCAATATCAACTGATGAAAAACTATTTTATTATATTTCCAATTGTGAAATATGCCATTTATCGGTGAAAATAAAATCCGAATCTTCACTGAGTGAAATAAAAGTGGTATTCTACTCAGTGAAATAATGCATCAATCATATGACGTCGTCTGTTACGTCAAGAAACAATTGAATGACGAAAAACTATAATCTCGTGATGTAGAAATATATATATTTACACTCGTGGCTGCGCCACTCGGGAAAATGTAATTTCTACTTCACTCGAAGAGATATACATGGTATTCGACGAGAAATGTCAAATATCCTCTATGTATTTTTCTAGGTTCCATTCCAGGGTAGATTTTCCAATTGCATCTCAATGAGTATATACAGTTGATAACACTTTACATGAAAAATAAAGTCGTAGTAGTACTGTAAAGAAAACTCTCATCACCAGTACCATGTTAATTATAAAAGATATAACATGTCATTCATACATACTTGTTAATAAATCGTTTTGAAATGAACTTTCATCAAGTCTAATGTACACGTATATAAAGAACAAAGCAATCACAGCAAATAAACTCGCCACTTTGAATGCTATTATCACATCTGATATTGAAACACAGTGATACTTTCTTACATAAAAGTGAGTAGCAGATTGAAAACCCAAAATAGTTCATTATATAGGGAAACACAACTAACTACTAAACCCATTATTTCGTTCATACTGCTTGCTACAGTGACATGTCAAGATTTGCTTCAGGGCTTCCTTTTCTGTTGTATCTCATTCAATAATGTGTCAAAATATCGAATAATACAGTACATACTTACCTACCTGTCACCTTATTGGTAAACATCCATTTTTGAAACAGATAAAGAACATAAGTACCCTTCAACTTATATTAATCTTCTTTATCAATCGAACAAATAAACACCTTAATTTCTTTTAATGAATTATGTTTTACTTGTAGTTATAAGCACATGCAGAGATTATTTTATCAATAACATACAAAGTATTTATAATTTATGATATATGTAATCACAATGTTATTATATACCGATATTTGAAAACGTGTGTAAATATGAAAAATAATAACTTTGTGCTTTTTGAAAAGAAAAACTCCATTACTTTGAGTTACCAGAAACATGAATTGTCTATAATCATATTTTGATTTTGACAAAAGTTTAGCGTCTACATATACTATGTTATTAAAAACATACATAAGATGTTTTGTTTATATCATGGACATATTAGCTCGGATCAAATGTAAAGTTTTAAATTATTCACAATGATCTATTTATTCACTGACACACTGACTGAATTTCAGATATAAAAATTTCAGTAACCCTTACTTATTTTGTCCACTATCTTTTATCATCAATTTGTCATTCACTTCTTATAGATCAAACAGTTTATATCAAATAATAACAAAATAAAGTTTTCATATAGACATGTAATAACTTTAATTAGTTAAAAAAAACTTTCTTAGTATATTCCTATGAAATACCTTATTGAACCGACAGTAATGTTAAAACTAATCGATCTCCACTTTGGAAATTTATACACAAGGTATATAAATACATGTACTCCTCCAAGGTTTATTTCGTGTATACCTCTCGCTATATTGACATGTCAAGGGAGGTTTAAGGGTCCTCTGTCCTTTATTTACAAACACGTACAATAATATGTCAAAACATGATTAAACCACATGTCACTATGAGGATAAATGTCTTCTCATGTCCACCCTTTGTCCAGCAGTCTACTTATAATACTACATGGTCAGTCATAACATTAATCTTCATTAGCTATTGATCAAATACACACTTTCATATTTTTACATAAATGTAAGTTTTATGAGTCATTTATCATTACTACAAAGGCTTATATGAAACGAAATGGGTCAAGAAGGATATTACTTATTGTTATATGGAAGATGTAAAGGTTTGAGGAGCCATGTCTCGTTATCTACATAATTCATGGAAGGTATTGCTGTAGGTTAAACAGGTTACTATCTCGTATAATGGGCGGTACGACTAATTAACTGGAAATGAAATATTGATGGTAGCGTTTCTGCCTACCTGATATATCTATTGAAGAGGGCACTCGTTCATATGTCCATTTTGTTGCCGTGAAAAGTCAAAATGGTTGTATTCCATCTTCAGAGAGGCAGCATCAGCCATTCAATCTATGTTAAACTTATATGATACATGCTGAACTGTTCAAATCGTCTGATTGACGTTTTCATATAAGGTTTAATTACTTATATGCGTTGTTCGTCCATGAAGGTTTTTCTAACGAACGCATGGAAAACACAAATTTCTCTATTTCTGAGACCTTTTTCTTCCTGTTGATGTTACGTCTCTGCGTACAGAAAGTGACAATGTTAATTAACCTTTAAACAAATAGAGAATATCGCTTACAATCGCATGCCTTTTCGAATCATCAACGAAGATTATAAAGAAAATTACGATAACATCCGTTCAAGCTTGAAATAAAAATAAACAGCAATCAAAATCCTTTTGCTTTTCCTTCAATTTTCTTTTGTTTAATCGTAGTAAAATACTCATTTTCAATACTACGTGAACGTATTGAATATCAAAGGTAACGTTATTTCAGATATTATCAACGCATACAGACAGTGTGCTTATCGAATGCTCGTGTCAATATTATAAACGTATAAAATATTCACCAATCCACAAAATTATACAAACAAGATTTTTCGACTCAACTGTTTTCCCTTCAGAATACCGTTTCATACTTTGATGAATTGATGGCGTGACGTGAACGCAGCTCCAGTAACCATATACTTGGATTATCTCCCCAATCTTCCATTAAACGCTGAATTGAGAATCCATAAAGTTCACCGAGGGAGGAAGGTTTACGAGTTTTTTACTTGTTAACATCACCCTGTGGTAAAGTTGTATAGAAAGAAGGGTGACTGGATGACCTGAGATTGTGAATCATATACGCAACACTGAACATTTACAAAGATCGAAAAATATTTCCTCTCTAAAATTCAGAATTTAAAAGAAATATGGAAATTTCTATCACGCTAAGCTTCTTACGATTCAAATAAAGATTAAAGCCAAACTTCAAAAGGTCAATCCTATTTCGAGTTGCTTTATATATATTTTTTCACGAAAAACTATTTTTAGATAACTAATGCAAATCTATCTGCTATTACAAATTCAATAGGAGTAAATATGATCATATAAAAAGGTCTTTTGAATATCAAAGTACCATAATATCGACTGAGAAAATTGATCAACCTTAATGTTATCGCTTTTTCAATACAAGAAAATAGTATATTTATTCAAATAAGAATAAGTCGTTTCCAATTTGTTGACATTGAAGATAGGAATGGAGACAAAAGATTATGCTAACAGAGCCCAAGGTGAGGTGGTGAGGTGAATTGGGGTTTAACGCCGCTTTCAAGAGTATTTTACTTATATCGCGACCGCTACAGAGCCCAAAAAGACATAATCTTAATTAGGTCCTTCGAACCATCAAGAATAACAATTGTTTGCACATTGACTTCAAAGCAAGACTGAGAATACGTGGTGATATAACGAGATCTCTGCATTAACGTATAAACATTTCGTATTGCTTATATACCTCATCTTATATCTGTTTATATAATCTATGTACATCGAAGTAAGAAAGTCATCAAACAGATAACGAAAGCCTTTAATACACCATAAACACCGACTCCCTTGTTTGGACGCACTCAGTCATAAAAGTCGAATTACATCTTTGTCTATCTGTCATTCGTGATTACCTGGGTGTAGATTTGCCCAGTAATCTGGCGACTAATTTGACCTGGCCAAAGTCAGGTCTCAATCTGACCAGCCGTGCAGCCACCCCACAAGCCAATGAGCAATGCGAGTAAGCAAGGCTGATTATAACCCAGCTTCGCCTGTGGGACGCCTCTTGTTGCCACTTGAAAAGATAACCCGCATGAAAAGGTCCTGGATATGAATGTGCCAATGTTGGTGTAAATACACATTTGGCATGAAAGATATTCAATTTTCTGTATCATTCAGAATATCGGGAAGTAATGCCGTCGGTTGGAAACAGTTGAAGGTAAAGAATCCTTTTTATTCATTGCATTTTCGCTACTCTCGAGTAACTTTTCAACCTTTGTGAGTTGGAGTGTGGCAGGGTTGTATACTATGCGCGCACCTGTTACGGCTGAATTTGAATTCAGGTCAGAAACTTATTGTAAGGCTTTTTCAGAAAGAAATATAGGAAGAAATGGGCCATATCGGTTAAATATAAGTTGTATTCTATAGGTGGCCCGGTTCAGTTAGTGAACATAGTTAGACCAAGGATACACCCGTGACGATAAATTACCTCAGGTTACCGAGCGTGGAACGACGAGCAAGGATTTACTTAGGATGTAAATAATCACAGACTAGGTGAGCATTTAAATACTGTTTAACTTTATGCTTTTCATCAAGATTATCTTATTTTAAACGTCCATCTAGTGATCAAGTGTTATTGAACTTTGAGACATTTAACGTGTTTAATCTTTTTAATCTTTCTTGCTTAAGTACAGTTAGTGAAGAAATACTTTACAATTTCACAATATTTAAGCCAGTTGAACTCTTTCTCACAAAGAGATATGATTGTCAAGTGAGGTTTTTATTTATAATATCTCTTGATAATTCTTTAACAATCAGTATATGAATTCATTTTTTGTTTCTTCAGGAAAAAGATAAATCGAGTAAAACATGTCGATGTATTCGGTTCTACAGTGCATGAGGTAGACTTATTTTGCAAGAACAGACTGAACATATGTCATATTCAAAGATCTCATACAGTTGACTATTTTTCACCAAGCAGACAAATTTCATAAATAATAGAATAGAGAGCAAGTGAAAATAATGTTCAACTTAATATTCATTCGTTTAAATTCACGTCTAGACCATGTGCCTGTATCAAGAATAGTTCAGTTGTATGTTCTTTTACGAATGAGAAGTTGAACAAACTTTAAACTTTAAATGTTTCAATCAGCATGATTCATATATATACTATGGAGCAAAAGGTATTAACTATACTTTACTTCATTAGTTTTCCTCTTCCCACGGGTTCATTCAGTGATAATATCAAACTTATTCATAGTCACACTTACCGACCTTACTGTTTTGATGGTCCATGGTTATGCATTTGGTACTTGTACCCTCAATGAGTTATTAGTTCAAATGAATAATATTTAGGTCATAACTCATACATCAGTGGATATCTCCTATTTACAAACAAGTGTAACACACGTTATCTATATTGTAAACATCACGTCTCCTTCTCAGTCTTGTGATAATATGTGGTTACATTTATTTGGTTATCCTGTCCCGTTGCACGAAATACTAAGGTAATCTCATATCACTAAAGTATCCTTAGTAAATGTTAAATAATGATACTCGGGTTAACCTTAATCTAAAGCTCATTTTTTTGCAATGTCTCCGTAGTTTACAAATAAGCATTATCATAACAATTATCTGATTGACATGGTATTCACCGATTTCTTTTTACTAAATCATTTAGTCTGATCCGTAAAGGACGTGATATCTACGCACAGAATAGGGTATTTCCACAAGGACACATTCAAAATGCCATATATATTAGTGATAAAACTTTATTATGGCAGGCCATGTACATTTTGTGCTTATGTGTGTCTAAAAGCCTGTGGCTCTTCTTAAACGACTTGAGTACATTCTCTGACAGACAGTCGCCTTATTCAAACATTTATGTGGATGACATTCAAACTACAGACCCTGCATACGTGAGGTGTTTGGCGGAGAATGAAGTTATGCCAACCCTTTTAAGAAGTATATTGACGATAGGCTACGTGGAATCAACGTTTCTCTTTCTACGAAAAAAATCGAATTTATGTTGTTTGTAGCTCCTGGTAGTGATGCGTGGCTAAAGTTTTTCAGTTTATCAGTTAAATCCACGTCTAGAACATGTGCCTGTATCAAGAATCGTTTAAAAATTCACGTACCCCATTCAGTTGTATGCTCTCTAACGAATGAGAAGTTGAACAAACTTTAAACTTTAAATGTTTCAATCAGAATGTTGCGTGGTTAAATTTTTCAGTTTATGATGTTTTGCAGTTAAGAGTTCAAATGAGTTGAATAGTATTTCATTTTTTTATTCAAAAATACTTATTGTGAGGCAATTTTCTAGTTTATAATCGATGTACGTGTGCAGTAATACAGACTGCAGGTTGGGACTTTGCAAAAGAAAAGATTGAAACTTTTAGAAGTGGCTTATTCATTGACTATACTATTTTGTTATCACAACAGTATGTTGGAGGATTTGGGTTTATTATATTCGAAGTAAACAAATTCGATTATTTTGGCAATACGTTGTTTATTAACTGAACATACATTTTCTTTCGAAACTTTAGTTTAGCGACAACGTAATATAAGGCTACTTTACTAAAAATTATCTATTCCGTTTTAGTGGGTTCAGTCGCTATTGTCTTACTGAATCTACTACTACTACCATATTACTACATTTACTATTTCTACTACTTCTACTACTACTTCTACTACTACTACTACTACTACTACTACTACTACTACTACTACTACTACTACTACTACTACTACAACTTCAACTACTACTACTACTACTACTTCAACTACTACTACTGCTACTACTACTACTACTACCACCACCACTACTACTACTACTACAACTACTTCAACTACTACTTCTACTACTACTTTTGATAATAATAATAATAATAATAATGATAACTACAACTTTTATCGCTACTACCATTACTACTACTACTATACTTCTTCTAATAATAATAATACAAAAACTAATACTACTTCTTTTACCTACTTCAACTATTTACTGTTTCTACTATAACCAGTATTGCTGCAACTACTATTACCCCAGTTACTACTATTACAAAGGTTATTACTATTACCCCAGTTACTACTATTACAAAGGTTATTACTATTACCCCAGTTACTACTATTACAAGGGTTATTACTATTACCCCAGTTACTACTATTACAAAGGTTATTACTATTACCCCAGTTACTACTATTACAAAGGTTATTACTATTACCCCAGTTACTACTTTTACAAAAGTTATTACTATTACCCCAGTTACTACTATTACAAAGGTTATTACTATTACCCCAGTTACTACTATTACAAAGGTTATTACTATTACCCCAGTTACTACTATTACAAAGGTTATTACTATTACCCCAGTTACTACTTTTACAAAAGTTATTACTATTACCCCAGTTACTACTATTACAAAGGTTATTACTATTACCCCAGTTACTACTATTACAAAGGTTATTACTATTACCCCAGTTACTACTATTACAAAGGTTATTACTATTACCCCAGTTACTACTATTACAAAAGTTATTACTATTACCCCAGTTACTACTATTACAAAGGTTATTACTATTACCCCAGTTACTACTATTACAAAGGTTATTACTATTACCCCAGTTACTACTATTACAAAGGTTGTTACTATTACCCCAGTTACTACTATTACAAAGGTTATTACTATTACCCCAGTTACTACTATTACAAAGGTTATTACTATTACCCCAGTTACTACTATTACAAAGGTTATTACTATTACCCCAGTTACTACTATTACAAAGGTTATTACTATTACCCCAGTTACTACTATTACAAAAGTTATTACTATTACCCCAGTTACTACTATTACAAAGGTTATTACTATTACCCCAGTTACTACTATTACAAAGGTTATTACTATTACCCCAGTTACTACTATTACAAAGGTTATTACTATTACCCCAGTTACTACTATTACAAAGGTTATTACTATTACCCCAGTTACTACTATTACAAAGGTTATTACTATTACCCCAGTTACTACTATTACAAAGGTTATTACTATTACCCCAGTTACTACTATTACAAAGGTTATTACTATTACCCCAGTTACTACTATTACAAAAGTTATTACTATTACCCCAGTTACTACTATTACAAAAGTTATTACTATTACCCCAGTTACTACTATTACAAAGGTTATTACTATTACCCCAGTTAGTACTATTACAAAGGTTATTACTATTGATATTACTTGTTCTACTGTTCATGCAGTTTCTTCTTTCTGGTTTTTTTCTACCTCTTCCTCTACTATTATTACTGCTACTACTACTACTGCTGCTGCTACTACTACTACTTCTACCACTTCTACTACTACTACTTCTACAACAACTACTACTATTACTACTACTACTATCACCACCACAACTACTACTACTATTACCACCACCACTACTACAACTACTACTACTACTTATATTATCACCACCACCACTACTACTACTACTACTACTACTACTACTACTATTATTATCACCACCACTACTACAACTACTACTACTACTACTTATATTATCACAACCACCACTACTACTACTACTTATTCGTTTATCATTACTACTACTACTACTAGCTACTACTACGTAAAAGACTATAAAACGATTACTCTCTTTATTCAAATATCTATCCATCTCTCCTCTACTATTACCTCAACTGTTACTCAAATCCTACTTAAAAGGTAACAAAACCATGACGAAAAGTGTCAAATATCACTACCTTGTAGGCCATCTCATCTTGTCTATGTTTAGGCAACTGCCTCTAGTCTACCATTTCACCTGTGAAACGTTTGTTGGACCTTAGATACTCTAAATACTAGTAAAAGGATTCACGTGAATTATTTAAAGTAATAGAATCCTATATTTATACCACAAGTGTATAGTAAACTACACGGCTGTTTTCCTTACAATGAGGATACTGCATTACAAGAGTTGTGTACCCTGAAACAGTACGCTAGTACACTATATGGGGTATTCATTTCAATTGCAGCAATACATTAATTTCTTTCCGCCACCCAGAAGTCTAAAAGGGTAGAAAATGAAAAACGTCCCCTGACCGACATTTCGTGCTATGACAGCGGTGTGTCAAGCAGGGTTTCGCTCTGTGAGCATGTCGCTTTAATTGTAACACCCCAGGCGGCCTCTCCAGACCTTTACGAGACTTTGGTACATACTGCGGGGTTTGGGGCTTTGTTGAAAGAAAAGATTGATGCTTTTGCACGTGACTTTTTCTTTGACTTTTTAATCCTGTTATCAATAGCGATAGACCTTAATGAAAAACAACATATAAGTTTTGGAATAATGTGAGTTTATTTACATTCACAGCAGGGAATACAATTGTTGTAGAAAAAGAACAGGCTTAAATACAAATGAGGTTTATATTCTTGAATGATTAGGGTTTATTTAGATTTAACGTAAGAAATTCGAAGGTTTTTCTAACGTGTACCTAATCTGACAAAAAGTTTGTTATTGTGATAATAATATAGTATTTCATTTCTGTAGCAATATTCGCAATCTTTTCGTATTGAGTAAAAAAGGTGTGCATTTTTTTACTTTGCGAACTGAAGAATATTCGAGGGGAACAATGTATCGCTCTCAATAAAAAGATGTCATTTAGGGTTTAAAGAGACATTCCGTGAAGTCACATTATCAAACGTTGTCAATGGTGTCATTCGATCAAGAACTAATGACTGTTGCTGAAAAATATATCATAATTCAAAATTCGGTATACTGACAAAATAAAGCTATAAAGTCGCGATTCGATTGAAAACCGAAAAATGTACCGCGGCTAGCGTCTGTTTACTCAACCGTATTTTGGGAAACTTACTAAGGCAGAAAGGATAGATTGAAGTAATAGTTTTTGTAGTAGTAGTACAACTAGTGAAAGGTGCAAAACACCAAAGAAAGGGAAATGTATAGTCTGTCATCCAGACCCTATGGCAAAATATTAAGGGAGCCTTCTTAAGTCTAGAAAATGTTGGCAAGTCTAGTTGCCTCAGCCATTAATTAGAAATTAAGTATTGTACAGGACTCCTTTTTATATTATTTCATACCAAATATTGAACAATACATTTTTAGTGAAATCTTTTTTTCAGGGACTATATGTTAGTCTAGGAAATGTATTTTACCTTTTTTCATCGTCTATCTTCAATCAGGGCACTTCAAATGTTCATGAAAAATGAGGAAATTTTTTATCGTGGCACGCAATATTCAAAATGACGTTTGTGTCAACTAATAGCAACTAATAGCAAGAAAAGCAATTGAAGATAAAACGACCAGTCATCGCATGCCATTTCACGTTTAGGGTTATAGCATATTTACTTAGCCAATATCTATTAAGTTATGATCATATAGCTATCGGAAAGGTTTGAAAAGACTTATCGTTGTTTGGTATGTATCCATTATTCAAGTTGTTTATTGTTACACATCGTTGAACCTTCTGTGGAAATTCGGTGTCGTTGATGTTTTAAAAAGCATTTCAATACGTTTTTAGCGGTTTTATTTGTTCAAAATGACCCCATCATTGGTTTGTGCAAGATATATTTTCTACAGAGGACAAAGCGTCTCGTTTCCCCAACCCTATTATCCATATCTGTACAATAAGTTGTAACGTGTCGAGCGAAAACTTCGTGGGGCCACACAGTGTAAAAACCTTTTAATCATTCGAGTAAAGAAAATGTTTTCGTGTAATCGGTACGTTTGTTTAAGAATTCGTTTTATTAATTAATATGATTGTCTTGCAGTTGGAAACGTTTGTCTTCGTTTTCGTGAGATATCTTTACATCTCAGAGAACACGTGCTACCGCGACTTTAATGACTTTAACTTCTATGAATTGTTAGCACTAGTGCATGTATTTGCCTGACCTGTTGATTGGTTGTGCCCGTCTTTTACTTTTCACCCTTCCTCACCCGAAACAGAATAATGGTATCCATTTGAAAAGCATCTTTAGACATTGCCGAAACTAACATCTGAAATTACCATTAGTATTAGTATTGGTCTCATCACCATTAGTCTTCGGTTTCTTTGAAACAAACAATCAAATGGTAATTTTTCTTGTGAATAATGAAATGAAAGAGAAATCAAATAGATAGCTAATTAAGATGATTATCAATCAGTGGCTAATACTTTGTCCACCCTTTCTTCCGCACGTTTAGTCTCTTTTATATATCGTCTGATCCTGTTATTGTACTTTTAGCGGCCAAAACCTGCAAACGTATTCTAGAAAGAAGAAAAAGTATTTTATATAATCACATGTGATATATTTTAAGTGTTTTTGTGTGGCTTTTTTGTGTATATTGTATTTAGCTTCTGTGTTTCTAGTAACCCAGAATGGGTGTCTCGTCATATGTTTTCTGTATGTATATATGTATATTTTTTATTTATTTATGTACGAGGTGAGACGTTAATAAAATATCTGTCTGTCTGTCTACGTTTAGTTCGTTGTGTAGTCTGTCCCTACTTTGGTGGCATCTTACAACTTAGTGATCGAAGCGGGTTATTTCATAATTTTGGTTTCAAATTTTACAGCGCATATCCATATTATTAGCCAGCATATACAGAGAACAAAAAACGTTGTGCTTATATAGAGGATATTATATGAGTGTCTATGACATACTATGTTTACGACACGAGTGCTTGATATTAGTATTTCCCGAGCGAGGGACATACTGATATTAAGGCACGAGTGTCGTAAACATAGTATGTCAAGGACACGAATATGATATTCTGTTTATCACCGAAGTCGAGAAATCAAAGAAACTAATCAAAACATCCAAGCATAGGCATAGGCGCATTTGGAACACAACGTCATAACACAACTGTGACGCCAAAGCATTGTTTTTGACGTGACGTCACAATGTAAATGGTAAATTTTGCCCTAGGGCATCGTATGAAAAATATTACCCCCCGATATGATTACCCTCGTAGGTAATAAAAAGTGTTACATGGATTACTGTCAGTCTTTTATACTTTATGGCATTATAGTATTTCTGAATAGCATATGGAATGTATAAAAGCTTGCGGGTTGAGAGTCCGAAAACGCTATCAATTTGGATATTTGGTAGTATCTTAATAAACCTTGTCTTAAAAATTATATCTTGGTTACTTTTTTCTCATTTTGTATTTATAAAGCACTAATTTTCTAAGAAGTATGATTTCATTTAAGGGTTTGTTATTCTTTCCCTTTAATCCAAACAAAATATTTTCTTCAATGAAATCAATACTTCTCTTTAATTATCTGCAAGCCTGCAAGGTAGGGTTTTAATACTGTTTATGCACATTGACAAGTACATATGACAATGGTTTCATCTGATTCTTTACATTAGGAACAGGCTGCGTTGTGTATATATTCTTTCTTACACAATGATTCATTTGTAATTAATAAATAATGTATGATTTTGAACCTGGAACGTCTTAGTTCACTACTTGGTGTACATATACATACATCACATTGCCATTTGATTGATGAAAGTCATAATGGAAGGTATTAAAGAAATTGTGATGGCTTTATATAAAACCTTCACAATGGTCAACAAACGACCATTGTGATGGTTTAGAACTTTTTTACAACACGGATTGACTATAATTCCTGTCAAAAATTTTGAAGTCGTAATCAGTAAAGGTTTTGAAAGAAGTTGAAATAATTGTATGAGGACAGAATTGGAAATTAAAATTCACCTTACTAATTATTTTTAAAATGATATATACTTCAGTAGATAAATGGCCATACCGTTCTTCGCCTTTCAACATTTAACCCTGATGTCACCTTGTACATGGTCGTTTTCTTGGTGTAAAACTGTATGCCATGATAAAATACATGAAATGTTTCATTTCTAAAATAGGAAGATTTATGACATGCCGGAATATTTTAAAGTAATTAGCATAGTTGACATGTCAGCAATAGCAAAATGAAGGAAGTGGCGAAGTTTGACGCGTCTTACGCTATTAAAACTGACATATTTATGACGAAAAGAGTCACCTAGATTTATGAGAGATTTCCTTTTAAAAACCATCTATAGCATAGGCAGTAATAACACTTTCATAGAAAATATGCACAATTGTAAAGGTTGAAGGTTAAAGACGAAATCGTATTATATATTTCCATTGTTAACATGATACTCTGCATAACTATCTTCCCATGCATGGCCTACACTTGCGACATCCCCAAAGAGCTGCTAAGATAGGCCTTGCCTTGTGGCTTTATCAAGGAAGAATAGAAAAAATATTTATGAGCTATTGTTTTCGAAAAATATTTGTGTTCTGTCAAGACTGAAACGTATAGTTTTTACAGAATTCTCACATTATTTTCGGAAGATACATCAAATTCACACGCTAGAGTAATAACAGAAATAGATCTTATATGGGTTTTTTTGACGATTTGTTTTCATATTTGGAACCAAATTGTAGTTTAAGTACGAAATATTCATAGATAATGTTTTTCAAAACTTTTGGCTTTAACAGTTTTTGTACGATCCTCGAAAAAATATGCGCAACTCGAGACCAAATTTTGACATTTTTACACCTTTTGATAATTCTGAGCAGAAAATGTACGTTTCAGACGCAAGCTTTAGAAGTTAAATGAACTGTCATCTCAGTACGTTTATGGAGAATATTATATTAATCTATCTCATGTCATTTACCAGGTATACGTTATCAGATATTGATATACATACATGGTAAATTGTTGTTTTTCTTCATGTATCAAACGCCTGTTGCAAATTGATATTTCTAAGAGTTCATTCTTGGCATTTGTTGTCAATTGCACAGTTGGTGCATGTCACCTACAGGTTAAGGCACCTTCTCTTGTTAACAGCGTTGCAGGTTTATTTCAACTCTCACTGACAGTGACGTAACATGTTGCTTAAAGTGTTATAAATTTGCACATTTTAGACATAAAAAGACAATGGAGGTTATATATTGAATGGTGTACTCTCAGGGCCTTGTTTGTAAAAACTTATGTAATTCAAGATCTGTAGGAATTACCTATATTAGTCGAGTAAAAAGAAAATTTAAACAATATTTTATTTACATTTGCGTCAGTACTATATTTCTGATGTTTGTCTGTCCCCAAACCTCTAACATCTATTCCATTTTGTACCATAAGCATACAAATTTCAAAAGCTGGGTCAGTGTCTGACACTCTCCTATTGTTTCATATGGAACGCTAGTTTTGGTGTTATGTCTGATACCTTCTAACATCTGCCCTTTGTTGCTTCAGAAGATGCCCTAAGAGTACAGGCTAGTCCTCGTTTTGATCCGGACCCCCTCTAACTTCTGTTTCTTATTGTTTCAGAAGGATGCCCTAAGAGTACAGGCTAGTCCTTGTTTTGATCCGGACACCCCTCTAACGTATGTTTCTTATTGTTTCAGAAGGATGCCCCGAGTTTATACACTAGTTCTGGTACTGTGCCTTGCTCCACAGGTACTCGCCCACTCCAGACAGTTCCAGCTGCTGAGGACTCTGATGAGAACTTCACTTGATGAAGTCAAGCAGGACCAAAAGCTCCTCCGAGGACAAATCCTTAACGAGGTCCACTCCAGGATAGTTCCGCAAATCAGACGAGCTCTACGGGAAGAAGTATCGGAACAGATGAGACGAGATATCCAGGTGGCGGTAAGAAATAACCCAGCACCGCCATCAGAGGTCATGGTTAACCAGGAGGTCAAGGACGTTATTCAAAGGGAGATAAGAGATTCTTTGGACGGTCCCTGGAAGACGAGTATAAGAGATGAGATGATTCGGAGTATTAGGGATGAAGTACAGACTGAGATTCACACAGGATTGGCCAAGTTCCTGAGGAAATCCTTGAAAGAGGAGCTCCTCCAGCAAATGAGGAGACAAGTGAAAGAAGAAGTTCAGTCATCTCTGGTTGAGCACCTGTCTGGTTCCCTGAGGCAGGATGTGATCAAGGAAATCGAGAAGGGAGGGCCTCTGAAAGTCCAGACTAAACTGACTCCGTATCAGAGGCGGATCCTGAAACAGAGCATTATGAAGGAAGTAAAGGTAGAGGTGAACAAGGTTCAGAAAGGAAGAAACAACGAAGGGCTTGGAAAGGAAGATATACTGAAAGAGGTTAGGAAAGAGATAAATCGTGTCCACCAAAATGGCCCTCAGAGTATTAGGAAGGATGACATCATGAAGGATATCAGGACGGAGATTGTTAAGTCTCACCAAAGAAAAGATGTACAGCGGATGTTGAAGGACGGTATTATGAAGGAGGTGAAGAAAGAAATTGAAAAGATGAGTAAACGAGATGTTCCAGCAAACGAGCCTTCACCACAGGAGAAGAGGATGCGAGATTATGTGAATACTGTCACTGCAAAGGTTATTGCAAACTCTAATGAACTAGGCAAAGACTTGACCTTTCATGAAAAAGCCATAGAGTCACTTGCCAAAAGAGTTCACCATCTAGAAAAGAAGCATTTGGGTGGTGAAGATAATGAACGCAACACGAACAGGCATTTAACTGGAAATAAGCGTCCTGGTGAGGTTGACAACGAGCAGGATATGAATAAGCATTTAATTACGAACAGCACACCGGCACCACCAATTGTCTCGAAGGAGGAGCGGAGGAAGATAAGACACAGGAAGAGGAAGAAGAAGAAGAAGACTGCTCCTCCTTTAGAAGTCATATATGAGAGTGCACGAGAGAAGATCACAGAACCTCCACCGGTTGTCTCCCCTGATGAGGGTAAAGATTCTGGTGAGGAGATCTACATTTCAACAAAGTCCAGAAAGAATTCAAATCTTCCCGAGAAGGATAGTTTACTGGTTGCGAAGCAAAACCACAGCGAATTGTACTATGCTGACTTGATGACTGGCAGAACTAACAAACTTGCTACAAATTTCGGCAGCTATGTCGGAGATCTTTCCTATGATGTTATTGGCAAGACCATATACTGGACGGACTGGCGAATTGATGCTATATTTGCTTACAGTGTTGTCAAGGATGAATCATTGATCCTAAAACCCAGTACACTGTCCTATGGCATAGAGGTCGATACCAAGGGACGGGTAATTGTATGTTCGGACTACTGGTCCAGGACGATCTTCACAATGGACATTGACATGGGAGGGGACTCTTCAAGATCAATCAACAGGATAGCCCGGATCAGGGACGGGAACCCAATGAGAATAGCTCTCGATGTAGAGTCTAACAAGATATACGTCAGTGTGAGCTACACGAAAATCCTTCAAATCAACTATGACACTGGCAGGATGAAAACCATTGTTGAAATACAGAGAGGGTTCATCAACAGCCTTGGCATCAACCCCAAAACTCGTGTTCTGTACTTCAACAATTTCACGTCTCTGATGGGTAAGAATGTTACAAGAAGACGTCAGAATCCGTTCAAAGTTAGTCAGATTACTGGAAAGGAACCTTCAGACATCGTTGTTCTCAATGGTGACATCTTCATCGCTTACTACAAGTCCAGCGATATAGACGTCATACGTGAAGGAACAAACGAGCAGGTCAGGTTCGCTGATGTGCCGTTTGATTCAATGCGACATCTTCGTGGATCTCTATGTTTGGTGCCAGCACACTAGTTGGAAAGAGATATGCTCTCGGTTCAAGACAAGTGCAACATGGAGATTTCTGATGCATACTGCCTCATAAACAGATGCGTTTTAATACAAGACGTTTCATGGCTTACCAAGCATTTCCTGACCTGGTTCGGGGCTTCAGTGAATATGCCTTAGGGACCAGCACCTGCACAAAGTATGGTGCCTTGTTACAGTCTTGAACAAGTTCAAACCATTTACATAAAAGGAAATGGAAACACCAAATATCAGTATGTGGTGCCAGTTCTTCCTGATTCTTTGAAGTACAAGTTGAAGTTCACATAAAAAGTCATATCAACACCTTTAATGGTTCATCTTGGAAGCTCGTTTTCTCTGAAATTTACTTTATTTATGTATCATAACTTTCAGGAAGTCTTCAATAGTCTTTAATCTGTTTACCATGAGATCATGCATGAAGGATTTCTCCTGGATATGATGTCATCAACACAATCTACACCGTTAATTGCTCCATGGTGGTTTTTTGTAGAACACAATTAATTGAACGGGGCCCCGAAGCAACTTCTACCTCCTGTATCATTGTATCAGGTATTAATTCATTTAAGTAGATTAATCACTATTTTGTTTAAAAGAAAAGAAATATAGGATGTGATTGAAATCACAGTAGGAAATTAGGAAATTTGGATCCACTATTAAAAAACATACAGTATGCGTAAAAATGCCCCATGGATATAACTAGAAACAGTTGTATATAAAAACAAATAATAACTCCTTAATGATAAGTATAAAGAGGACAAGGAAGTTTTAACCTTACTGTTTAAACTGTAACATATTTGTCAATATCTATGATAAATAGAGATACCTAAACATTTAAACATTTATAGAGAAAAGATGCATATTTCACATCAGGCAAATACACTGTGTTTAGCACTTTACCACATTGCATTTATGACATGTTGAACGTTGCCTATACTCATTGAAGACAGGGCCTTTATACCAAGATCAAACTAGTGCTCTGTCCCTTAGGTATTTCAATCATCTTCCTCAACATTTACAATAGATTTAAATATTCAGAGAAATTTGGAACGCCATTATTCATATCAATTGATACAGGAAAGTAAATATGAACTTTTATCGCAGTGCACTTGTTTGCAGTAGACAAGGTCAAGTTTGATGCAGGAGTGGCTTTTTATGAATTTATCCTTTGCTCACGTGATATTATCTCAGAGAAATATTTTCATGAAATGTTTAACGATATCGTTTATTCAAATGTTCATTGAGTGGTTATAGTAAGGTATATATGAGGCAAAATTCAATATACAATGGACACAGAAGAGAAGTCAATCCCTCCCAAGCACAACCCCAACCACTGACCAATTAAAACCTGCCGCATTTCGTTCAAAATCGTCGTCGAACGCAGCGCTCTCATCGGCGATTTGAAGTATCCTCCTAGAGGTTTCTGTTTGGACTTAATCGTATGTTGGAAAATGTATGTTGAAAAATTGGCAATGACGGTGACGAAATGCAGCAAGGGTTAAATTATCCAGTGATTGAAACTGCTGTGAGTTGTACCTTGCGGAGGATGTTGAGAACTAGAATCATTCACGTGTTTTTGTATTAATTAAAATTATCATATGATTTGTAAGGTTTTATATCTTTGTATTTCAACTAACATAAAGTAGAATATGTAGAATATTTAATAAATACTGGAAATACATTTCTTAAACGTTTAGTTTGAAATGGTAGATATTTCTTTCATGTTGTATATTTATAAACAATCATTAAACATATCACATCAGTGACAAGTGAAAATCAATTCTTGTTTTTTATTTGTTCATTTTTGTTCAGCATTTGAGAGAAAAGCAAATAAGAGGCAATGCAACGAAATTTATCAGATCAGTTGAATTGAAAGAGGATTCTAGGATTCTTGTCACTGTATAAAGTGTCAATCCTGCAAAAGCAAAAGAGATTACCATTTACCCGGTATCAAAGACGTATATATCTTTACTGTAAAGGTTTTTGCATATAAGAATATGGTAATGATCCAAATTATAAACAATATTTGTTACAAAAATATTGACCATGTTCTACTTAGAAATATCTAGAATGCATTTCTCAATTCAAGAAATAAAACATAAAGACAACATGTATATTTCAAATGAATGCTTATCATTTCAATGCATTTGATATATTCGAATTTTGATAAGGACATTTATAAGAAAAGGTTAAAGTATGCAGTTCTTTTCCATTGTGTTCTTATTTAACAATTATTTTGTATAAATATGGTCCACAAGTTTATAATTTGTAATTTTTATGATATATTTATATTTATAAACAAAATAACAAACCTAACAACAAATATAAGTTTATGAGAATTTGTACACATATAATAAGAAGTTTGAACTGTTTATTAACACGTTCTTCTTACCACATATATACGAAAGTTTGATATCACATAGTTGACATATAATATGATAGTTATTGTATACATCTATGAGTATTTGAAGACGCCCAGACTGTAGCAGGGTCGTCGGTTCAAACACAGATAAGAAAACAGTCGTGAAAGGAGAGATCGTGTTTACTTATTATACTTAACAGTTGTGGATAGAAGAAGGGTCGTAAAATAACTTTCTTCCCTTAATATTGTATTAATGCATTTAACAAATATTTATGTCTCATGGTACGATTTACGAGATGAGATGAGGTGACTAAAAATTTAAAGCCGCTTTCAAAAGTATTTCACTTATATCACGGCTGCTAATATTACTGCTGGGAGAAAGCCCTCAATACCATTGTGGCTTTGCATTGCGGTGAAACCTGCGAGCATTGGCTGGAACTAGCGAACCATGGGTGGTACTGCGCTGAAATTCAGTGCAGCATTGCACCCAAACCTTACTCCGTGTAGACCAGTTCTCTACTGCAGATCCCTGGCGGTGTTGGAACCACGGCCCTCTTGGTCCGAAACCGAACGCGCTAACCACTGCGCTAACTACTGCGCTATCCCGTCTTAACCCAAAGACGGTCAAGACAATTTATTTTATAAAGTTTTAAACTTCTCATAGCTCAAAAACATTAAAAGAATGTTTTTATTGAGATCTTTATTTCTCTAAGGAAATGGATTCTTTATAGTCTATCTGTAGAGAACAGTTTCAGAATCAGGGAGGACATCTACTGGTTTCACCTGTCAAACATTACACTTTACAGCTGCTCTACCAAGGCCAAACAGATGATCATGGTTTGTAGAGTTGTTGGGTTTATCTTTCTTTAACTTGTCTCTGAAGTTGGTCGTTTTGGTGAACAGTGGACATACACATAGGACTAAAGGATTACTGAACAGGCATCGTTTATGATGACAGTGCGAAAGCAAAACGAAATTACAGATACGGTAAATTTCCTCAAATCATTCATGGAATATCGAAAGAATCTTCATTTATAAAAGGAAAAGTCGTGTGCATTTATTGAGCGTCCAAGATGCGCAATGGAGGTAATAATGAATCGGAATTTGTTTTGACCTTTATGACTAGAACTCTACCGTTTTTGTGGTAAAAGAGATGTACATAAAATTATTTAATCGTACTTTAAAAGTCGCATCGTTGTCATGCCCATGTTGTTGGGAGCCCGACAGTGAAATTTACAGATCTTAATTAACTCTCTATAGGAACAAAGATGATTTTGTCCAAATTTAAAGCTGTTAGCATCACTGGTTTCTGAAAATGAGTCCTCAGAAAGTTTCAAAGTGGACATCCTTCCAATCCCATATCATAAACTTTAATTATAACAATGATAGAAGAGGACCTAGTAAGATATATGACATCCTGCTAAATCAGTGTATTTGAATCCACTAAGCTCCTTCCTAATACACTCATCTCTTTCGGGCCAAATGCCTCCTAAGGCAGGATTGGCTTGATATTCGTGGCTAAGTTCACCTGTTATTTTTTCATCTAATGAAATGTCAAGCTTAAACTGAAATCTCAACAGTTCTACCATCCCGTTTGTGCTGCTATTGCTGGATCCAAGTCTTCTCATTGGCTGGTTAGATAGCTAGCACGAGGTTTTTGGCTTGAAAGAGATCAGGGTATTAGGAAAGAGCTGAGCGGATTCAAATAAGCTGATTTAGCTTATTTGGACAGATGATAGACAACATGTAACTGGCAACAGATGTTTGATGCCTGCCATAAGTACATCTGGCTATATATCGACATGCTGATAAAGTAAAATAATATACATGGATACTACATTGTAATTGTAACACTTAATCATTATCAATTATAAGCAGGTACCTCAACTTTTATATGTTAAACTATTTTATAGAAAGATCATCCATTCTTCCTAAATCAAGGATCATTTCTATATTTGATGTTGAAAGACCTAAAAAGTTACATTCCAGATTTATTTCTAAATAGCTGTTTTCTTAAAGCAAACAGCAACAAAAGTAATAATTTTAAATGAATTTATTCATGTAAAAAATCAAACTTGAGTGATTTTGCTTGAATCATAAAGTAACTTACACATCAACTACAAGCATCCAACTAAACAAGGAAATTCTTCGAATCTCCGTTCACTCATAAATGCATTTGATCAAATACTAGTCATTGATACCCAAACAAAATAAATATTCATTAATAACGAATAAAATACCTATCTATATACAAAAAGGTTTTTTTAAGTTTTATATATTTTCATATTAAAATCATAACAATGATTTCACTAGGTTTAATAAAAAAAATGGATTTACAATTCAAAAGCATATAAAAGTAATATTTTGTAAAGGTACACATATTTCAATTAATGAAATATTTTCAAATGAAATGCTAGGATTGACAGAAGGGCCTTAATTCTAATACTTTAAACTAAAAAAACCCAAAGCAATCACTAAAAAATATATGATCATTGTTTACAGAAGAAATAGAATAAACTTGTTAAAGTTTTCTGCATAAAAAACATTGAAAATGTTTTAGAAACATTCTACTAGTATTCTGCATCTTTCTTCAGTGAGGTTTTGATGATAACAATAATTAGTGCAGTCACAAGAAGAAACATATCAATAATGTTCATGTAACCTGGATTTGAGGAATCTTAACTTGGATTTCATTGGTTAATTCTTTGGTTATTCACATCATCTTCTTCCTGGTTTACATTTGAAGATTGTTGGAATGTAATTGCCAAATCTTGTTCTTTAATGCATAAAAATGTACTTTATATGAAAGTAGTTATTCTAAAAGGATTAAAGTAGAAATATCCTTTAAGTTTACAAGAATATATATTATAAAACATGTTAATTTTTTATGAATAATAACTTTCAAATTTATGTTATTGCGCAATATTCATATACCCTTTACTTAAATGATTAAGTATCAAAATGTTTAAAGATTATAATTTTTTTTATCATAGAATTTCAAAAAATAAAATTCAGCAGATAACATGTAATCCAGCAACATCCCCTGCAAGGTATAATTCATATCAGTTTCCATCACTGACTAGGTTAAACCATGCTGCTGAGCACCGAATTTGGTTTGAGTGCAGCACCTTCTTCATGAGGTGAGGTGAATTGGGGTTTAATGTCGCTTTCAAGAATGTTTAGCTTATATCACGACTGCTAGCATTATTGCAGGGAGAGACTCTGCAACACCACTGTGTCTATGTATTGCAGTGAAACCTGTGAGCATTGGCTGGAACTAGCATTGCACCCAAACCCTACTGCACATAAAACAGTTCTCTACTACAGACAAAGTTGTGGAGCCCCTGGTAGGATTAGAACCACAAACCTCATGATCCAATGCCAAACATTCTAACCACTGTGCTATCCCAATCCCAGATTCTTTGTCAAAAAGTTGCAATTCTTGAATGAATAACTATTGATATCTGTCTAAGCAGCCTTGAGAGCAATTATGGGATATGCTGCAAGGCCAAGCTGGCCAGTCAGTGGAGCTGAGGTGGGTTATGCCTTACAGGGGAAGTTGGTCATCGAACAACAATTCCTGTTTCACACATTCCAAATAAAGTTTTATTTGCATATTCATTACAAATATTGCTAACTTAAGTTTGTGGTATCACATTTATCTTATAGCAAAAAAAGGCTTGGAGGAAAGCCTGACAAGGGTGCAGGTGTTGAAGCTAAGAAACCTATAAACACTAAGGAAAGCTTCAAGGAATGTAAGCAAAGATACAGGTACTGTTCGGTGAAATATGTTGCTATCAGTTTTATCATTAAATCTTTATTTACAAAACTATTCCATAGAAAATCCCTTCATTGATTTGTTAAAAAGCCAAGTGGATTCATTCAACTCAATATGTACAAATTTGATATAAACAAAACAAAGTGGAAGTATGAATCGTGATTTGATGGTGATCTATAATAGATATATGATGACACAAGTGTACTGCAAATATATCCTGCAAGGAACAACTGGCGTCAAGTCTCAAGCACTGGCTAGTTTTAATCTTGCTGCTGAGCACCAAACTTTATGGTTTAATGCAGTGCATTCTTCTGCAAGATGTTGAAACTTTCTAAAATTCTGGACTATCGAGTTCAGCCCAAGCAGTTTAGAAAGCCGGTACAGGAAAGTTGTGTACATACCTCAAGGCTAAAATCAGCCAGTGACTTTGGATTGCACAAGATATGCCTTGCGAGAAAAAGTGTCACACTGACAGTAAATCATATTTTATGCATACAACCACTTAAGTCGATCATCTGTCTTTTTTATCCTATTGAAAATGATTGCTTCTTATCAAATAATTTGAATAGATTCAACAATGTCTCTCTTTAAGGTAGCACGGTTTTGTAATCTGAATTGATCTTGACTTGACTGAGTCGGCCCTAAAAAAAATGCCTGCATCAGAACTTGAATTCTTCTGTAAACATCAAATGATGGTATTTTTTTAACATCACAGTGTCAAAAAACGTAAGCCACCAAACTACTACACTCACTTCTTAAATTGCCTACTAATATAGATGTATAGAAAGATTGCAGATAACCTCATATATATGTACAATAATCAAACATCATTGATCAGTTGATGAAACAACAGTAAATGCAAATACATGGGGTCATTGTAGGAAATCAAGCACCGGATTAGTATGAATATTTGGACGTAGGCGATATTGCAAACATGATACGATCATTCATCAGTTAAATACAAGCACACAAGCACAACAACATATACACCAGGCCTGTATGTACAGATTTAACAGTCAGCAGACATACAGTAAAAAGCAATCTCATTAAAATGATATAAAACCTATCACTCATATCTCGCTGCATTTCTGATCTGAGCAATCCTCCACAGAGTTCATGTGAAGTGACCTTTCACTCCAACCAATCACCAATTTGGCTTTGAAAACATGGACACTTTTTGATGTTTAAATGGCCTTGTGATTCCTGAAATTTGCAGAAGATGAAAGATCAGAATCTAAGGGACCTGCCATGACACAAATGGAGCAAAAGTAAAAAAATAACAGTGGTATGAGAGTAAAGTTTCACCTGGTTTTAATAAGATTGCGTTCCCTGAGGTGATGACAATGACTAAACTGTTTCTCAATTGCTTATTCTTGACATTTGTCACTAGTCTTTGCTTGATGATACTACCGATCAAACCAAAATATTTAATAATTTAAAACTAATCTATGAAATTAAAAGGAGTGACATTAGGAAATGAAAGTTCTTGCAGAAATGAGCCCATTTTTACAATGTCACAGTATATAGCAATTCAAAATATGGTTATAACTATCAGGGATATTACAAATTCTCTTAAATCATACAATTTATAATATGAGTGGAATGTTACTGTTACCCAATATAGACCTGCACATGCTGCCAACTTTCATTCTTGTACACAGAACAGGTGCCAACACATGGTCTAGGTTCATGTTGGATTCCTACAAGTGGCATAATCATCAACCAATGTTCACTCTGTAAGAGGCTCAAGTGTATTGGTGTTAAGACAAGATGACGTTAGCCTCAATCGAACATGGCATTTATACAAATTATACACAATATGGACAATCATTTCATTACTATTTTGAAAATAAGTTTGTTTATTTCCATATTCACAATCTCTACAGTAATGGGCGTGTAATTCTTTTAAGACAAAATTGACTTTGTATATGTTGTCATAATCTGCTGTAGTCAACAAGCTTAAAAAGATTTATTCCACTGGACTTTTTCACTTGGACCAGCATACACTGAACTTTTTCACGTGGACCAGCAGACACTGAACTTCTTCACTTGGACCAGCATACACTTTTTCACAGCCTCTAATATAGCATGACAACACAATAACCCTTATTCCTCATCTCATAGTAAGTTGAGCTTATTAATTTGTTTAGTTTCACATTATTTTTCAACCGACTCACTTATAATTATTATAGATAATTATGTTAAAATCAAACTTTAAGTACAGGGTACTTATTTTAATGCCCTCTCAACTTTCTCTGTAAACCTGTATCTACTGCTTTCCAATAACATATGTAACATTTTGGTCCCATCATACTATATTTTGAAATGTCAAAGAAACCTGATTTACCTTAAAAAAAAATAACTGTCAACCACAAATAAACATCTTCACTGCATAATGAAAATTTACAACTTGGTGTAATGTTTCCTAACAAAAAATAAGTTTAAAAATATAAAAATATATTATATAAACTTTTCCATAAAAACATAAATGTGACAAAGCAAAGGGAGATAACTCCATGATTTGAAGCTCTCTAGTCTTTCTTCCCGTACGAGGAACCTTTTTCTATTTCCGTGACTCCAATCATCCACCGTACTCCGACTGACACTGAAACAGACAGGGAGATTGTAATGTATGCACAGTGAAAAAAGTTCTTTAGAAGCACATGTTCTAGCCACGAAGGCAAAGAATTGCTTTACGGAAAATTGTACATCTGAGATGCCTTTTAGAAATGATAGGATGAAGGAGAAAAGGTTTTGTGGATTGTCAACTACTTTATTTGAGGGGGGGTCTAATCTCATTGAAATCAAATCATGCATTCGCTTCCATGTCTTTTATTGGGTTTTTAATTATCACTCATCTATGCTTCAACAGATTCCCGTAGAGATCTGTGTCCGAAGGAAGTTAGAATATTACTATCAAGAGTTGCTATCCATGATAGTACAATAGCTCTTACATTTCCATGAGAGTGCACTTGCTCTTACCTATCCATGACAGTGCACAAGCTCTTACCTATCCATGAGAGTGCACAAGCTCTTACCTATCCATGAGAGTGCACAAGCTCTTACCTATCCATGAGAGTACACCAGCTCTTACCTATCCATGAGAGTGCACTAACTCTTTCTTATCCTTGAGAATACACTAGCTCTTACCTATCCATGAGAGGGCACTAGCTCTCACCTTTATTTGCCTAACATGCCCACATGAAGGTAACTCACCTAAACCAATTATAACAACAAAGACAAGCTGCTGGGTGACGGATCCAGACAGAAAGATGGTGCCAAAGTAGTAGAAGAGAGGAACACAGGTGATGATGGCCCACATGAAGAAGAAGATCATGTCGCGGTAACGCTTTTGGATCTTCACAGGCTTTCCACTAAATGTGTTAGTCCTAACAAACTCATCGTATTTTTCATCCTGAAACAAACGTAACATGTATACATAGGATATTAGACATTTCTTACCAAATACCACTTTTATTTCATTGAGTAAAGTAGATATTTATGATAAATTTAAGAGTGGCACAAACATGGCATAAATTTAGATTTATTTTTCTCGATGTCATGTCTTATTAAAAACATTAATTATACCCTTCCATAAAACTTGTTCTTTCTCCTTATTTTCCAAAGGAAACAATAGATACATCAGTTTAAGTTGTGATTTTTTATGTTTTCTAAAAACGTTTATGTCAGCTTATGAGAGCACCAATACCTTTTCATGAAATAAATCTCTCAACCACTCAGCACACTGTTCATCTGTTTCTACAGGTACAGAATCTAATGGAATTCTTCTGCAACAAAATGTTCAAGATGAGAAATATTAATTTTAAAGTATGTTCCTTGACCTCAACTTCCACTGCTTAACTCACAACCGTCTCCATCAAAGGCTAATTCTTGGTGATTATTACTGGACATGTGGAGGGAGTGTGCCTTATCACATTTATGAAACCAGTGTGAATTTTTGTGGCACCCAAGCGAGAGCGAGGTATATTAAAATTTTTTTTAGATGAGTTTCATAAAAGTCATATGACAAACTTCTGAGTGCAATAACTTCTTTATTACCGATTCTATCCAATCTTAAGCGCATCGAAATATGCAGAACATGGCATGGTTACATGTGACGGCCCAACACAGTGATGTCACGAAAAAATGGATTTATCAGGCGGCAACTCACGCTGAAACAATTACTGCTAAGCAAAACTGATATGTGCACATGTGCTCATATTGAAAATATGTTACAACCTATGATTGACCATATTGGCAATATGTTGAGAGCCAAATGATGTAGTCAGGTGGTAAATTTCCACTTTCATAAGATTTTTGAAAGATCTATCAAGTACAGCACGAATAAGTTAGATAGCGGACAGAGAAAATTAACAAGTGAAGTGATTTTTAGACTGGCCATAGCTTGCCTTTAAGGGGAACTTGTTTTGATCAAAAATTTAAATACATTAGAGTTTTGAGGAACAATTCAGCAGATATAATTTGCATTAAGATAGCTTCATTACCTTATTCTTAGCTCACATGGAAAGTGTGTGCAATATTACCAAAGTACTTGACTACTGGTTGTCACATATCATATAGTAAAGAGTACTCTATGGATGCTTCAATCAGTGTTACTTAGATGACAAGTCCATGCTACTTATCTCCCTTGAACAGTAAGCTTGTTTGGGGTATCGTGGTTTGACCTCCATTTCAAGCATGCAACTTCAGCCAAATACTTACATGAAATTTTTCAGTGATACCAAGAGTCATGTGTCATTAAAATTCTAGAAAATAAACTCTACGCAAAAAAGACAAATGACGGTTCAATGAAAGCGATATCAAAGCATCTAAAATCTATTAATTCATGCATTGTTATTCCAACAAATTGACAAGTCCTGCTCTAAAAAGTGATAAACATGCATGGTAACTAAATTAAAGGCTTTCTATGCTTCAAGCCTTTATCTTATTCAGGGTTAATGAAAGACTAATTGCAAGTAACCAGGGTCTTGATTCTCGAAGCTCTCTTAGTGCCAAGATAGTCGTAAGCCAATGTTAATGAATGGTACTTATGACTATCTTAGTGCTAAGAGAGTTTTGAAAATCCAGGCCCAGGTTATTTCGTAGGGTATTTCTAGCCCTGATAGAGCTGTCCTTGTGACACTCTACTCAGAAAGAAATGATTTGTTGGGGGAGAGAATGAGACTAGTCAAGCACCTGCTGACAAGCACCTGCAGGCAAAGTGTCCATTGATGAACTGTTACAATGCATTGATAGTACTTACTTTACGCTCATTCTACTAAGGAGAGGTTTTCCCTGAATAATGTTCATTAGTGTAGGTTCAGGACCTGTCTGGTCAAATCCTATAGTAAGATCCAGTATAGTTGGAACTGCAATCAATGAAAAATATATGTATAAATTTGTATATATCTATATCATAGGCTTGGTCACAGTGTAAGCATATCAGAGACCACAGGATCATCAAATCTATAGATTATATTACCCATATGGGAAGACGGACACAGGGTAATATTTTTCCTGTAAGTCACACGGGAGTTACACATTTTCTTGCCATTTGATTGGTTGTTGTGAACCAATGAAAAAGAACGTAGTGCCGGGACTATTTCAAACTTGTCCCGACTGGTAATCTGTTTACCCTTAGACTGAATTTTAACAATGTTTATATATTCCATGTAGTTGCCAGTCGTCATTTCTCAGATGTGACGCCACAAGCAACGTGAAATAAGCCTGCCACATTGCACAAAAGCATAGAAATTAGCAATTATTGAATTAGTTCTTGATCACGTTAAGCTAACAGTCGCAAAGAAGCGCCTGGTTCCGTTCTAACGGGTGGAGGACAATTGCCACCCGGACAATTCCCACCCAGACAATTCCCACCCGCCAATTGCCACCCGGACAATTGCCACCTAGGACAATTCCCACCTAGGACAATTGCCACCCAGGACAATTGCCACCCTTTAAAAAAATGAAATTTTGAGACATTACTCTAAGAAATTAATCAAGCTTTGGCTTGGCTGACAAGTTGAGCTATTTAATGAGTGTTGTGACAATGCAAACATTTGAAATTGAGTTGAGTTGATCTTTTCCACAGTATAAACAAACCTCTGTTTAGAAGTTAATTTTAATCCATGGATGGATTATAAAATACAATAATTGTTATTGAATTGAGTTGAGCTACTCCACTGCTCAAACCTATTGTATTCTATTTTACATGTATTTCTAATAAATTATAACAGACTATATAATTTGGGTTGGTATGACATACAAGTGTATTGTTCATTCCATTATGGATAACCAAGTTCAGTTTGTGAAGTCAGAGAGGGGAGTCAACAAGGTTCATTTTAAGGGTCACCGGTATGTTAGACACAAGGAACTGAAGAATGGAGTAGTTAGTTATCATTGTGAACTGAGAAGAAAGGGACATTGTAAAGTGTCTATCAAAGTCCTTGATGACCAGTGTGTTGGAACATTGCATGAACACACACATGCACCTGACCAATTCTTATCTGAGGTGAGTCGTGTTCTCATCTTATTTTCACTTGCATACTATGGTTTGAAAATTTATGAACAAAATAATTGTCACTATATCTCTGTAATGCAAACTAAGCACATGACACTTTTGAATTTTATTAACAAAATAAATGTCAGCTATGTCTCCGTAATGCAAACTGAACATTTTATTAATCTTCTTCTGATGATAGATGCAGAAGACTGTGGCATCAATCAAGGAGAGAGCAGAGACATCAGAGGAGAGTGCACAACAGATTCTGACTTCAGCTGCAATGACCTCATCCGACCATCCCTGAGAAGTACAAGGTGACAGGAGCTGGAGAAACCTTTCTCCAGTTTGATGGTGGTGAGGACAATCCAAACCGCATTTTGATCTTCTCTACCACTAGAAACCTGGATCTGCTCTCCCGATCTTCCCACTGGTTTGCTGATGGTACTTTCAAGACTGTGCCAAGTCTGTATTATCAACTTTTCACAATCCACTGCCTGGTAGGTGAAAATGTTGTACCATGTGTTTATGCCCTCTTGCCTAACAAACAGGAGGTGACATACAGAGAGGTGTTCTCCAAAGTGAAGGACTTGCGTGAAAGATGTGATCCTGTCTCGATCATGATTGATTATGAGAGAGCTATATGGAATGCTGCTTTTGCTGCTTTCCCTGATGTGGCAGTGAAGGGGTGTTTTTACCATTTGAGTCAAAACATCTTCAGAAAGGTTCAGAGCTCTGGTCTGCAGACAGAATACAGTGCCTCCGCTGAAATCCGGGTCCGGGTGGCAATTGGCGGGTGGGAATTGTCTGGGTGGGAATTGTCCGGGTGGGAATTGTCCTAGATCCGTTCTAACGTAATGACGTCATAGACACGAGCGGCTATGACGTCACAATGTCATAAGTTACGTCACTAGTTCAGCCGTCTTGTAGTATTACTATAGGGCGTCACTGACCTCTTCAAATTAACACAAAACTGTGAAATGCAATTATTTTGAATGACGGTTATGAAAACAGAAATAAACGTTCAAAAATAACTACTTTTTTCTATTATTTTGAAACTTTTTAACAAATTACAATTTAGCCGTGCGTAGGTAAGTGTCAAGCAAAACCACAGCACACGCGTATGAATTTTGAAATTCGCAACCCTAATCCTTTATAGAGGAACGATTATTTCTATCATATTCGAGTTTTAATATTTTAAAAATCATATAGGTAATATAAACAATAACCAACTCGTGACGGGAATGACAGATTATCTTTCCCTTGTTATATTAATTGTGTAATTCTCTCGCCAAGGCTCGAGAATTACGAAATTAATATAACTCGGGAAAGATAATCTGTCATTCCCCGTCACTCGTTAGTTATTGTCTATATAATCCCCATTAGCCAAATCTGTACACAAAATTTCAACTTCATTCGGCTTAAGCTTGTCTTGACAACATGTTAGAGTACACAGAATTACCAAATCTTTTAACAATAATTCTTTTTCGTTTTTTTCATAACTTTTGCGAAATGGGTATTGCACCCATCAAAACACATAGATCACAAGAGGCCGACTGCATCCAAAGGTTTTATGTAATGTTTCGGGGAGCGGTTGCTCCCCTTCATCACCAGGTCTTGTGATCTTTGTATTTTGATGGGTGCAATACCCTTTTTGCATTTGCCTACTAATATTTATATTAGCGGCACCCATCAGTATCCTTTACTGGATCCACATCGGCATAAGAAATTGACCACCAAAATCAATCCCTGTGGACAAGCGCCTCCCCTATAAATGTATTTCATAACTTTTAAAATTTTGTCCATCAATACAAGTGGTATCGTCCCAAAAGACAGAATTCCCAAAAGACAGAAAGCTTAAAACAACACTTTTCATAGTTGACTAAATATGTGTAACATGGGCTCTACCCTTTGGAAATATTGGAACGGCCCAGATAGATAAAGACAGAATTCCCAAAAGACACCATTAAGATACAACAGTTGTTTTTTTTCACTCGATGGATGACAGTTGTTTTTTTTCACTCGATGGATGATAATAACATATAAATAAACTTTATTACATGAAGCACCATTTTATTCAATTCACATAGGGTCTCTATTAATACATATATGGGTTATTTTCAAAATTGGTAGCATTTTCTGCTCAATCAAGATTTTTTGAAAAATAACTTGTATTAAAGGGTTATTTTAGGAAGAAAACAATTATTCTTATCATTTGGAAAGTTTTGATAAAATTGGCTTTAGGGTCAAAATCTGGACAGATTTACACTGTCAAGAGGTGACGGTCATAGAATATATGTTCACAAAATCTGTATAAATTAATTTAATAAAAATATATAGTCAAATAATGCTTATACTTAGAGATCATTTATGTGAACAGTGCAGTTGATTTTTCATTAACTTAAAAAAACACCCTCCACAATGTGTATAATGTCCTGTAATAGTGATATGATATGAAATAAAGAGATTCAGCACATTTTGTAGAAATAAGACACCAGCAAGTAAGTATGAATTCAATTTGTCAACCTTAATTGTCCAAACTGTTACCAATGTATATATTGTATAGAACTAATCTCATTTTCTACTCAAAACAAGGTAGTTTGTTGCCTAGAAATGGTAAAAGCGGATGGTGTTTCACTTGGTATCTTTTAGGAATCATTCATTCAAATCTAGTCTTGCTTCATGACTGTATAATAGGAAGCCTTTAATACAGCCTATGCCCTAATTCAGCAAGTCTAGAGTTGACTGCATACACTTTAGGAGCCCGAACAAAAATATAATGGATGAAGGTACAGCAAATCATTAAAATATTTCATAGACTAAATTTTAGTCTAATTCAGATTGTGTCGATACTAGAACATAAGGCGGGTTGGGTCAGTCCATTGATTAATGAGGGGTGGTCAGCATTGCTCTGTTAATTAATGTTGTTATTGATTCTGTCTTTTGGGAATTCTGTCTTTTGGGAATTCTGTCTTTTGGGAATTCTGTCTTTTGGGAATTCTGTCTTATGGGACTGAATCATACAAGTCATTAACCATAATTCTTGTTTGTCTGTACACAAGAACTTATATTTCTTAAGACATTGGTGGCAAAAGAATAAAAGTTTACTGAAGTACAGATGGGCAGAAGGGCCTTTCTGGATAAGGATCTGGATTGAGATAAAAATAATAGGAAGCCTCTGAATATTACTTCATTTCTCATGGACTTCTGAAACTTTTCTATCATTTCATGCTTTCGATGGCAGATTAACAAATACAGACTTAATACTTATTCTAATTTAACCCTTTCATTCTAAGCTTGGTGCAGGTCTTGATAGATCATGCAAAATTTCTCATGACACCTAAACAAACCAAATTTCTTACACTTCAAGAACATGTCATTACTCACTTTTTCCTCTAAGACCATTTATTGAGAAAACAAATCCTTTTGGCCTGGGAAGTAGATGATGTTTCATGTCCTTGTATCCCTTAGCTCGAGACACTTCTAGACTCGCTTTATGTTTGCTCTCTGTGAATCTGGTTCCCTCGGGGAAGAGCAACAGCTGAAAATATAAAATAGATGCATAAATAAAGATCCGAGATTCATCAAATCTACTATCATAACCTCCGAGGTGTCTATACACGAGATATGACTCTAGTGGTTCTCGAGAAGAACTTCTTTGAGAGTCATTTAGAAGTTGGTGAGATGAATAGAAGACAGAGTGATTTACAACTTCTTCTGCAGAAGAAGTAGAAAAAGCAAACAGTGGATGACAGACATGTGATCGCAAAGCTATAAGTCTATCATGCCTGATGAGCCAAATGGCAAATTCATATAAGTTAATTGTGAAGCTAATCAAGGAAATGAATGAAATAACTGGCAACATTTGCTCAGGGCCAGTAACCTTTTAGGTTTTTTCAATAATATTGCAATTCAATTTCAAAATAACAAAAACATTTTTCGTAGCCACTTTTTAAAATTATATCATCACTGGTTTAGCTGTAAGCTGATGAACTCACAGTGACCCAGTACCCGTCTGGATAGTCTGCGATCCTCTGAAGGTCGTTCCTCATGGTCTTTCGGTCCTCGTCCCACTTCCGCTTCAGGAAGATGCTCTCTGTGAAGTACCACGCCCACCCAATCAGCGGGATGTAACGCAGCATCTCCTTCCCGTAGATCTTAGTTCCCTGAAGAGGAGACATAAAGTTAACCCGTTCCCTGCTGTATGCCTCTTAGCAACTGACTAATGACCACACATAAACAAATTGATAGTTCCTAACTATCCCTCCTTAGTGCCAAGAAGACCAAAAATTTAACCCCTATGATACTTTAACATTATATATTGTTGAAAAAAAATTATATATTTTGTGGAAAAAACTATTATTTCCAGACAGGCAATGTGACAGAAAAGGGAAATATATGTGCATTGACAACTTATGGAGTAACCCTCTCTGTTCTCTGAATATTAAGAGACAGAAATGATAAACATTTACCTGATAAACTATTGCCTTATACAGAGTTGACAACCTGTGAACAAATGGATCATTTGTAGACTGGCTAGTATCTGCTTCATTAGTAGGGACTAACTAAAGGAATACTCATAACCAATCACATTAGTAACTTCTCTGCTAACCCTCAAATCTGGATCCCAGAAAATATTCCATTAAAGCCTCTCTACCTAGTGCAAATTCCAGATTATTCTCTTTGTCAAACCAATCTGAGAGGTCAAATAACAGGAATCAAAACATGCAACATCAAAGAGCTATCCAATAGCAATATTCCCAACCTGAAGTTTAAGGTAAACAAGATCTTATCCTAAATTCAAGCAAGGCCTTCCCACTCTCTCTCCTGTTTCCAAGGTGCAAGGTACCTCACAACAAACTTCAGTGCTCAGGTTTTGACATACTGCTAAACCAGAGTGTATGAATTCGCTCTCGCTCCTTCCCAATACTCTGATCTCTTTCGAGCCGAAAGCCTAGTATCTAACCAGCCAATGAGACGACTGCCATTCAGCAACAGCGGCACAACCTGGATGGAAAATCTGTTGAGTTCAAGATAGTAGCTTCATGCTCCTTGCATAACGACATTTCATTGGCAGAAATAATAATGGCTGATCCAGCCATACGAGGCATTTGGTCGAAAGACATCAGGGAATTAGGAAGGAGTGAGAGCGTATTCATGTATGCTGATTTAGCAAGATGGGGTTACAACAGCTCTAGAGAACTTGACAGACAGATGCATGATGCCAAATGGGTAGATAGCCTATTCCTTATGGCCTGACAAGCCAAAAGTTGTAGCAATCCTTCTTAGAGAAAAACGTAGTGTTTTCTGTTTGACTGGACATACCCCAAGCATGGACATCCTTTCTGCCAGAATCCAAGCCATGAGCCAGTCGATGTCGTACTTGTGGTTCATGATGACGAGCACGTGCTCCTTGCCTACCATCTTCAGGTCCTCTTCGCTGATGTGCAGCAGACAGTCCGAGCCTGACCACCATTGGGCCAAAAAAGTGAAATCTGGAATATATAGTATATCAAACTTTCAGGGTAAAAAAATTAGTAACTTCAAGGTTCGTTATTTAGGATATTTTGACTTTGACTCACCCCAAAAATCACTTAAGCTGACTTGTCACTTTTTCATAAAAAATAATTATAAAGGTGATAAACATTACTCATAATTACAAATTTTTAACTTCTGTACCTCCTTGATTCACTAAGGTTACTAACACTGTACAATTTTTAAACCCTTGGCCTATATTTTCGAAGCTCTCTTAGTGCTAAGATAGATGTAAGCCAATGTTAATATATGGTACTTAAGACTATCTTAGTGCTAAGAAAGCTTTGAAAAGACTGTGCATGCTGAAAAAAGTTTACAAGGCAATGAGATGAAGAAATTTGTCTTGTACTTACGGCACCAGTGAGAATATGCTAGATGTACGACGACTTTACGGTAGAGGTGTCGATCAAAGGGCCAGATGACACAGGCACAGAGCATGAGGAAACACACAATGAGGCCACTCATGATGAAGATGTAGCCAATCAGCAGGTGCAGCACAAACCATGTCTTCATCTGACTCCATAGTCCCATCTTGGCGCCACCTGGTGAGAAAATGTTGAAAATATTTAATGATAATGATAATATTCTGATACTGCCTGTATTTCAAGCCAGTGGGAAATCCTGAACATTCAATTTGTAAATTAGTTTTTTTTATTTCTGCCAAATTAAATGTTTTTTATGGTTAGTCTCAACTTAAAAGAATCAAAGAATGAATAACTACAAGTGGCCGAACCAAGGGGTCTATTCTGGGGTTTCCACAAATAATTTGAAGATAGATAAATTGAACGAAAGAAGAGAATTAACAACAAAACTCTCCCAACACTCCTTTTAACTCCACCTTTTAAAGTTCCTGAGTCTGCCACTTGCTACCCTTACATCAAAACCTTTTCAAACCTAAAAGGACATATATAGATAAATTCCTACAGCACATAAAGTTGCAGAGCAAACCTTACAAGGAAAGACTTCTACAGATGTAAATCAGCAGTGAGAAAGATATCTACTGAATGACCGATCATACACACACCACTTACATTATTGTGTTATTCAGCGCATAAATATAACCATCAACTTCTTTATCAACTGAGTGTCACCTGCGGTATTCCAATATGATATGAATATTGAAACAGAAGCGCTAATCAATATCTAGATGGATGATAAAAGATAAAAGTGTGCAAGTGAATAAAACAGATGCAGATCAACAGTAAAAAAAGAATTTGTTGCATATTTCAAGTAACGCAGGTGCCACATGAAACTAAGAATATAAAAATGAATTACTATTTTTTTGAACTAATGAAGAAGCTTAATTACTGCTTTTCCAAACACTTAATGAGAACTCATTTTTAAATCTATTCGGCAAATAGACACTAAAAATTTCTTGATACACTTTACGTTTTTAAAATTGTTTACATGTAGACTAGAGGCATTTCCTGACCTCAAAACCTCATAAATAAATTGCTAACTTTTATACATTTCTAAAAATGCCAATGCATTGTTCTCAAAACACTTTAGCAAATAACTTTGTATTTGGATAGATTATGACATCCAACAAAATTAAGGACATGAAAAATTACAAATGAGGAATTATCTCTGCTTACGCTTTTCATCTGATTTGGTATCCTTATTATCCATTGGCTGATCAGGATGGAATAAGGAACTGGCAATGTAACCTGGTTGTGCCAAAAACCTCCAGTTTTGTATATCTCTGAACGTTAGTTTAAAGAAGACCAAACTCACAATGGCAACATGTGGCATTACTTGATATTGAAACATAAATTTTAGTAGGGTATTCATTGATGAAACTGACAACAGCTGCTACGACTTCAACAATGAAGAAGTCAGTTGAATAAAAGGCAATCTGTGTTAATGTGACAACACATAACCATTTATTTAAATTTCATTTCCTAATTAGCAGCAGCTAACAAACACTAAGAGCATATTTGAGTCTCATACGCAATCATCTTTAGTTAGTTTCTTGCTTCAGCAACTCCTTGTATTTGAGTGGCAAGTTAATGGCCTTGGGATGACAAAACAGTATAACGTCTTATATCATCATAACTTATCAATCAAACTGTTTGATGACCTTCTTATTTCCCTGGCCAATTGTTCATTTAATGCCAGTGACTTGTTAATCAAACTGTTTGATGACCTTCTTATTTCCCTGGCCAATCGTTCATTTAATGCCAGTGACTTGTTAATCAAACTGTTTGATGACCTTCTTATTTCCCTGGCCAATCGTTCATTTAATGCCAGTGACTTGTTAATCAAACTGTTTGATGACCTTCTTATTTCCCTGGCCAATCGTTCATTTAATGCCAGTGACTTGTTAATCAAACTGTTTGATGACCTTCTTATTTCCCTGGCCAATCGTTCATTTAATGCCAGTGACTTGTTAATCAAACTGTTTGATGACCTTCTTATTTCCCTGGCCAATCGTTCATTTAATGCCAGTGACTTGTTAATCAAACTGTTTGATAACCTTCTTATTTCCCTGGCCAATTGTTCATTTAATTCACAGTTCTGTAACCTCCAGATGTTTCCCTCGAATTCTATAAAGTTATGGCAGATATAGAGGATACTTATATGACCTTTGATTTAATGCTGAGCAAAAGGTACTTATATCAAATCATTAACTCATTTAATAAAAATAGTAGGAAGTTTATTGTTTATTACTCGCCAACATAAATCAAACATAACTGCCAACATAGTGCGCTAAACTAACATTTCCGCAACTTGGCTGCAATTGTGATGGCAGTGCTAACATTTTTACGTTACAACTACTTACTATTGTGACGTCATTTGTGAAGTCATTTGATATTGTTGTATAGACATTTAGTCACTTACACTGCAAAATCTTACATGGGCGAGAAAAAAAAAAGAATAATGAAATGAAACCAAAGTATGCTTAAAAAATTTCAAAGTAGATAATTATAAGAATTTATGAATTATTACTATAGATATTTCCTAAATTGCTCTATAATGTTTTAGGGCAACAATTTGTTTTTATTAAGTAGTAACATATAATCAGGGAAAGGTCCAAAGAAAATATGTCTGATAAACTTTGAAAATAAATACATGTGTATTGTTTGCGCTCCGACTGTGCTCAAAATACAGAGCAAATACCGAATTTCTGGATCAGTGGTTTTTCTAATATTGTTTACAATGTGTTATCAATGGGGCAATCATCGAGATCATAAGCTTTCAAAAGGTCTCAATTATGGACAAGGGTACTTTCACAGTAATCTTATCGAGTGTACTACGAGAAGTAATGAACATTGTAAGGTCATCAAGATATCATCCGATGTCAATATAGCTTCACCTATCAAACAAGGGCTCTCATCCTTTGGGGGTTATCCATTTACTGTCGACTTATTAATTATATATATCCAAAAGGGGGGGATTTGAACCATACAGAGATACTTTATAAAGAATGAATTAGATATTCAAGTACATTGACATAAAAAATGTTTCAGTGTTAATGTGTAGAAATCTCTCAGATAAACACCATTAAGAAACCCTGTAATAGAATTTGTGCAAGGTCTCATATCACATAACATAATGTAAACTTTGATCTTATTTTGTTACAGACATTTGCTATTGACAAATCAGCAAAAATAAAGTATTAAAACAGAAATTACAACATTGATTCATGGTACACTGAACTGAAATGCAAAATACCACTGTTGAACTACTATGTTGTGAACAATTTCACCACTAGACTTGAATTCATAAAAATAAAGTAAACAAACCTGTGGAATGCTCGGCTTCTTTAGACACTGTAATTATGAACACACAAATGGCAAATTGTTGAAAATGAGCTTTCAATCCCTTATCCTTTCACAGAACTTCTAATTCCATATTTGAGTGAGTGAGTGAGTTGTTGTTTAACGCCGCTTGAGCAATATTACAGCCATTAGCGGCGTGTCCATATTTGAGAATACTCCACAACTCTGTACAGCTGTCCCAGTTCAAAACACCAGTCAGTTGAGTTCACCAACCCTTTAATGTCTTCGGTATGTTCACGAATTATCTGTAATTATCAACTGGCAAACTGGTCAGAGGTCAGAGGTCAAGGATTAGATAGCAGCTTAAAGTGAGATATGAACACACTTATGGGTATCAAGTTGATAATTACTTGCTTTTGACATAATTACCCTATTTGACAATAAGCCATTGTTGTGGACTTCGATCGCTGATCACGAGATGCATTAATGAAGTACATTGAATAGCCTAACACTACACTACATTACATCACAATACTCTTGCAAATGAACAGTGTGATTAGAAGTCTATTTTCACAAATATAAATAGTTATTGTTGAATTGAGTACCCAAAAGTGTTATTCTATTGAAACTTTTATTAGTTCTTTTGTTTAAAGAAGTAATGACGGTGAATTGGTAAGTAAATTCAAAAGTATATTGCTAACATAATTACTGATAAATTTGTATTTCTTTTGAAGCCTTGGAGTTTGTCTCTCAAGATAAATATTAGCAAATGATAGTTCGGTATTTAAGCGTTACCTGGCATTAAATGTCTCAGTAATGTTTACAAATTCGTAGATAATTGTGTTGGTTTGTAGCAACACAAAACACCCCTTTTGTCTTATTTTGGAACGTTCCAACGTTATGTAAGCCAATCAACAACTAAAATCACAGTACCGATCCGTCAAACGGATTTTTCTATCCTAAAACTAGAAATTCGACGAATAGGTATGCGACCAGTAGGGGTAGGTGTTTGAAAGTAAATATTTAAGGGATATAATGCACTTTAAAAGGTTTTTAAATTGTTGCATTTGTCAGGCGGAAGATTGTTGTAAGTGGGAATTGCATGAAAATTTGACGTATTAAACTAAAAAAATTACAATAACACATAACACTCCAGGAATAACATTATCTTTAATTTGTTGGTGTTTTTTTAACAGAAATATGTGAATGCACTTATGAATTTATACTCATTTGTGCATTCATTGTAATGAAAGACTATTCATACTCATTTATATAAATCCATTGCAACAATGTAAGGATCTATTCGAGATGTAAATATCCAGATTATTAATAACACAAACCATTTCCTTAGTACACTTATAACAAAATACAAATTTTGATTTGAAATCAATCACTGATAAAATAATTCAAAGGATAATAGTCAATCAGACAACAAATAAAAGAAAGAACAAAATTCAAAATCCTTTTCATTTCGTTTATACTGTTAACACTTACTTTAGTTTCGTTTCAAAGTCCAAAATTAATCCAACCAACGTTGCTTAGCTTCAAGCGGAAGCACATGTTAGTTGACCTCTGACCTCTGAGGTAACGACATATTATATAACAACAGATACTAATGATGCATTCGTATTGTATGTTGTTTTGTTTTAGAATCAATTTGGTTTCAATTCTTAGTACAAGTCAATATACTAAGAATGTTGGTTTCGAAAAAAAGTTTAATGTTTACGACATCACGCGGAAGTGAATTCCACGAACGGCAACGTGGCTGACGAAATCGGTAACGTGCCGGTGTAAACATATGCGACCAACTTGATGGTGAAAAGGTAAAAAACTGTAACCAAATAGTCAAAGATGACGAAATCATCTGTAAACATATGCCTTTTTATCTGTCTTTGTATTTAGTTAACAGTTCTATCTGATTTAAGTTACTGGGCTGTGGCCTGCACATGATCGTTTACATGTGCCCAAACTCTTTCAGTGACTTTGACAGATCGCATCTAGCGTACCCGCCGTTGAGGAAAAAGTGTACTTTTGGGTAAGTAAAGCTTCGCATCTCAGTGATATAGGGCAATGTTTGCTAGCAAAATTGTATCTGTGTAAAATACTTATCTTACGTGAAATATTATATTTTTTCTGATATAATAAATGTAAAAAACAAATGTATTTATCGTGGCGTAATCAAAAATCGCAGACATCTATTTTCGCGCACCTTTCATTTCCGGGTTCGCACGGTCAGTGCACATAAAGCCGTTACGTCAGATTTCCAGTTTGTCAACAAGAGGTCGTCTTCGCTTCGCTGCCGTCACGATGTGGAAATCCTTCGCTTCAAAGGTTAGTTTTTCTTCAAAAAGTTGTTAAACTATGCTATTTCAACCTTATGCACTAATGCTAAAAACACTGGGACAATAATGAGCCCGAAAAACTATTTTCTCGATGTGACAGATTCGATCAAGGAATCGTCTGCATCAGTAACTAATGACGTTAAAAGGTCATGACCTTAGTTGCAGGGATGATGCGCGGGAAAAAAATTTATGGAAACTCATTTCTGACATAATCCTTATATATTTTCACGCGATTTCAAGCAAAAATTAAAGTTTAGCAAGTACGGTTTAGAGAGGTAATTAAAAGACATTTTGGAAACGATATAAAAAAATTTAATATTTATTCAATCTTTGAAATGAAATGAAATAGGAAAATGTATTGAAATAAATTTTTCAATATTCATTATTATAAATATTTACATTTATTTGTTGATAAGTTAATTCAATTGCAATTTATTTTTGAAATTTTACTTTAAAAAATTTGAAGATTTTAAAAAATAATATTAAAAAAAATTGGCTATAATTTATAAAGGTAAATATTTTTTTAATTTCAGAATATGTGTACAAGTCCTGAGATACAATCCAGATTGGGGTCTAATATGTATATGTAGACCCTTTTTCGCGCGCTCATTTACATACGACCTTGACCTCATTAACATAACAGCTGATCGTGGTGGAGGCAAAACATGGCGGCGAGCGGACTGGCGGCTGACTAACATTTTATACTAATCCTCTCTCTTATCAACTACTGATACAAGTAAACAATGGGGGAATAGCATCCCTCATATTTCTTAAATCAGAAACACTTTTAACTGAAGATTGTCAACCAAAAGTTCAACTTGGGTGAACGGTTCATGTGTGCAAAACGACGTAAACAGTGAGACCCCCATGTTTGTTACTGAGATCCCAGTGGATAGCAACTAGCGAAGTGATGTGGCGACCATTCCTGATATACTAAACGTATGTAACTATACATACCAGACAATCATTAAATACTATTCTTCAAAGTTTTATTTCAATTTCTGGGCGTTATTTTTTTTGCCGTTCTCTCACGTTTACTTCATTATATTGACAGGTCAGATAAATGTAACCTAGCTTTACCTATATATAGCTCTATATCTTACCCAAATAGTTGGCCATGGTGATAGGATTTCATCACTTTCTCTTAATTTTTTCATAGTAACATTGATAATTGGGGAGTCTCAATGTGAACATCTAAATACAGAGCCTTTCATCAATCAACAGAAATTGAAGAAACTAATTTTTTAAAATTATAAAATATGGAATTGCATGCCATATTTGATATGATTTTGTATATTTTTTTAATTATAGAATTAATATTAATTGTGAATGGGATAACTCCCTTTGTATCCCTAAAATATGAGAAAAGTAATTGTTGACTTTGTTTTTTTTTATATCATCCCATGCTAGTAGTTTTAATGTGATTTCAAAATATATGAATTTTTTGACAATTTGAATTTTTTTCTCAAAAGAATATATCAATATATCACTTCTTATTAATTGGGAAGGGTAAAGAAAGAAGCAAATAAATTTAAGAAAAATAATGGCCTACTTAGATAAAAAGAAAAATTCAACATTAATAAAATTAGTAATCCTAAGTTCATACTGAGTAGGGATCAATCTGGACAGATTTTAGGGATAGCACAACAATTATTCATCTTTCAAATATTGCCATGGGAAGTAAAATCTACTTGGTAAAATGCCCAGGTATTAATACATATACATATATTTTAATTATCTGCATTAATTTTCCCTTTCTGACAACCTCAATGTGTCAGGCAAAGATTGGACTGTCAATCATAAATAGTTTTCCCAAGGTATTTCATTTTCATCATTAAATTGAATGTATAGACTTCAAAGACAATAACATCCTAAATATGAAATAAACTAGATGAGATTAGTTGGGCTTATTGGAATTTTTATTTTTAATATTGTTCCAATTTATCAGTAAGTAAATAAATCATAGTTCATAATTGAAAAAGTTACAGATATGAAGTTTATGAATCTAAATCTTACTAATAAAAGTAAATGATGTATTAAGTGAAATAATAACTGTTCATCAATTATATCTCAAATAATTTCTTAGATGAATTTGTGAATATCAATAAGAATAGGTAAAGCTGTAGCCCATTTATGGTAAAAGAGAATTGAGAAAATGTTCAAATTTCAACTAATTTCTCTGGTTACATGGTTTTTTTTATAAGTAAAATATATTTGAAACTTTCAAACCTGTATTTAGTATAATAACCATCTTACTATTTATCAAACAATATATGCCAGAACAAATGCAAATATAAATAAATAAATGTCTACCAGCAGTGATAAATATTTTTTCAATATTGAAACATGCATTTGAATTGAGATAGAATAAGGAGGAGGGAACTATCAACATTTTTGATTCCCGTCCAGACTTTTGATTATTTTCTGGTGAAATACTTTAAATATATTTAAATTTTGTTAATTAAATGGTAAATGGTTGTATTTCAATGTCTCTTTTGGTGAAAAAAGCAAAGCTCCATTGCTAAAAATTCTAGAAAAAAATCCCATTGCTTGCTTGTGTTACTCACGTTACTCATTGTGAAATACTTCATCATTACAAATTAATATCTATATATAAATTTGCATATATTGTGTTGCCTCTGAAATTAGAAAATAACATCTATAGGATATAGGCTATTACATAAATGTCTTACATTACCTTTATTAATTGACTCTCCATTAAAACAAAGATAGTTAATTAATTGGAACGTTTTATGAAAGTAAAATTCTTAATTACTAAAAAATTAATCTTCAAATCGAATAGATACAAGATATAGAGCCTTTACTGATGTACGGGAGGGATTTATCATTAACTCTGTGTCACATTCTTTGAAATATTAGTTAGTAAAAAATCCTGTGGATATAACATAATAAACCAATGTCAGCAAATCATAGGCCTATCACTAGACTGGGTCTGGATCAAAGTTCTTCCCTTTATAATGGGACCGGTGTACTATTTTAGAGTCTTATTTAATCATATTTATGTCAGATGTGTGATTTTGTATCAAAATATTGTTTTACAATACCTATAATGTGTCTGTGGATTTAAGTTATTTGTTGATACAATGGTATTTCAATGTTTGTAAACAAGCTTCAAAGGCGTCGTCACTTGACAATCTACATCCCGTCTAAAAATAATTTAAAGATAGGTTTGGTGAAATATACATTTAAATACGAAATATTTACGACCAATCCTCGCTAATAATGTTATGTTTATGGTGGAATTACTTCAAAACATTTTAAAACTACGCGCTGTAAATGTTGAGGCGAGTGGAGGCACGCTACGGAGCTTCCGGTCTTTCTGCCTCCACTAAATATTCATGAGCTAGGCGTCGCGTGATTTTTCCCGCGAAAAAGGGTCTGTTCACAGGTTGTGGGCATTGGACTCACCTGAAATACTGCTGTAGTGTGAACATATTGTCTTCAAAAGATACTTTCTACTGTCCATGCCAGGGTGTACTTGTACTTCACTTGAAGAATAATTACCCATTAACATTGCCAAACTTTGACTTGTAAATATTTCACATTTTTATCATGAAATTCGAGTTTGTGACAATATGTACTCATTGTGTTGATGAACAGAGTTCAAGGATAATTTGGAAATTTTGACTTGATTTGATGATTCATTAAGTATTAAAATACTATAAACTTTTTCATGGACAAATGTTCGTAAAACTGGAGTGAAACACAACCTTTATTGTATTCTACATTTATCAAATTGTAACGCGAACTCTCCCCCATACTATTTGACTGCATTCTTGCTATCACGACTATTGATGACGTAGCATACAAGTGACCTAGATACAGTTTTTGGATAACGGCTTCCTGTCGCTTCGATAGCGATGCTTCCAAAATTGAACATTATGATTTTATAAAGGCTTTTTATGACAAAGGTTAGTGTTTATATAGAAATTGTTATGTTGTTTTCGTTTCCGCATAGAGCGACGAAACGTGTTATGTGCGCGAATATTGATTATGCCAGGATACATCTTAACTCTTACATTGCTGAATATTATTTTCACCAGTTTTGCCCCCGTGGCTGAATTTTCCAGCACTGGTCTCGCTACCGTAAAAGCGTATCTATCACCCATGGCTGAATATTCCAGCGCCGCGAGATGTGACCGTTTTCACAACGGGTTTACATGGCAAAATACAGACGTTATCTTCATTGTATTCAAAACTAGTCGGCCAATCACGTGTCTCAAATGGATGATACTTACCTGGCACTTTGAATGAAATTTCTATCACCCCTAGAACAGTTTCCATAACCGAAATAAACTTGTTTTTAATTCGGGCGCCATAACTCCATAAAGTCCGAGAGCGCATGCGCGAAATCAATACGAGAGTGAAGACTAATAGTTCCTTTTGACATCGATATAAATATTATTACAAAAATATTTCTAGAATGAATTTTACAATTATTTAAACATTGTCTATATTTCAAACTCTATAAAATATTTTAATCACTGAGTGCACATAGACAAATTATATACATTAATGAAGCTAATTTATTGCTCTATATTTTACGATAAATTTCATTACGAAAGATATAAATTACGAAAGCATGGTAGTGACAAACCCTGATAATGTTCTTACCCTCACAGTAATAACACTAAGCTAGTAGCTCCGGGTAAACGCAATTATACCAAATATGTCATAACGGCGGGGGAAATTGCCATGTTAGTGGCAAACACTTGTTAGTAATTCAATTCATAATATACTTTTACTGTCATGGTAAATGTAGTTGAAGTGGGCCTTTTACCACAAACTTCTCCCCAGAACATCTCAACTTTCTTTTATATCTATAAGGATTTCCTTCCCACTAGAGTTGCAAAATCTAATTTCTTTTTTATTATCTATTAACGAAGGTCCGTAAAATGTGAGGTATGGATTGCAATTTATCTACTGTATAAACAAAACATTTCTATCATTCACTTTATAAAAGGATATGAAAGTATAATTAAATTTTTGTGTACAGGATAATGATATAAAAGTTGCAATTCAAAACTTTCACTTTAAATGCCTGTTCAAAATCTGCAAAACGCAAGTCTCTATCTTGTTTAAAATGGTACAGACATACAATCACAAAGAAAAGGAAGTTCAACAAACAATATACCCAATAAAATAAACGACTAGCTAATAGTTGTTAAGAAAGACAATAACATTATACACTTATGGGCAATAAATATAACTAGCTAACTGAATGAAATCTGAGAGTCATTTTCAACCTTTCCTTTTGAATGTCTGGGAGAACTTAACATTCATTTTTAGATTCATGACTCTTTGTTACAATAAGTATGTGAGTGGTAGGATGGTATTCCAATGAACCTTTTACCTGCTGCAGTATTTAGTTCCAAATCTTTCTTTAATGGCCTACTTTAAAAAATGATAATTGCTAATCATGGTCAATACTAGGAGTGCTATGATATATAATTATTGATTGGATTATGATAGTCACTCTGAGATAGTTCTCTATCAATAGGAAACTTTGAACACAATAATGCAGCGATAGTAAAGTAAACTAATGATAGTATTGATAGGGTTGTGTGTCCAGGAATACAGTCAATTCAGAATGATTTCGCACTTTGAAGTTTACACATAATCCTGAACGTTGATTGGTTGAGAGCACGGTCATGTGATCTTAATTCCAGAGGTCCATTTCCCATGAAGTCTCCGAATAAAATGTTCATACTTGTGTGAACAGTTTCTAGCCGATCTAGGTCGTGTGAACATTTACCGGAACTACTTTACTTGCTGGATGTCCAAGTTGAATCTAGTGACAAAATTATGTAAATTCTTACTTACCATATTCGTTTTTCTTTACTCAGTAATATGAAAAGAGGAAATTGAATATATAATTTGTTAGATTTAATTGTTTCTATGATTCTTGAATATGCATCACATCAGGTGTTTTTGCCTTTTAAACTGAAGCGAACAAAACGAGATGCCCTTCGACAATCGCAAGACAAATTTCACATCACGATCATTTTAGGGAACCATGGCGTATACTAAACCCGATAAAACACTCACGAGAAATCCATTCTTGATAAGTGAGGGGAGAATGCTCTGTCCTTGTAATAACAGCCTTGCTAGAACGACTGTTGTTTACATATTTAGGCGAAGAGACGCTAACAAATGTCGGCTCGTAGCGGCCGCCATGACATGGTTATAAATAATTATTCATAAGGCAGATAACTCTGATCTTGTGTACTTGTGTGGATTTTATTTCTGTGTACGCTTCATTCATTTTGTTTTAGAGCCGCTATTCCTCAATATAATGAAATTTATGGAATAAACGGGCGGTAGAATTTTTAATTGGAACTTTTCTCGTTGCACAATGTTACTCGTTCAGAGGCTAAGACAAAATTTGTATTACTCCGCTTAACAAATATGACCTAATATGGTGCGAAATTATAAGAATTGAATGTCAGTTTGTGTGTTTGCAATGGAAAATGAACGATGTCAAACCTACATTCAAACTCTCATGTGAACCCGCTCGCAAGCTCGCTTGGTTCACAAGAGTTTGAATATAGCTTTGTCATCGTTCATTTTCCATTGCAAACACACAAACTGACATTAAATTCTTAATTTAGAACACGTTCATGTTATTTCAGGTTTATTTGAATTCATGTTATTCTTTGATGACTTTTTTTTTTTTTATTTAGAGATAAGCAACCTGGTGATTTTAATGGTGCAAGATGGCAATTAATTTTTTAATTGATGTGTTATCATGATCTTTGAATACCTTTTTCTGCAAGGTTCGCACAGATTTGAAAAGTGCTTGAATTTGAGCGTGTCCGATGAAAAGCCCTTGAAAATAACAATATTCATTGAAAGGGCTTGAAAAGTGCTGGAATTTTATGGTGAGTGCTTGAAAAGTGCTGGAATATCAAAAACCTTTCTAAATTTCTGTAAATTCTACCGTATATTTAACTAGATTTGAAAATAAATGTATTATCGGTAAAATTCCAATGTGTTTCGCACTTTGTATCGATAAACTCAAGCTTGGTACCGTCTATTGGTGCATTTGTAGCGTCTGCGCGCAGGCATAAAGTACACGTTTACTTGGAACCAAGTTTGAAGCCTCGTTTTCATAACGAAAGTAGGAAAATGGTTAGCTCCAGACAGCGATTCTTTGTTCCGTGACATCACGAGGCGGGAGTTCGGGAAAATGGGGAAATGTGTTTTCAACCGTGCGTGGCAGAAATATTACCCCTGGGTCAAAGGGACAAACGATAAGCACAAAGCTATATGCAAATGCTGCAAGAAAGAAATTGACATTGGCACTATGGGGAAAGTGCATTGAAATCACACTCAAAACGAGATCGCCATGCTAAGAACATGACATCGATGACATCGGCGATCAAATTTACTAATGAATTTGTAAAAAGTGAAGCAACGGTCACAATCACTGACTTTTGAAATATTGGTGCTTGAAAACTGAAAGTGAGTCCTTGAAAAGTCCTTGAATTTGAGGGGCCCTTGGCTTGTATCTGTCTTGTAATCAGTTGATTCTTAATATATCTAGCAGTTTGAAAGCTAATACAAGTTTAATGTCTTGATGTTGAAGTATTGGTAATAGCTATCAGAATAGTCTATCACATTGCAATAGTAAGTTGCAGTTGACTATTGCTTTTGCAAAAGTTGCTGAATATTATTTTGACCAGTTTTGCCTTTGTGGCTGAATTTTCCAGCACTCGCCTTGCTACTGTTAATGCGTAATTAGCAACTGGCTGAATTTTCCAGTGCTGCGAGTCACTACTATTTTACCAATAATAAAGATAGTTTATTGCCCTTTATTTCATAACAAATTTTATAAGGATATGCCATCCAAAACGAAATATTTAAATTACAGAAGGAGGGGGTAAATAAACCCCGATAACATTCCGATCCTTACAGTCATATTACTAAACTCATGTGCAGGACTCACAGCGTCATCCCTGTTGAAAAATTTGCTCACACATAAGAGAAATTGTCTTTATTTCCAACTTTATAAATCACGTAATTCACTTAGTATATATGCAAATCGTATATGGAATTGAAGGTAATTTATTCTTCTTTACGAAGATATAAAAGATAAAAATCTACTGACCTAGGATAAGGAGGTATACCCAACGAAAGGTTGGTGACTATAGCTTGTGAAAACAGACTTTGATCCTTTCCGTGACATTTGTCACATCGTTTCCACATGTTTTGTTTTGATGTGCATACGGGCAAATTATACATGGAAATGAATATATGTATTTCTTCTCTACATAGATATAAAAATGATAAATATGCTCCACTTGGTTTGGAATATGTGGTGTGCAAAGATGGTACCCACTGGTATTTGAGAACACATTTTGATTATTGCGACATCACTTTATACTCCTTTGTTGTCTCATTCTCATTGAAAATTTTATACAGAATTGAAGACTATACTGTCCTCTTTATTGTAATATGAAAATGTTGATAATGCGCTCTGCCGTTACATAAAAGGGAAGTGTATAAGAAAGGTGGATGATAAATTCGCTTCTCATTTAACAAGATATGAATAGAGAAATTGCCCATTTGTGCTATGATTGCTGTGTCTCTACTGATTTTCGTACACATACCAATTGTATTTGGAAATGAAGATCCTTTTTTCTTTATTGTGATACATAAATTTCAAAATTTGTAAGGGTTTATGTGATATAAAGTGCCCAGAAATGTAAATAACTGAAGAATAAATAAAAGTCACTTTTTTGTGGCACTTACTGTATCTTTCTTTTATATAGCGCATATTCAAATTTCATATTCCCTTTTTATCACGATATTATCAATTTCAAAATGCCCTTAGTTGTTGAGAAGAAATGAGCGAAAGAAAGGTACATGTCAAAATCGCTGTTCAGTTCATGGTTCGAATAGAGGAATTAGCTTTTTGTGTGGCGCTTGCTGTGTCTTTATATTATATTATGTCACATGTACAAGTTTTACATGGAATTTAAGGCAGTCCTTTTTTGTGATATAAAAATTGTCAAAATATGTTAAGCACATGATGAAAAATATGGTGTGAAAAAAGGTATAAAACTATAAATATCTGAAAATCGCCTTTTTTACGGCACATCCTGTATCTTCAGTTCAGGTAGCGCATATTCGTAATTTATTATCGAATTGAAGACAATTTCTCCTCTTTCAAATGATCCAACCTGTCTTGGAATCCACCATAGGGTTTAGATAATAGGGCAAACAAGATAACAATAATGTGCGTGTGCGATTCGCTTCACCGTACAATTGCGTTAATTAGTAAATGCGTGAGATCCAAGTACGGCTTCTGGGATTTGCTAAGGCTAACTGCAGCATAGATTAAATTTATCCCAGACCATTCCGTAAACCACGGCTTGAGGGTTAATCAGTGTGAGTAGTTGCACCTTATAAATTGTATACAATGTAAGGTACTGCAGGGCTGGAAATTAACACTAGTCCTTCGGCTCGCGGCTAGAAAAATAGACAACAGTTAGATATTTGCTAGCCCCAGTGGGCCTGCAAAATTGTTTGAATCAATGTGGAGTACTCAATCAAGAGTATACACCATCTTTCATTTAGAAGCATTAACAATAGTAACTGTATAAACCAGGCAAAATTTGTCAAACTTGATTTTCATAATTCACCTCGTTTTTAATAGCTGGTGTTTCTTAGTTCGGGTAAGTTGGAATAAAAACTGCTAGCCCTGAAGGATAAATATGTTTTTAGCATGTTTCTACCTGTACAGCAATGATATGTTATGGTGATTTCAAGCGTAGATAAGGTATGTCAAATTTGCTTCCTGGTTAGATCATTCATGCCCATAGACTATCTCTATTATTGCCTAAGGGGTGATTATGTTTCTCCTCTTTTATAGTCAGGCTTTATCACACGTGAAGTTTATTTGACTTCCAGCTCGGGTAAGGTAATGGTTGTGCTTATGTAATACTCTAGTATGATTTCATGATCGCTTAAAGTTAAAGTATTCCAAAATCTCTTAACCTTTAAATTGAATGTTTAATTAATAGAATATGAGTAAAATTAAAGTTGGTTTGAAATATTAGAAACATTTTTTTTCCAGATTTATTTATTTATATCTTGACAGAGTCTTTAACAAGTTTTATTTTTATTATTTTTTATTAATATTATTATTATTAGTAGTGGTTGTAGTAGTAGTAGTATTTGTTGTACCAGTAGCAGTAGTAATAGTAGTTGTTGTACTAGTAGTAGTAGTAATAGTAGTAGTTGTAAATGTTAATAAGTACACATTAGAGTTCTCAGTTCTGACTATGTAAACCATGGAAACACAACTTAAAATTTTTTTTCCTTACCAGAACTTGCAAAACGATAAGTTCTATCTCATAATGTGAAGTGGTGCCTTTTAATGTTTTCAACTTCTTCTTACAGTAATTTTTGGCCGTTTCATTTTAAAAAAAACTTAAATTCTATTTTGGGGCAAGAACTTTAAATCGTTAGGCCTAGCTGGTGTGTTGAACAATCAGCTTTTGTAATGGTGACTTTTGATTTTCGACTTCTTCAAAATTTTATTTTTTGCTGTTTCCATGGAAACACAAGTTACAATACTGTTTAATGCTAAGCACAATGAATCTAAAGATGTTAAGTAATTATCTTGTATAGGATGAATTCATTACCAATGATCTGCTGAGGGTAGTTTTCAAGTAAAAAAACCTGGTTAATAACGGTTTAATCATGAATACAGGATCATAACAAACGTTCAATATATTTAACTATTATTCCACTTGGCGTGATATAGCTGACTCTTTTTGTTATATCAGCTTTACACCTGTGTAAATATGCAGTGTCTAAGTCACTAATGCAGTCACTAACTCGTGGAACTTATTTTCATCTTTCATGCTTTCGTGAATGATCTGCATTTATATGTAAATGAACTATGCTTGTTCAAAGTGATTTAAATGAACGGCATTGTAGAAAGTGGTTGTATAGACACAACAGTGCTTTTTATGCTTTAAGAACACATTCCTGGGGAGTTGCTGCAGTCACATTTGCCATTAATGAATGTCATTTTTCAAGAAGTGCCAACTGTTGCTGTGAGGTACCATAATGGCTAATCGGTTCAAAAAAAGAATGAAGCTATATACTCCAATACTGCTAGAAAACGGGATAATGGCTCCCGTCAGTGAGTCAGATATGATGTCAGACATTATGTAAAGCAGAAAGGACAGTTAGCAGATCATATATGCAGTGTTTGAAAGGTTGAATCACTAGTATCAATATAAATTGAACATGTGATTTCAACTTCTGAAAACATGTAAGGGTTCTATCAATTCTCATTGAGAACTATTAGATACATGTTTGTATCTGACGTTTTGGAATGTATATATACAAAAGAAGAGGTTTTGAATTTACTTACTGTACTTACTATTTATACTTTACAATGTATGGGTTTGTATAAATCCACAAAATATGTTATGAAATCCTTGAGAGTATCTCTTCATAACAGCTGTATAAGAAATATCCATACCTCAGCATTGATATTGTGAAATTAGTTTCAGTCTGTACTGCCTTTCAATGAAAGGTAAAATGGCTGTGTTGGTTTTTTAGATTTGTTTTCTATGCATTTATAAATTGGCTACCTTTTGACATGTTCTTGAGAAAGTTATCACAAAGAGGGGTTTTGCAATATCAAAAATTCAGTTGAATTTAATAAGATTATCTGTCAAACTCTTTTTTTTTTTTAATGGGGGAAATGATATTTAAGGTACCTTTTTTGTGCTTTAGTTCTCTAATAATTTTGAAACTTAAGAAAATTGAACCAGTGATTATTTTTTGTTGTTATTATTTGTTTCAGTTGATAGAAGAGGACTTGTGACAGAATGGCAAGCGCAGATTCAACAAGTTTGACCCCCGATGAAAAGCTCGAACTCATTAAGAGAAATTTACAAGTATTTAATTGTTCTTTAGATTATTTTGCCATTTCATCACTTATCTATCTATCAAATTCAAAATATTCATATCAACTGTTTCTTTCAAATGAAAATGATTGTATAAATGAATGAATTATACCATATATTATTTAAATTATCATTGAATGATATTAAACATGTGGAATCATAATGACATTTTTAAAGTTTAAGTTTAACTTCAATATTCAAAATTAAAATTCTGTTATTTGAAGGAAGTTCCAGGACAAATTTTGCTCTCAAATGAAATTTTAATCATTTAAATATTTTGCAGTCTAAAGACTAAAATGTAAAATATTTGAAATAAATCAATCTTGCTTTTAAAACAAACTTGGAACTACTCAATCAATCAATTTTTCAAAAGAAAATAGATGATCACACATGTTCTTCAAATAATCATTGTTCTATACTTTGAAAAAAGTGGAATTGTTTAGAATTTTTCAATAAATAAAATGAAATGATCATTATTTACAGGAAGTCCTGGGGGAGGACCGGCTTGTGACTATCCTGAAAGAGAGGGATCCGAAGATCTACTGGGGAACGGCGACCACTGGCAAACCTCACATCGGATACTTTGTGCCAATGTCCAAGATCGCTGACTTCCTCAAGTCAGGCGCAGAGGTGAGAAACTAGTTATGGTATATCGCGATACGTAATCAGGTTACCTAAGTATCGTGATACCATCTCTGTAGCGTGATGCGCATATCGACTTGAAGGTTTTGGGGTTTTTTGCCTTAATAGCAAAGTGTTTGACAAAAGTTGATCTTTCTCTTTATCAGAAATCCCTTAAAATAGTTTATCGCAACAGATATGGTATCGAATTGTTTCTATGTTAGATATCGTGATATGCATCACATTGTGAAATGTCTGTATCATCACACAATACAGACATCTATCTCAAAACGATAATATTTGATACGACACACACCATGTTACCATTTCAGAATATCAGGGTGATGGTCTCTCTGATTTCAATGAGATTGAAACCAGGGACCACATGTCACTTATTAACTCATTCCTATGGGTCATAGAATATTTTATATCAGATATTGTTATGAGAGAAACAGTACATTACGTGGAAACTAACAAGCCGATGATGTGTAGGTGACGATTCTGTTTGCCGACCTGCATGCCTACCTGGACAACATGAAGGCTCCATGGACCCTCCTCCAGGAGCGAGTCAAGTACTACGAAAACGTCATCAAGTCAATGCTCAAGTCAATCGGAGTTCCGCTAGACAAGCTCAAGTTCATCAAGGGAACAGACTTCCAGCTCAGCAGGTACAAAACAATGTCTGATTAATTTTTTTCTGATAATGCTCTGCCCAATGTGGTTATGGAGATATTGAAATGGCCTCTGTAGTTTCTCAATTTGTTCGTCTGTTTGTATGTCTGTATCCGGAGCAGAGCTAAAAATACGGATGATTCAACTCAATGAATCTTGGTTTGCTAATCATTCAGCATGTTTAAAAGTGCTTTTTGGGTTTTCAATTTCTCAAGATTTCTAATTTTGGTTGTGCAATTGAAAAGCGATGAACGTTTCATTTTGGAACATTCATTTCGCATCTGTTTAAGATCTAGGAATTTTGAAATGGGAAGACAATTTTATATGTACAGGAGTTATCCCTATCATACCATTAACTATGAAAATTTCAAAGGGAATGAAAGGGGGGCTTACCCCCTAAACAACTCTCCCCTACCCTCCCTTCTGTAAGGTAGCATATCTTGTATAATTCAATTAAATTTTTCACATTTGACAGATATGTAAAAGATTCCTTTTCCACTACTATTTCATCTTCTTCAGAGAGTACACTCTGGACGTGTACCGGTTATCGTCGATGGTGACAGAGCATGATGCTAAGAAGGCTGGAGCTGAGGTAGTAAAGCAGGTTGATCACCCGCTACTCAGTGGACTGCTCTACCCTGGACTACAGGTGTGGCCATTCTTCTGTTAAGTTTATATTTGATTCCGTAAAACTCCTGTGAGATATCAGGCATACAAGGGTTGTCCCAAAAGTATCCGGCCTGAATATGAAAACATGCCAGAAAGGCAACCATACTGTGCGTGCATGAAGAACCTTCATTGTCGTGTAAATGGCATGAAAATCACGAGATGCATACTCTTCAATTGCATATAATAGCCTGTCATTCAAAGGTACCCTCACATCTTTTACCGAAACGGAAATAAGTGAATGTAGGGTTGTTATCAAATATCTTACTTTAAACAAAGACACTCCAAAGGAAATTCATGGGGATATGTTACAAGTATTAGGTGACTCTGCTCCTTCATATAGCACCATTAAACATTGGTGTGCTTAATTTAAACGTGGTAGAGTAAGCACTAAAGACAAGCCCCGTGGTTAAAATCAGATCTGTTTTCAAAATACTCATTTAGGACCACTGAAATTTTCAACATTGATATGATTAAAAAAATAATGATTCTTGAATATCGAATATCTTGGTGGTACTTAACTTCTTTTGTTTAGTATATTTATGGAGTTTTAACCAATGGCAGTTTTTTAAAGCAATCTGAAATTTTAAATGACAATTCAAAGTTATCACATGAACAGCCCCTTTGGGTCCCGTGATATTTTAAATAGTTATCGTAGTCAGTGTCCAATCCTTGATGATTTCCTTGTTAACAAGTTGTGTAAAGTAACTTTAAAAGAGCAACTCTGATTTACTTGTCACCAATCAGGATGCAATGGTGGTGATTAGTTTAAGTTCTTCACCATTTGCCTTAATTTTGACCACGGTTTTTATTCCAGGCCCTAGACGAGGAATACCTCAAGGTTGATGTTCAGTTTGGTGGTGTAGACCAGAGGAAAATCTTCACATTTGCTGAAAAGGTACAAAATCCATGTCGTTCATAGTATTTTTGTTTGTAAACGATTAGAAATTTATATTATTGAGGAAATTGTCAAAACCTTACCAGCTTAATATTGACATGATATTTACATTAGTTTCACATGGTTTGGAGAAAGTCCTCTGGGCATTTATTTTCCAGCAGACACTTGTCAAAATATCTTTAATGTACAGGATTTGCTCCAACAATGCTGGGTCTCTCTGATGTGCCCGGCCTACTTATAATTGCCATTTAATAAGTTCAGCCTAGTTTCCAGTGGATGTCCTATTTCCTTTGACCCTAGAAGCTCTGTGACTCTGGATTATCCTTGCAACTTCCCCTGCAAGGCTTATCTAGTACCTGTTTTTTACAGCCTTGCTGCTGAGCACCAAGATCTTTGGCCTGAGTGCAGCTTTATGGAGGGACTGTCAAAGTCGAAAGCTCACAAAGTTTTCCACATTAAAGTTTGTGTAATGCTTCAGGGCTCAAATTAGCCAGTATGAGATTGGCGCTAGTTAGGACTTGCTTAGGCTTCCTTTAAGGAAATAGGTCAGAGTATATTGTATATACAGGATAAGGTGCCATATGAAATCTTTTTTCTTTTCCAGTACTTACCACACCTGGGTTTCACAAAGCGGATACATCTAATGAACCCAATGGGTAGGTAGTTAAACTGGTAAACGTTTTCATAGCTTTATGAATATACCGAAACTTACTTACACTTGCAAAGAAATATTTATATGATCTATAAGGGAATAAGTAATGTATGCTTCTTATAGGGGTTAAGTGCTACACTTGAACTTCCGTTATGAAGGTATTGTGACAAAGGACCTCGTAGTGGTATAATATACGGTCAGTATAAAAGCCAAACAGTTTTTGTAGAGATTTATAAATCATGTGACATTGGCGCTTCCTGTAAAATGGCGACTAACAAAATTAGAAGTTCATGGAAGTTTCTTGAACAAATCAGATTGATGAGAAATGCATTGGTTGCATGTAAAGATTGAAAAAAGGAGATGTGTTATATTGTATTCAAAGCCATGGTTACAAAATTTTCTTTGAAATTGAAATAACTTGCAGAAGATGTTAGACATTCAGCAAATTCAAATTCAAAGTTAAGTTTTACACACACAAAATGCCAAAAACATAAGAAGATAATTATTCTTTGATTACAGTTCCTGGATTAGCTGGCTCCAAGATGAGTTCCTCGGATGTAGATTCCAAAATAGACTTGCTTGATTCTCCAGCAGAAGTGAAAAACAAGTTGAAAAAGGCATTCTGTGAGCCTGGAAACATCGAAGACAACGGATTGTTGTCTTTCTGCAAATTTGTCCTCTTCCCCCTCAGCAAAGATGGAGGTTTGTAGAAATATGTTTTTAAAGTACCTATAAAAATTAACTTTTAAGTCACGCGTTGCAGAGGAGCAGAAGAAAGAAACAAGTGATCTCTTATCTCCTTTCTATGTTATAGAAAAAATGTGTGTCACTTGTATTAATTAGGAGATAAACCTATTGTGTTTTTAACTTTTCGTGATTTGAACATAGCTTTGAAAATCAGCTGTCTACCTGACTCCAGTGTTGGTAAGTTTTCTCTAGGCTCGAAGCCTCCAGGATGCTGCAAAGGATGCCATGGTGGTTCAGCGCGAGGGTTGGTAACGAGTGGGGTAGAGGAGTGTAAACCACCACATCTAGAGAGGTCCGTGCCGCAAAAATTTTATTCATGGAACTTACATGTTTCGACATTGAGAGGGCCTTCATCATAGTCTTTGGTCTAGTAGCAACTATTGGAGTTCTGATGTTGGCTTTCTAAGGGTTGATACATGTTAGTTCTCTGAATAGATTTCTCAGCACAGATCCTTTGTTAAATCACATCATTGATAAAAACAACTATAACAAACTGTTTAGAGGAAAAACTAAAATATAAAGTTTACTATGAATATAAACTTAACTTTGTCAGTTTATAAAGCTCTTTTGTAAAAACAAACTTTGAAAAACATTTGGATTTATTGTATCTTGAGGCATTACATCGGTGTACCAGGGATCCTTGCAATATAAATATCCTGATACATTGTCTAAATGTGTTTTGCATCGATGCACTCATATCGTGTTGTAGACGTTGTTAACATCCAAACTATCGATGAATCGTGACACCACTAGCCCTGCAGCTAGCCCCTGCACAGGAATAACCATGAATTTGTAGGTTACAATATTTTATTCTCTTACACGTTACTTATTTACATCTGAAACAACTTCTCTTGTGTTGCAGTATTCAAAATAGAAAGACCAGAAAAGTTTGGAGGAAATCTCAAATATAACAATTATCAAGATTTAGAACAAGCGTTTGCAAAAGAGGTAAGAATGTACAGATATGTTGTCTTTGAAGAACACAATGAAGACTAATACTACAATATTGTTGGATATTCATTCATTTCCCAGAACACAATTCAGAGAATAAGGGAGCAGCAAAATCATCATTCTCTGAAAATAATAGTAGTGTGATTTGGGGCATTTTGGATATTACATGATAGTTCACCTTTATGTTATATGACATAATGATAATAATTTATTATTGTCAAAGTACAAGGAATGCTTGTTGTGCTCCTTGCACCTGTTGTCAAAGTGCAGCTCCAGTTAATGTTTTGATCTATCCTGATAAAACTCAGCCAAAAACCGACCATGAATTAAACCCTATAAACTATACAATGTATTCACAGTACCTAACCATTTGTTGTGTTGTATATAGTATTTAAAAGACATATAGTCTTCATCAAAAAGTACTGATGATACTGAAGAGTACTGATGTAGAACTGATATTTTCAGTATGATGACTGTATGAACTGTAATAGCAAACATAGCTTCTTGTTATAAAGCTTGTTTGTTCTGGACAGTTACACTCAGTGCTGACTCAGAGCACATGGCATACAGCAGCAGGAAGTAATGAGAGTTATTCCCCTTGATGCTATTGGTTGATACTGTTAGAAACAACTTATAATATATATATATGAATTAAGACATGAGTGTCTGTTGACACATTATGTTACATCTTTCCCCTCAGAATGAAAAGTGAAATATGAAAGTCTGTTGACACATTATGATACATGACTTTTTTATTTTTCATCGAAACCAGACAGTGTATTATATACATTATTGGTATACACCACTGAGTCAGACATAATTTTGGAACTTACTCATTGAAGAAAAATATATATACATAAGTTAAAAGTCTTAAATAGGCCATATAACTAATAAACATATAAACTGGTGTATAACTGTGACATCTGAACATAAAGATAAGCTAGGCCATCGTCCGATTTTCATTGAGAAACCCCAATGGCAATTTTTATAAATTTTGGTTGAATAGTAAATTTTTTAAACGATAATCTACACAAACAGCATTTTCAGCATGTATCAAGGCAAAATGAACATTTTGAAAGTTAGTCAATCATATAACTGATAGCTGTACACCCAGCCAATTGGTCCTTATTTGCAGGAGGTACACCCTGGCGATCTGAAGGGGGCGGTGGAGTTCTATATCAACCAGCTGCTGGAACCAATCAGAGCTGACTTCCAGGACGAAGAGCTCAAGAAGATCACCAGCATGGCATACCCAGAAAAGAAGACCAGTTAGTTACCATTACATGTCATAGAGAAGGAATAAACTCGTAGTTTCTGGTATTCCTTTTCTGCATGTGCAGAAGTTTAACATACAGCAGTTTTGCGGTCAGAAGCTTTAGTAGATGTTCTTATGTCAGCCACAAGTGAAAATATAGACTATTCGCTGTTATCAGATGGGAGATAACTGATATGATTCCAAGTACCTAAAATGTTCTGTTAATTATATCCTTCTGTATACAAAAATGTATTAATTTAAATCCAAAACATTCACTTGAGGGGTTTCTTTTGACATTATACCATTTTTGCATTGTCACTTAGAAGTGAGTGTAGAAGTGATGTCAGATCATTGTTATTACTCGCCCGTGTAAAATACTGCAGTGTAATATTTATACTTCGATGTTAAGCTAGTGGAATACTGCTGCAAGTATGCCGTCACAATATTGTGTGGTTGTGACGTCACAATGTTAACATGGCGGCAATTTGTGTAAATGTTTCAAAAGGTCAAGTAATGAACCAAATACTAAACTTCCTTAAATTTAATACTATTTTTATTAAATATCCTTCATATTTTCACTGTGAAAGGAAAGTGATATCAAACTGCGGTGACGAGAACAGTTTTTCTCAAATTGAGAAAACATGGCCTCTCACCGCCTAGCATATAATAAGCCTTACCGAGTTGCTTTCATCATCTCCTCCGTCCAGCTTCTATGTATTAGACCATGGGCCGAATGTTTTTTTGTTTGAGTTCCAAGTTTTTGGTGAAGGCGAATACTTCACCTCTTTGTATAGAAAACGGTGATTCTTAACAAAATATCCAATGTTGCACCTTGAATACTTGTTTGTTAAATAATAAACAGTAATTAAAGGCTATGCTAAAAAGTGCTCTTTTAACCAATCAGAAGGCAGCTAGGCGATTCTGCACTGATGATAAAGATGGCTGCGGCAATGAAAGGTTGTGTGTTGTTATCTTTATGAGTCGGCATATGAGAGAACTGTATCAAAATTACATGTTTGGTTTGGGGTCAGTACTTTTGAGTATAATAAACATTAGTAATCTATTGATGGAACACACAAATATATCAATTACTTTTATTAAAAATGCCAAAAAACAGCAGGTTATCATACTCCTAGGGCAAGTCATGGTGCTTCACAAACATAACAAGGTAATGTAAAGTAAGGTTGAAGCTATTCACCTGAGAGATTCACTAGATTTATAAGCAGGATATTACACACATGTATGTGAATTCCAGTAAATGAAAAATTACATATCTTTTGAGAAAAATGTGAAGACACTAGTGAGGAAGTCAAAACTGTTTGCAATCCTATTTGTTAATTTTCTCAATTCTTTGTTTTTTGTTCAACTTATATTAATAGAAAAGTAGTATAGATAGATTTTCAATGATTTCCACAAACAAGCAAAGGAGAATTATTTTTTATATGATTTACAAGACTCTTTATTTTGATAATAAACTAAACATATATCTTTAGCCGCTGTGTTTCTTTTGTTTACCTGACTGTACAAAGGATAATCATTCAACACCTGAGCACTGCATTATAGGAAAGGGACAAACACATTAAAACAAGGAAATATGATCTGAAATAATCGAGCGGGAATCACAATTTAAATCTGAAAGTTATGCGGAAAGATTTTAATTGTGCAGAAGAAAATAAACAGGTCTGACGATGTAAAACTCTCTCTACCGTTAGCTGAATATAAATATTATATTTGAATTGTGAGTGTTTGAATTGTGAGTGTAATTCATTATATATCCATAACATGAACATACATGTAAGCGTGTACGAGATCAAAGGAAGAATTAGGATTTAATAAATGTTTAACTTCTTTCCTTGGAAATAAAAAAAATGAGAACTAGATTATATAAACACTGTTTTTTGTAAGATAGTTATAGAAATCGGTAATATTTTTCTGGTCAAGTTTAGAAAACAAAACCGGGTAGTTACATAAAATAAAATCTCCCTTTAACTGTATTAAAAGGTAAGTTTTTAAAAAAATTGAACCCGACGTTATCTGGAATTAAAACAGCTCAATGATTTGATCAGGCTTTGTATAGTCACAGGCTTGAGTATGTCAAAGCCTTGTGATTTTGTTTAAGCTGATGTTTTCAGGATCTTGTGCTGTCAACATTTCAAATTATATTCAGCTTGATCACACACAAACCATGAAAATAGGGGTTTGTCACATATTCTTGTCTTTCATTATGGGGACAGACCAAGGATGTAATATGGGTAAGGTAAATGGGATATTAGATGTTGGAAACTTTACAAGAAAATTTGTCACCTTTCCAATATAAGATTTTATTAATTATTTTTACTAAGCTGCAAAAATTGAAAGATGTAATGAAAGATAGTTCTGTTGAAGAAAGGCAAATATTGTATTAGATGGAGTAAAAGAGGGGTTGGTGGGAGGCGAGGGGTCATGTTTAAAGATATTCATACTGCACGTCCTTCAGAAATAATCATTTGATAGAAATACTTTGTGTGGTGGAGGTATGGGTGCAATTATGTTTTTGTTATGGAAATCTTTGGCACTTATGTTACGGGCCTGGAGAGAAAAAGCTATTATGTCACTTTATATAATTTGATGCAATAAATTCAATCATGATGTACAAAATAATTTCTGTGTCAAAATGATAAGATAAAATATTTCTTTGAGTTTTGTAAAACAAATTATTATATTGCTTAAAAAGGAACAACTTAATTTTACTCATAAAATTTCTAATTCTTTAAGATTGATTCTGAAAATCTTTAGAAAGTTAGCCCCAAAAATGTATCAATCTGTACTCAATGGCATTCCAATAACTAAGTAAAGATGCACAAAATGACTTCGAAAACCCCAAAACAATTATTTTATGTTAATGCCTTTTCAGAACTAAAGAGCTAAAATAATGTATAATAAACAAATTAAAACAAATAGTCTTTATATATTTTAATTCATAATGAGTTTTCAAGAAGGTTTACAGTAGAAAAAGGTTTTATTTGATAGCAGGCCGATCAAAATGAGGTCATCAGAGTTAGCTCCCTTTGTCAAGAAAAGGTGCACGTCAATGGTACATATATATCTTAATAACTCTTCAGGTAAATGAAGTAGTCATAAAATTTCAAGTTATTGCTTTGGAAGCATCATATATGTTCACTGTGTGTTTGATTTTTGGCGAAGAAGTTCATTTTCATATTCAATAATGCATGAAATGGAATTGTTTCAGGAAAATATAATTTTATCCCCCTCAACAACAAAGTGATGGGCACTGTCCATTGCGTCCGGATCATAACTTTGTAAATAAACAACCATTTCACTTCAAATTTGTCATGGAAATTCAGATTATATGTAATGATGTGTCATGATTAAGTATTTTGAAAGAATCTTCAAAACTGGGGAAAAAAGGATGTACGTATATAATTATATATACATAAGGTAACTGTTAAGAAGTCCTGTCTATCACATAACTTCTAAACTAGTCATCTATTTTTAATCAAATTTGAAACGGAGATACCTTATGACATGACAGTTGGTCATGATTAACAATCTTGAAAATACTTTTGGAAAAATTAACATTTTTAACAAAAAATTTAAACTCAATTAAAAAATTATTTCAAATCCTGCCTGGCACACATTTCTAAAGTACTCACTAAATATTTATCAAATGTTGTAGTATAATACATATTTACATGAATATTTTGCATTTTTCGCTAGAAAGCAGTGACTGTTAGAAAACTGTTTTGATTCATGCCTGGCTCATAAACTCAAAAATAAATAACTGTTTAAATCTGGTATGGATTTTTTTTAATTTTCCAACTTTTTAAAAAATGTGGTGTCTCTGTAAGTTCCGAACTAATTATATGATTTTGGTTGGTCATACAAGTCTTAAATTGAAAAAATATATATAATATATGGAAAACATTTTGGCAGTTGCTGGGGATGAAGCTCGACCATGTCAGCTGCATGTATACATTTTTTTCAAAATATTTCAACCCCTCGATAAGATAAACCAAGATAAACCAAGTTTATCTTACTAGAAAAATATCTCGTATTTCATATGACATTTGATATGGTGAAACATATAGAAAACTGTTTTCAAAATTCTAGTTTTTCAATGGTAATGTTTGCTGATACTGCTTAGTCATCACTTTAACATGCTCTAAAATCATAACAAACAAGTTTCCGAGATGCAACGTTGCGTTTTATGAAGCAGCCAACAACCAGAATGAAATTAATATATTGTTTCTCCCTTCACCAAAAACTTAGACCCAAAGCCATTATAGAGACAAGATACAGCTTTCAGCCTACATGTACCCTGTGTTTAATGAGATGTTCATCTTTCTACCACCAGAGGGAGCCAAAGGCGCCAAGGGAGCCAAGGGAGCCAAGGAAGAAGAGATGATTCCCTCTCGACTTGACCTCCGAGTAGGCAAGATCACTGAGGTCACAAAGGTAGGCAACTCACAGAACTAAAGATCTATTACTCTGATATTTAAATTTTGCTGCAGTGGGTCAGCATCAAGTACCCACGCTCAGAAATCTTTGACACTACCGAAATTAAACTTGACATTACCTTTCAACCTTTATGCTTCTCCCATGCTGATGTAAGTGTCTTCAAGAAGGCACTGAAAATATAAACATTGATAAAATCCAACTACATTCAACCATGCTGGTTTGATACAAGTTGTATCACCAAGCACCTGTTCTACATTGTAGCACCCGGACGCTGACAGCCTATACATGGAGACTGTTGATTTAGGCGAGGAGTCAACACGGACTGTCATCAGCGGTTTGGCCGGTCTGTACCCCATGGAGGATCTCAAGGACCGCCTAGGGGTCTTCCTGTGCAACCTCAAACCACAGAAGATGAGGGGCATCCTGTCCCAGGCTATGCTGATGTGTGCTTCTGTGTGAGTATAGGGCCAAATTAGATTGTGAAATGCTGCATCACTCATCCCTGTTGTAACAATCCTGTCATATAAGTTCTGCACATCTTCAGACACCCAGGAATTAAGTTAAGTTAGTTCACAAAGCATCCGTGAGGATTTCCAATTGGAAAATTAAACTCAAATAAATTACCCTTTAAGTGTTGGTATGAAACCATAACCCAATGAATTGGCTCTATACAAGACGTGGAAATATGTGTATGGTAAGTTGAAAACAGCATCTTCAGTGCATGCTCAGAAATTTGAATTGAAATTCAAAAGAAACCTTCCATCGTATGTGAACACGAAAGAGTGGGTGAAGAGCTGAATTCCAAGCAAATTTCTTCAATGCTAGACTAAAGCCTGCTGTAAAACATCTTCTCACAGTATTTTTATTGGTTAACTCAAATCAAGGACAGATAATTTCAGTACAGATTTTCCTGATGTAAAGTCAAAGGGTTATTATCATTATCGCAAAAAATATCAAAACATTAGAAGATGAGTCAACCACTGTGATGATCTTAGACTAATTGCCATCAGTCAGTCTAAACAGTTTACATCTGAGCTTCATTTATGTTTACAAACAATAAATCTTACCCTAACCTCTTCTCTGTTCACTCAAAAGGTACTAAACTAGTCGCTTATTCATACATTTAAATATCCATACAAAGTTTCACCTTGTTTCATTGAATAACATTTTAGATAATTTGCCTCTACCAATTACAAATTTATTTTGTAGTTTTCTCTCAGCACTGTCTGACAACATGTGCATGTTCATAAAATGAGGCAGGCAAAACTCGAGCTTTAAAAAAAGATCACCATTTTATTTATTTGGCAAATTTTTTTTACATGTTATGAATGTTAAAGACTCAGATTATGAAAGTTGAAGGGTGTTATTTGCATCTGTCCAACAAGAGAAAAAGCTGTTGTTGGCCGTCTTGTAATTGGTTACTAATGTCAACACATCTTGTGGGAAGCTGTCAACATGTGGCAAGTACTCCACTCAAAACTCTGAAAACTTGGAAAATATTTTGAAATAGTGTTCATTTAATCAGACTGTATATATTTAGTATTAAAAGTATAGAAACGTTTTCTTTTACGTCCTCAGAGATGACCCAAGAGCAGTTGAGCCCCTAGACCCCCCTGCAGGAAGTGCCCCCGGGGATCGCGTGTTTATAGAGGGTTACCAGAAGGGGGAACCAGACGAAGAACTGAAACCAAAGAAGAAAGTCTGGGAAACCTTACAGGTGAAAACCATTGATTTAGAAACAAAATCCTGCCAGGGGCTCGGCAACTTTGTCTGCAGTAGAGAACTGTTCTACATGCAGGTTTGGGTGCAATGCTACACTGAATTTCAGCGCAGTACCACCCATGGTTCGCTAGTTCCAACCGATGCTCGCAGGTTTCACCGCAATGCATAGTCATGATGGTGTTGCTGGTTTTCTACCTGCCATAATACTAGCAGCCGCGATATAAGTGAAATAATCTTAAAGCGGCGTCAAACCCCATCTCACCTCACCTAGAAAACAAAAGGAACACTGATACTTATTAGTTCAATAGGTAAAGAGTGGATCTTCCACTATGTTTTAATGGAGGGCATGTTTGGGAGCTGAGTTTAAACCAGTGTTCAAAATAGTTTTTGGTCCCTACCTGCAAGCAGGGTTTGAGGCGCTTGTGACTTAAAATGTCAACATGCCGTTCTTGAAATTAAACAAGCTCTGTAATTTGTCGACACTAATAAATCTATAAGAATCCAAGCCAGGCGGGCTTTGACCTCTTCTGTATCAAGACTGATCTGAAGTTAAACAGCAACTGGCAACAGGCAGGCATCTATTTCAATCGTCTTAAATCTACCACTGGGTTAAACAGTTCTCTATTTGATTATAATATTGTGATTTGTTGCTTTCAGAAAATTTGAATCATTTCGACATGCTTTAAAATAGTTCTCTTTAATCTTTTTGTATGTAAGGATTGCTTGATATCCACCAAAACTTTAGTTCTTCATCATTCCTTACTTTTCTTCTACGGGTATTTTTTACTTGGACAATCATTAGGGAACAGTATACACGTTACCACAGTACTTCATCTCAAATTCTGTACAACAAATATCAAAGTCAAAATGTCCTATAAATCATTTTTAAAATATCAATATTTCTCTCTTTCAGCCTGACTTCAGGACAAGTGGAACATGCGAGGCGGAATGGCAAGGGAGTGTGATGATGACGAAACTAGGAAAAGTCACGTGTAAATCACTGAAATCAGCGCCCATCAAATAACGGAATCATTGTGTTATATTCTATGAAGACAGAAATAAAACCTTGTGAAAATAAACTGTATTGTGGATGAAGTTTCACCTTGCTTTTGGAGAAGGAACTATGGAAGATTTTTATAACTGTGCAATTATTCTCAAATTTAGATATTTGTGATTCTTGAAAAAGCATTTTGTAACTTAGTGACATCATTGATAGAGAGTTTCTAGAAACATCAGAACAGGGAAGGAGCTGTTATATGTTCTTGACAACTGTTTTCTTATATAGTGAAAAAAATCATTTTTGCATTTGACCAAGACAAAAAGAAGGAATATGAAGCTAATAGTAACTTTTTTCAAAGTTGATTTTTCAAACTAAATTATGCCAAATTGACACAATTCTGTGGATCTATCAATTAAGTGGGTTTTCCTTGAAGCCATTCCTCACAATTTAGATTTCTTATTTGATGTTCATTATGCAATGGAGGATTCATGAGGAGTACAGAAAGTGTAAAAACATCTTCAACAAGCTGCATTTATTATTATTAAGTTGATTATTTTCTAGTTTTCCCTAAGTACCTTTAATGCATTTTTCTGTGCCATCTTATCAATGAAATAGATTTGCCCGAACACATGTTCTGTAAATCCCTCATGCAAAGCAATTGCTTATACAGCTAATACCTTACATTGCATATGATTTAATCATGTGAACCATGTTCTTCATTTGTGCTTCATGCTCTACTCATTTTAAGAAGAATGCAGTCTCACAACTGACAAAAAGTCATTTTGAAATTAACAGCAACCCATCTGCTATTTGCTAAAAGCGCTGAGTTCAAAGGTTGCATGTTTAAAACAAGGGCCCAGATTTTCTAAGCTCTCTTAGTGCTAAGATAGTCGTAGTCCAGTGTTAATTCATGGTACTTACAACTATCTTAGCGCTAAGAGAGCTTAGAAAATCTAGGCCCTGGCTCACTTATTCAACAAAATTTCAAAGATGATGGACATGTTGTACAATCCTATTCAGATAAACGAACAGAGAATTCATTATCATTGAAATGTATGCAGCCTTATGTTATCAAATTCAGAAAAAAACCACGTACACTTCTGACCATGAAAGTAAATAAGTAGTAAATTATGGAGTATGATCTACCATAGATACAATACCATAGTGTGATGTCATCACCGTGGACATTTTTTCCTCTCCATCAAGAGAGTTCGACATTGACGTTAGGTTCTCAACATGGTTTAATTTTGAACGTACTAAAAATGTAACTGATTGGTTGTAATGATATTTTAATTATCTAACATATGTTATGTTTAATTGACTGCAAATTTATTCTAGTCTTCTACACTTCTTTTGATTTATTCCTTAATGCAAGTCATCTAATGCTCACTTGAACTAAACAAATTGTTACATAAAACATCTGTGTTGATTTAACTGATAAGGGTCAATTTGCACAAACTCCCCATTTGTGCTAAGATTGCGGTTTAGTTTTATGTTGGATATACAATAACCTTTGACTGAGAGGCCCCATGAAGGGGGCCAAAACTTTATCAAAAAGTATCATCATTGTAAGATGGGCATTTCGATTTTTGAGAACTTTTTGATAGACAGTAGCCAAAACGAATCATATATAGAGATTATTTCCCAAGGAAGTGTGTCATATGACTTTGACGAAACGAGCACGAATTTCGTAAAAGGCATATGACACACTTCCGAAGGTAATACTTTCTTTATTACCCATTCTATTTCATTTCAAATGCATGGAAACATTCAGAAAACGGCCTCCTTCCCTTGCGACGGCCCGCTTCAGTGACGTCATGAACAATGGTTTTTTGACATCACAGACGACTTAATACGGTCACTCGTTGACACACAATTGTTGCTAGGCAAAACTTATATGTGCACATGTGCTCATATTGAAAATATGTCACCGCTTATGATTAACCATATGGGTAATAACAATTATTACCAATGTATCCCAGTGAAAAGTGACATCAATTCTTTGCAGATATTGTTGACAGAATACGTGTGTAGTGTATTTATTCATTTGTGCAAACGTATGTAACAAATTAGGTCTGACAATTAAAAAACAAGTTTTTAAAATAAATATAGACAAACCCGGAAGGACAAACGACAGCATATATGACAGTAGCCAAGGTTGGTTCAAAGCAGGCCTCCTTCCCTCATTTCATTGGTCGGTTATCAGCTGAACATGACCTCAATCAGTAATTCCCTAGATGTAATTACTGATCATTACAGATAGTTCTAAAGGTTTTAAAGCATTGCTAAATGCCGAGTAGTGATTCATAGTTGTTTGAATATTTCTAAAACGTAATGATTGAAATAAAACTGTTTCTACTTGAGTAACCACGAGTTTGATAAACGGGAAATAAAAAGACAAAAATTAAACGGAAGCCAAGAGCAATCTATTACTAAAATAAGCTAGCACAGCACTAGCATGTTATCACACTGAGTTTTCGTGATTGCATAAAAGATATAAAGTGTGTTTATTACATTTAATTCACAGACTATATCTGTGGCATTTTTAATTGACACGGAGTATGGTTCATATTTTTCCATGTGGCTGAGTTAATAACCTTAATATTATATTACCTAGGTTAAGGTCAAATTACCTCGCTAAACTTATCTCTCATCTCTAAAATGTCAAAAGTATGTTACTCACATGCGATAAAAATGTTAAAGAGCCACTCCGTGAGTTGTTGGAGTAATATATGCCAAACTTAATCAATGGTGTCATTTGATCGCGAAGTATCTACTGTTACCAAAAAGAAAAATTCTAAAGCTAATTTGTTTTGTACAGTGACAATATGAAGGTAGAACGTCGCAATTATGATCGAAAACTGGACAGTGGCGCGCTTCAAATAGTCAAACGTAATTTTGGAGACTTATCTAAAACAGCCAGGAGGGCAGTTAGGAATTGATAGCGTTTGTTGGGTTATATAACTAGTATCCATGCATATAGAACGTGACATCTACACCTCTATGCATTTATGAGGCTGTTTTTATATTTTCATGAAACCAGTATTTGTCATATATATGTCTTTTGGACATGAAAAGTTAGATGTTTTGATTTTATATCACCACATTTAGGTTCGTATCAAAGGTAAATAATATGTAATGAAAATCAGGGAGTGGCTCTTTAAGAAAGCGATATTCTATGACCCGTTTACGTGTATGCTAATCATATGACCCACTTGATACTTCAAACTCATAATAGACTTTATGTCTGAATTAAATAAATTTCTAAATTACGTTTTAGGCATTGGCGTTTTCGTTCATAAATCACGACCTTTACCTGTTTATTGTCACTATAATTAACTAACAAGCATCATAATGGTCATTTTCAGAAACAACCACTACTTTTCGATGAAATCGCACCATTTATGAAGTTTGACAAATTGGCCAAAAACAACATACTCTTTCACTACACATTCACTTTGACTATCTAATCGTACTTTTTATCATATTTATTGTAAGACGGCAGAATAATTGTTCATGAGGTAACTGAAAATATACCCCATTTATTTTCACTCGTAAGTCATATATTCATTATCACATTTGAAAGAAGTATATCAGATAAATAGTATAACAAATAGTTTACTATGGAATAACCACACCCTGTATCTTGTGCATGTAAGAAGAGAATTGTATCAGAATTGTTTCCGCATAGAAATTAAGGTCCAATTAAAATAAGTGATATACAAACAATCACTGAAAATGCCTTTGCCTATGTTCTTGATTTAATGGTTGCAGTAGAAATCTAGTAAACGTCAACTGGTACCTACTGTGTAACATTTTTTATGCTAATAAACGTACTGAAAGGACTCTAAGCATAATTAAAAGAACATGTAAAAAGTGCATGAAAGGTCGCATTTTCATAGTCTCATTCACTCACGTGTCATCGGCAATCATGCACGTGTAAGAAAGTACATCACTGCAAAGACTGTGGGTTGTCATTTAACGAACTAAAACATATTTACATCATTGAAACAAGGGGGAAATGATTGTCGGCGAAGTGTTCTTCAGGTCATCCTCCTGGCGATAGTCACATTATCGTCATATGGAAAACCAATTGAAAATGATCTGTTCAAGTTTCCATTCGACTTTCACGTTCAAGATCTTCACATTATTGCTTTAATTAGTTTGTTCATGCAAACAAAAGCCTTCCCGGTTCTAGTAGCAACTACACCTAAAGATGACACATTGTTGATGTTCGAGTAAGGATTTGGAGGGCTATAAAAAGGCTTTCAAGCCCAGGAACATCATGCCAACCGTGTCATATGGATGAGGAGTAGTTACGTTATGATGCCTGTGTGGTTGTTTTTCTTGTTTTTATAAGATGGATTTGTTGACTGAAATTTATAGGCAGTCAACTTTAACTTCTAGAGAGAAATTTAATTACCAAAGACTTGCAATTAAGGTTATCTACACAAGAATACTTTACACAATTAGTCGCTAGCTGTGATCAAACATCTTGGCAACAACGATGTTACACAGAAGTCATGACCAGCAATGAACCGTTTAAACCCAATTGAGCATGTCTGGAACCATAATGTCATTAAAACTGGAATAGCCTTACATGAGCAGTTGCAGCAAATCGCAACAGGAGAATCCAGTAAGTTTGTGAGGAATATGCAGAGAAGAGTGCCTGCTATCATTTTTTCTGTTTCAAGAGCAGTAAGTATATTCAATATTATTTTCTCTGGTGGCACATTCCAAGAACCTGTTCTTACCAAACACAAATGGATGGGTTTTTTTCAAATTATACCTATGTTTTCTTGCGTTTTGTTGCCCATGTTCTGGCTTGCATCGAAATAAACTCAATGGTCTTTTAAATACGTTTTCTTTTGTTGACGTTCAAGTCTTTAGTTATCACAACTGCATGATGTGTAATGTGCTTCATGGTCAGATACTAACTACAGTAATCAGCGGGTTTACGCCTAATTTAAGCAGTAATCCTTTTTCCAATGTTTTCAATATTTATATTGATAATTGATCAATCTAATTAAAACTAGCTGTAATAGTTTACGTCCATGTATCCGTTAGTAATGCCGGATCGTTAGATATGTCTTGGCTAGGATGCTTGATCAGGATCGTCACAGACTTACAGTTAGTATTAACTAGATTGATAGAGGGCTGGGATACTTATCTTCTTTGTATATATATACTGTATACATTGGTATTCTAAAACACGAATAGCCTAACGAACAGAAAAAATATATAAACAAACAAACGTACGAGAGAATGAATGAATTTGTGAATGAATACATGATACATTTACAAAGAAGGCATTTAAAAAAAATTAATTTTCAGAAAAATACACGAAAAAGAGGATTTATTGAAAAATTAGATATTCGAACTTAAACTTCTATTCAAATTTCTACTGCTCCATAATGATAAATGTTAACGCTTTTAGAGTTACTTCCCTTGATTAGCGACATTCAGGCACAATCCTATTTTCAATAAATTTGTCTTCAATATGAGTGAATCTTCATTTGTTACAGATTTAGAAAAAATAATAGCGAATTTGTTGTCCTAAAAGGATTTCACTGGCAGAAGAAATTTTTTTTACGACTATCACAAATTGAATTAGATGTAAACATGGCTGCCATAAACCATGTGGTTTGTTGAAGAAAATCTGAAGACGTAACATAAACTCAGTTCTAAAGTACGTTTGAAGATTATTTCGTTCTCTGATTCAACAATACTATTAAAGGCACTGTAAATCTTGCAATAACTGATACTTTGAAAATGATATTTATTCAAACGAAATAGTATATCCATAATTTTCGAAAACGTAAACATGGAAAACAGAGCCAAGTACAGTAACAGTTTAACTTTTGCATAATTTAAAGATCATTTCATTGCAGCTCTGAAATACTTTTCAAACCTGTTTGAATAAGATTTGTAAGTTACAGAGATAATTTTATAAAATCGACATTCAATTTGAATCGGGCTTCAGACACCTATTTTGAAAAATGACATACAATCATATGATAATGATAAATACAAGATTTTAATGAATTTAATGAGAAAATATTGCGTTTAACTGTCCAATTGTAACAGAAGAAAAAGATCATACAGAAATGACTTTTTATCAGAGAAACTACAACATGGATGAAGATTTCATTTCTGGTGACATTGAACTAAGTGCAAGCGACGGAGAGGTAAGAAAACATTGCCCATATTCCTTTTTTTAATATTTGTCAAAAGATCAAACATTAATTGATAAATCTGTTGTTGAAAATTTGTTTGCAAAATTTAAATATTAGGTTTAATTAAAAGTTCAAATGCATCACACTGAGTTCAGTGAAGATTAGAAAATGTTGCCAAATGTTCATGGTTTGATAACAATTCAGACTTTTTGAATACATTATTAAAGACAAAATTATTCTGAAAACATTAATTTCCAGGCATCCTGCTAGTCATCAGCGTTTATGAATGCGCTCTCGCTCCTTCCTAATACCCTGATCTCTTTTAAGCCAAAACCCTTGTATCGCTAGCTATCTAATGAGACAACTCACATTCAGCAACAGCGGCACAACCTGGATAGAAAAATCCATTTGAGTTCAGCTAGTAGCTTCAATCAGCCAGCCATACGAGGGATTCAGCTCGAAAGAAATCAGGGTATAAGGAAGAAGCGAGATTCATATACGCTGATTTAGCAGGAGGATCATATCAAATGTAGGGGTTTTGTGGCAAAATTTGCATAGTTTACTGACAAGTCTTGCTTTTACACACCTTTTGAATACATTATTAAAGACATTTTCACAAAATATTAATTTCCAGGAGGATCATATCAAAGCTAACAAGAAACATGCTAAACTCCTCGACTCCATTTCTGCGCTGGATGGTGTCAGAAGGTGAGATAGTTTTCTTATGCTCAAAATAAAATAACTTAAGGCCATATCTTTTAAATCTAAAGAATTGATGATGATAATTATAATGTTGAAGAGCTGAAACAAAAAGTTTGGTGATAATCAATATCTTCCCTTTTGTCTAAAAGATAGTTAAGTGCCTAATACCTCTAATAAGAATTCTTTGAACGAGAATTCCAATTTGACAAAGGAGACTTGAAAATATTTTTCTTAATTCAAATAGTAAGCGACTTATGGATGTATCTTTTAATTGCGACAAATTAAGTCAGCTAATTTGCGGTGTTCTTGAAAATTTTAAAAAAGCTATCTTTTTATAAGTAATGGTTAGAATGGCATTCATTTGATTTTTCAGGTCCAAATTATCAGAGAGAACAGTTTTAGCTGATACAATTTCTGAATTTGGTTTCAACCAATCAAGAGGTAAGTATATGAATATTGTTTTGTTTATCTTTCATATAATGTCTGTCCAGAATTTTCATTTTAATACCATATGATTAGGTCTAAGTCTATTTGATATAGCCATATGTAGCTTAATTTCATTCAGTTTGTAAATGAATTAATTCATCTATACACTCAAATCCTCATCCATTTTGTCATTCATCAGCTCTCCATCTATCCATGCCCATTCTTCATCAACCTTTCCATTTGTCCATCTATCAATAGTTTGAATGCATCTGCCCCGTAATCCCCATCCTCTGTCAATCCATCTTCCATCAAACCATCTATTATCTGCCAGGCATCCTTCCATAATCAACCATACTCAATCACATAACTTCCCCTTCCACCGGTCCATCAATCCAACCACACATGTAATCCATCCATAACCCCCCAGTCTCAATACCCCAATCTCTCATACCCTCCGTCCCTCAATCCATTCATAATAACTCCATCCCACCCTCAATCCATCCATCAATAATCTCCCCCAATTCCCACCCTCAATTCGTCCATCAATAATCTCCCCCAATTCCCACCATCCATCCTTCCATCACTAATCTCCCCCAATTCCCACCATCCATCCTTCCATCAATAATCTCCCCCAATTCCCACCCTCAATCCGTCCATCAATAATCTGTCCCAATTCCCACCATCAATCCGTCCATCAATAATCTCCCCCAATTCCCACCATCCATCCTTCCATCAATAATCTCCCCCAATTCCCACCCTCAATCCGTCCATCAATAATCTCCCCCAATTCCCACCATCCATCCTTTCATCAATAATCTCCCCCAATTCCCACCATCCATCCTTCCATCAATAATCTCCCCCAATTCCCACCATCAATCTTTCCATCAATAATCTCCCCCAATTCCCACCATCCATCCATAATTCCCCCGTCCTTCCATTTTCCTTCCCCTCCCATCCACCATTCATCCATCTATCAATCTTCCATTCTTCTTCCTTTGATATGTTGATTATCAATAGGTTATATCACCCTCACCTTACAGCTGAGCGCAAAGTCCGTCTCCATGAACTGGTCGGGAGTTTACAGAATACAACCAGCCATGGAGAGCTCAAGAAACAGCTCCGCACTGTCAACAAGCGCACCAAAGTGGCTTCTGTACCTCTTTCCAAGTTTGAGGAAGCAAAGGTATGACAATGTTTGAAAAATATAGCATCAAAGGATTGTCGTGGTCAGTAAAACAATCAAGTTTTGAGATTCACAAATTCACAAATGATAGTGAATTTATTTTAATTAAAGTCTTGAATACTTTTGGACACTAAATGATCTCTGCAATAAATTTTTTAGTTCAGTTTTTGTAATAGTTTTAACGTTACAATGTAATGTTTTACCTGTTAATCTTCTTCACAGATTCAGAGAACTACAGCATATGAGAAGACTAAAGAGGATGTTTCGAAATGGAATTCAGTTGTAGCTGAAAACAGGAAGGTTTGTTTACATGTCTTTCTTAACTGCTTCATTGTAATTTCTTGAAACATTCATGAAAGATTTGCTCAAAATGCATAAGATGCTATTGTGAAGTATAAACTTAAAGTTGCATGATTTTCTCTATATATTCAACTTTGAATTAAAAAGGACAACACTGAGATCAGCCATGGGACATTACCTGACTGATATTATGGCAAAGCGTTCAGTTGATTAATTGGATCAAATCTGATTATGATTTCTTTAACATGTTTTATTTACCAGGCGGAACAGATATCATTTCCCTTACAACAACCGAGTCTTAAACTGCAAACAGCTGATGAGGTGAAGTCAAGGTTCAAGGTAAGAAATCTAAATGATCTTCTGCCTCAGTCAAGCCTTTTTGGTTTTAAACAGCCAACATTTCAGATTGTTTGAAGAATAGAAACTAGTTTGGATAAAACTTAGCAGTTTATTATTAACACAAAACATTTAAAATCTTGTTTTCTATATTTGCATAAACCAATTTCATTTCTGTGACAGAATCTGTTAGGTAAGCGATTAAATTATGGTCACATATAAATTATTGACACTTCTTGAATATGGATCCAAAATTTAATCATTGGTAACTGGCTGCATGGTTTATTTGTGGAATAATTGTGGAATATTTCCTTTCAGCCACGAACCCCCCTTGAGATCGAGATCGCAGCCCTGTTACAGAAGAGCGCAGATACTGTCGGTACCCACGATGCCGAGCTAACGCCTGCGGAGGAAAGGGCACTCAAAGCTATGAGTCTTGCTGAGGTAACGTTTCTATGTGAATTGCAACATACATATTCCTTATTTACTCTGCATTTTGATCCTTTGACTTTCATTCTTATGATTAAAAAATCGAAAACAAAAAGAAAATTATTGAGAGTATCTTGTCAATAAAGTCTAAGATGTTGTGAAGTAAGAGAAGGTTACAAATTCTTTTATTGAAATGCAAGGAAAATAAATGAAAAAAGGTCCTAAAGATATCTGTTTTATTAAGAGAATTTGATAAACTCAATTCAAAAGGTACATGTTCCTAACATCAACCTTCTATTTAAATTTAATACCTTCAAATTGGATAAACTGTGTATACAGGTGAGGGATAGTTATTTGCATTTCTCTTAACAGTTTAAGTAAGAGAAAGATATTGATTCTGTTCACAGGCTAGAGAAAGAAGAGCGGAGCTGCAGAAGTATCGAGCTCTACTTACTTACAAACAAGCTAGAGCAAAACGAGAGAAGAAGATCAAAAGTAAAAAGTGAGTGAAAATGAATGAAAGTTTTGATGATTCTGCACTCACTGGATGATTCTCGCACCCAGTCAATGCTTTATATTCCCAGATCTGATCTTAGGATTCTTTTAGTTTGAGACAACTTATGGCCTTTTATTTAAAACTGTGCTCTTTGAAATGGCTTCACGTTTTCTTATACAAGGCTTAACTCCTTCCAGACTTCATGGTCTGTTCAGAGTGACCTCTGGAAGTTTTGTAATCAAGTGAAGGTGCAGTGTGCTGAAGAGCCAGACGAAAAAAAAGATGATGATAAGCAGCAAGGCCTTAATTCGCTCAAGATTGAGAATGACAGGAAGTATGCCTTGCAGAGGAAGTTAAATCTTCCATTAGGGTTCAAAATTCGATAAACTGGTTTGGTACACAGCACTGAAAAAGTTTTCATATATATATATTCATACCTCTGAAGAAGAAGTTGGAATATGAAAGTTGTGTTTCTTGTTTGATGACAGATATCACCGGATATTGAAAAAAGAGCGGCAGAAGAAAGAGAAGGCCATGATGGAGGAGCTGCAGCGGACAGACCCAGAGGCCTTCGCGGAGAAGATAGAGGAGATGGAGCGGGCCAGAGTGAAGGTACAGCTCGTCTTTAGAAATTTATATAATGAGCAAACTCTGTGAGACAATAATATATTCCACAATTGTATAGCTCCATCTTGAGGACTTTGTATAGTGAGGAAGAAACTATTAGAGGAATACATTCCACTTTTGTATAGCACCATCTCCAGTCTTTGTAACAGTGTTTATAATCTTTTTAACAGTCATCTCTAAAGCAAGGTATTTGTTGTGAGAGATGCAATGATAGCTGAGCTTTGCTCTCCGTACAGAAGCTATTCAACCTACATGACAATTGAGCCGTAGTTTGCAGTTCTTTCAAGGTCTCCAAGGGGTGAAAATTTGTAACATTGAATAATCAGTACCTCATTGGTTCTTGTCTATATACATGTACAGATAGATAGAAATAATTGTTCATGCCTATGTATTACTTGTGTAAATATTTGCTGCTCATCTTCACCATGACGTGTGTTCATTTTTCCAGGAAAGAATGACACTCAAACATAGAGGCGGCAGCAAGTTTGCTCTCAGGCAGAAATTATATGGCAAATATGACTCAAGGGTGAGTGTATTCCTAAACTTTAAGAAAATCCAAATATTTAAGTTTGCAGTTACATTCAAAAGTATTCGAATGAGAACACTTTAATACATTTTGATATACATACAAATGTTATCATTCAATTTCTTCAATAGTATAGAAAATAAATCCTAACTGATGAATTATTGACATGATTCCTGTCATTTTCTACTGTTTTTCATATATCACTTATGAATAATTCAAATTCTGAAACCCTGTTTTTCCCTCTAGAGTCGGGATGCAGTACAGAACATGCTCCAGACCCATAAAGAGCTCACAAAGAAGGTCAAGGTCATTGATGATGAAGATTCAGAGAGTGGAGTTAGTCTGCCAAGCGATGATGAAGATATTCCAACACAGTTGGTGATGACGAGGGCAGATAATCCATGGATGAAGGCAAAGGCTGTATCTGAATTCCAAAGACCTCAGGCTGTGCAAAATGTTGAGAAAGAAGAAAATGAGGATGAAGATGATGATGATGAAGATGATGATGAGGCAGAGGAGGAAGAAGAGGAGGAGAAGATAATTGAGATGGAAGATAAAGAAGAATCTATACATGATGATGATGACAAGGATGATAACGAGGAGGAGGAAGCTGATGATGATGAAGACGACCTTGATGATGATGAAGACAGTGATGAAGATGATGAAGTTACATTCAAAATGAACGAATTATCTGCGAATGAAGATGATGAAACAGAAGAAGAAATTGTGATGTCAAGTAACAAGAAAAAGCAAAAGGCTAAGGCAACAGCGAAACAGATTTTACAAGATACACCCTCGAAGAAAATCCCCAAAAAGAATAAGAAAGCAGGGCAAAATGTAAAAGACAGTAAGGGTAAGATTGTTGAAGACATTTCAATAGATACATTGTTCCAAAATTTGAGTGACTCCAGGTTGGAACGAGCAAAGAAGTTTACTGATAATGACACGCAACAAAAAGAGACAAAGTCATCTAAAAAGAAAAGAAATAAAAAGAAACAAAATGAAACACCAAAGAAAGGAAGGACAAACTCTGCCAACAGAAAGCAAAGTAATTCTGATTCTGAGGAAGAAGAAATGATTGATGTCTCCCTAACAAGAAAAAGAACATTAGAAGATATGGAAGGGGGGTTTGAAAGTAGTGGTAAAACCAAAAAGAAGTCAAAACAGAAATCGTCCGCCATTAAAACTAAAACTGACACCAAAACCGGCACAAAAACAGAGGACATTTACGTAGACCCTAAGAAATTGTTTACACTCACAACTCAACTGAAGAATTCTGCTTCCGTAGACATTGTAACTGACGGGGATGGAAATGTCGAAGTGGACGATGAACAGAGGTTGACAATAGCCCAGGCTTTCGCAGAGGATGATGTAGTGGATGAGTTCTCTAAGGAGAAGTCTGATGTTGTGGAAAGGGACCGCCCCAAGGACATCGACCTTACCCTCCCTGGCTGGGGGGACTGGGGAGGGGCCGGTGTCAAACCCTCCAAGAAAAAGAGGAAAAGGTAAGTTGCTTATAGCTGCTCAAAGCAATCTTCTGTTATGGAAGAGAACCATTGGTACAGAATGTATCATATAAATGAGAGGCGGCGCTTGACGACCTGTTTATGTGGTGGTTTGTAACGATAGCAACATGAGGATCCACTGAAAAATGCTGATACAAAACCAATGGAAGTTGGGTAAAATTAGTGAGAGGATACATCCGCCATTGATCCAGGATGTTATCTGCAAAAAAGTCAGAAAGCATTACAAACAAAATATGGGATATAATCAATTGTACTACATGCAGGAATACGAGTCAAAGTCATTGAAATTGTTTAAAAGAACCAAGGAGAACAGTTTTTCCTAGCTATTTATTTTTACACATCGGATGTGAAACATTATATCACATCGTGTCAAACTAAAAGCAGGAGACCCCACCATTAATAGATACAAGTATTACCAAAACATATAACATATAAGCAACATGTGACATGGTTGAGTTAACTGTGACCGAATTTGAAACTGAGAATTCTCTTTCAAGTGTACAAACCTGACCCTGTACGTTTGTTTATATGTTGTATATTTAGATATTCTTTTAAATAAATACAATTATATTAAGTGTCTAGTGTCCATATGTAAAACTGAAAATGTGTTCTAGATTCACACTGAAGGCGCCAGACACTGGTCCAAGACGAGATCGGGGTCTGGGTCATGTGATCATCAGCGAGAAAGTGGAGGACGCTGTGGCCACACACCAGGTGAGTTGCACAACAGGTTCTTATTTAGCATAACTTGTATGAAGGGTTTTATACTCAAAATGGCTACCTGGCTACCTAACTTCACAGTGAAGACTATGATTAATGTCGTAATTTTATTGATTGCTTTTGGAACTCAACAACCTTCATGGTAAGAAATATTGATTATGATCTCTTGCCTTTATTTCAATGTTGTGTTTTGGAAAGAAATGGTGATATTGATGTGTTGTTGATAATATCTCTCTGTGTGATTCCTCGTCCAGGTATCAAGGTTACCGTTCCCGTACACCTCACCAGATCAGTTTGAACAGAGCATTCGGGCTCCCATTGGAAAGAACTGGAACCCAGAAACTGCTTTCAGAAAACTTATCAAACCTAAAGTTGTGACAAAGCTTGGAAAGATCATCGCACCAATTGATAAATCTGATGTGTTTAAGAATAAAAAGTCTAAAACTGACGAGGATTCTAAAGTTTCTGGGGGACCTTCACAAGGAGAAAAACTTAAAAAGCGCCAAGGAAAGAAAAAGTAACAAAACTGTCATATATCTGTAAATAAATTATCCACATGTATCTGGAAGATTTGTTTGTGTTTCTTGTGTATGAGAAAGTGAACATGAATCAGATTAAAAGTTTTAAAAGATTCCTTACCTTACCGTTAAATATATACCTATTAATATAGCGCAAAAACTCAATTGTCAAATGGTGAGTAAAAAATATTATCTCATAAAAAGAATTAATACCTATGAGGGCAACCATATTGGGGCTCAAAATTTGTATACGATTTGCAAGGGCAAAATATCACTTATTAATTGTGACGTCAAGTCATAAACAATGCTTTGCGTCACAGTTCAACTACGACGGCTGTTAAGCTTTGAGGTTGATTTTGATTATTTTCTTTGATTTCAAAACACTGGTAATAAATATCTTGTGAAGTAAATGACTTGTTTGTTTGGGTACACAGAAGAGAATGGGACTTAAAGCAGTAGCACAAAAACAACACAAAAGACAGAGTTGATCCAGGATCACTGCAGTGTAAAAATCCTTTTTGTTTGTTGAAGGGGCTGTAAAATCTTTATTAAAGGGCTACAGAGTATATTGTAGGAGTCAAATATGTCAAACTTCATATATGATGTTATTCAATACAGAAAAAGGGTCTTTCTGAAAATGATAATTTTAGCGTTTATCAGTTCATAATAAAGACAATAAACATGTTAAAGTCGTAATTTATGGGAAAAACACGGACAATGGCGCATTCCAATGACTAAAAGGTAGTTTTGAAATCCTATTTACAGCATACATCAAGTCAGACAAGGGTTGATAGGGTTAAGTAAGTCATAAAATTTTTAAACACAGAATTTCGATTTCTTGATATTTATATGGCTGTTTTCAATGATAATTGAAAACAGCAAAATATCGTAATTTTGACAGATTAGATTTAAAAATCGAATTTTAGAAAGGTGATTTAACTTACCTCAGGACAAATGTTTTTTCGGCTCCTATCTAATGAGAAAATTAATGAAACAAACTCTGTGTTTCTTTAGCTGTCATCCAAAGTTCTTCTCACTTAGCAGCTGGTAAAATACCTACGTGTGTATGAAATGCACAAAATCATTTGAGGTTTTACCTTATTAAGGAAAGCACAATTTTAAAAAATATTGATAATGCTCACATGCTTCAAAATTAAGTTAAAATAATGTAACACTTTCTTCAGAATTGAAATGAGATAACTGAATACTGATAAATTATAACTGAACATACCCGTCATATGTTAATGATCAACCCCTGTCGCAAGCTTTGAATATAACAACGCCGCTAATATCTGAAATATTGCCCAAGCAAGCAGCGTTAAACATTGACTCACTCTCTAGAATATAACGGACATTGGTTTCTGTAGCTCTTCAGGATTATATGAATATATCATGTACGGTAAAATAATTATCCATTAACTACTGAGCTAATGAAATTAAACTTTTGCTCCCCTCACTTTCAATTTTGGGTTTTAGACTCGCAAGCACGTGCATGGTCTGTACACAGACTAGGTGTGTAACAAAGTTTAATATATTTAGTATTTGTTTATTGGGGTTTTAAACTTTACTACCCATGACCGTATCTTTCAAGACACGACAAATAATATTATTCAATACGTATTAGCATTTAGACCGCAACTGAAAGTAAACGAAGCGCCCATAAAATATTGATCATTTGTTGTCTGTGGGCAAGACTGTATGTCTTATGGCAGTTCTGTACTAATAATCGTCGAGTAAAAAGAAAACATTTTTTTATGAAGTTAACTTTTGAAATCTTATAGATAATGCATTAGCTATGCTGCTTGAAATAATTTGATTGTGTCAAGTTTTTCTAAAAACACATTTTAAAAGATCGTTCCAGAAGTTACAATGTTAAATACATAAATACCTATAAATGCCTACAGCATTTTAGATAAGAAATTTTCAAGGATTTTGAGACGGATGCTTAATTAATAATATAAATGACCAAGTGTTCTACCCAGTACAGACAAATATTGTTTGTTATAAGTGTGTGCAAAGTCTGAAAATGGTGGGATCTTTATTTGGTGACATGTCTTATTCCCCTCATAACAAAACTCGAGAGATCAATGAATGAACTATCCGCATATAAAATACATTAAGCACAATTTTCAATGCCCCTGCGGACGAGTAATGTCACAAAGTTTCCCGTAAAAACTTGTAAGAACTTTTCTGATTGGCTGTCGTTAGCTGTCTGTCTTGTCACGTGATATCAACAGAGCTCGGTTTCGCCTGTCGATGGCTTGTTAGGGGAAATTCCAAAATGAGGAAAAAAAGGTTTAAATGATCGGAAACAGCGGTACTTGCAAAGGTAGGGTTTCAAATAACTATTATCTTATGTTATGATTGTATTCTATATTGAGACAAAGCGTAGATCTAGCGTGAACTGAGTTGACATGGACTTGAACCGACGCCTGTCTGCATTATGCCACTTTTCAGGGTGAGTTATGGTTCTTGGTGTTATTATACTAGCTTATCAGCGACAAGGATTTTTTGTACCTTTCCGTTGTCATTGTTATGTAAATACAATTAATAGAACAAAACTAATGTCTTGTAATTAAAAAAAACCCAGTTAAACTCATGTGAATTCTCAAAATTTATCTACATAACATCATTTTAAGAATTATTTAGTAATCTCTTTTAAATGCTGTGGTTTTATTATATCAAACTATTTTCATAACATAGACAAATAATTGATATTCAATCTACAAAGGTTAAACTATTTAAAAAGTATATATTCTCATAACTATTTTTTGCTCAAATACACTGAAGGTTATAACATGACCAGTTTATGTGTTCCTGAAAAGTTACCATTCCACAAGTTGCACTTTGTCTAAGAAAATTCTCCGAAAGTTCCCAGCCAAAAAGTAAAATGCTTATGGTCGGACACGGCTAATTAATACACTGCCATGACACTTCCTTACATAAATGTTTCTGTGCCTACTCTTCAGTGCACTGCACTTGAACTTTAAAGTTCATACAGAAATATCCAGTAGGTTTCTACTAGATGAATGAGCCAGTGTTGGACACTTTGTAAGTAAAGCCACTTGGATTTGAGTTTAACCTGTGAGACCTTAAAGACTGGGAAAATGCGAACTTAGAGGATTAAAATATCTTTGAAACATGGTAGAAGTTTTTGCTTATGATAATGCAGTGACAATTTATATAGAATGGGAAAATGTGGGACATAATGTTCCAGCTATGACATGATCAATACCCATAAAGAAAAATAAATTATCAATGATTATCTTAATTTGAAAATAATTCCATGATGACAATCTTATTTGGTGTTTGCCGTAGGGTGTTATTGAAAACATATGACATGTTTTCGCCTGTAATGATTTCAGGATGATTACCTGTCGGATATTGATCAGGTGTTCCAATCAGGATTAGTGATCACCAATTGATTGACTATTGATTACTTGCTGATTAACTATTGATCAGACGCTCTTGATGATTTTTAAGCCTACGGAAGAAATGTACAAGCACATGTAAATATTCTTTTATATTCTTATATATATATCCTAATAGAGAAGTAAAATTTGAAATGATCATGTCACATAAAAATGGAGAAAAAGCTTTTTCTTTTCAGTTCTCGTAATATAATTTACATTAGTTCTATCTGTATTTTTCACCTGACCAGAGGAATACAAAAAACTTGTTTTGCTTTTTAAAAAGTAAATGCCTTTTTCCAAACTTAAATATAATAATTTGTTAAAGCTGTTTTTTAAAACACATTTTGATTTTATTTCACTGAATTAGGTCTTATCTTAAAATCCATTATGTTGTTCTTAATATTTATTGTATGTTATCAAATATTCTCTATTTTATTTTTATTGATCTGACTTTTATGATGGACAAAGTGACAAGTATAAATAAAACAAAACATAATCACTACAAGGATGGAAATTTTCTCAAATTAAAAAACCTTTGATCCAAAGATATTCTGAAATCTCAACCTACATTTTGGACATTACCAATTCGAGATTATCCCATTGTTAACATATCATGATTCCTGTAAATCGTACTCTCAGAATGGTCATCACGAATTCATTCAGGAGATAATGTGTGATTTGTGCTATCACCATCTTGTTGATCTAACCCATGTCAACCTTAGGTGGCAATCTGAGACTGGACATACATATTGGGCCATTTGCAACGCTTGAATGGACATTCAATACTACCTGACTGTTAAGTACAGTTTAGGCCAGCTTTTCATGCTTCCTAACAGAAAGTATGTATGTAACACAGTCCGTTGGTTGAACAATAAAGGGTTTGTTTGGCTACATGGTTCATGCTTTGTTGTAAGAAGAAAATGATGTCGAGAATTAGTAGTTGATTTATGGCGTGTGTTGTAAGCTTGTTCTATTCAAGTGGGCCTGTTTTGGGACAAATTGGTCTGGTTTTCTGTCAAACAGGTAAATATTGAAACAGGCTTACCTCCTTATCACAGCCATGAGTGGAAGACCACTCCATAAATCATTTTCATTCAGGGGATTTATCTAGCCTCTGGTTAGTTTTTAAAAGGTTATATCGTAAGAAATTATTTTGTAAATTGATTTAGTTTTTGATATCAGACTTCATTTCATTCAAAGGATTAATCTAGACCTCTGTCTGCCCTCCTGATGCTAATCCTAGAGATGATATAGCTTTAGAGTAAAATAATCGGCATGAACATCCCTTTGAATTGAACGGTCCTGTTTGACATCTAGATGAATGAAAGAAAGTCAGTTTCGGATCCGGAAGGGGGTCAGATTTTGTTCAGGGGGTTCTCCTACCCATATTTTTTAATTTTTATTGAAAAATCAACCATCAAAATGGTTAACCCTCCTTTTCAATAGGTGAACCCTTTGAAAATTCCCTGGGTCCAACACTGGACGTTTGGATAGTTTATTACCCATATGCTCAATCATAAGTGATCACACGTGCAAATATCACTTATGCCTAGCTAAGATTGATTCAGCATGAATTAGAATATTTCGTGACGTCATAAAACCATTGTTCATGACGTCACTGTAACATGCCGTCGCAAGGGAAGGAGGCCATTTTTTTAATATTTCCAAATTTACAATATATCTGCAAGTTTGTGTATAACCGTCGCTCTTATTTTTTGTAATACAAAAATTCACACTTGTTTTATAAAAATCATATGACACACTAGGATAATAATCTCTATATATATATCATATATAGTTAGGAAAAAAGTAAATTTTGTTGGACTTCACAGTGATAATCCTGGTTACTCTGAAGTGTTGAGTGCTTATCATAGAAGTTTTTAATTATTTGAGCAAGAAGACATAAATCACACTTGGAATTGATCCAAGCTTCAGGATTTGAGTGCTGGTTTGAGCTTTGTACTGGCATTTTGTCATGTTTGATTACTATTACATTGTTTTGTGAAATGTGAGGGATTAGGTTTGCTTCGAATTAAATTAGGATTAATTGATACGAATTTGAAAAAGGTACTTCCTTTGTTTTTCAAGTGTAGACACGTGAACATTTTGAATTTAGAATTCCTCAAGTATGTAATCTTGAATAAGATAAATTTGGAGTAGATTTTTTTATACTTGTTATTGATTATATGATTTGTTTTAAGAATTTTGAGTGCTGTTGTGTTTTAGTTTCATGTTTACTTTTAACGTAAAGAATTATTATAGTATTGTGTTGTCTCAAAAGGAGGGGTAAGCTTTTTAGATTGATATATTGATATTTTTTTTAAGAGAACTGTTTTTTGCGTTTGGAGTGTGGTTTCTTATTGTTAAAAGGTACAGAGCCTTTTTCAACTGATTTGCACTATAGAAATTTAAGAATTTAACAAACAGTTCTGAATTTGAAGATATTTTTGGTATTAAAATTAAAAATTACTTTTGGGATTAAGACTGAAATCTCTCTTTTTTTCTGATAACATTTTATACTTAATTTATGAATTTTAACTCATTCCTTTATGTACAGTTTTCTGTACTATTCAATCAATTACTAAAAATATTAAGATGATGTTTTAGCCTTTCCTATTTAGGTATAAAAACATGGAGAAATTTTTAAAGGGGCAGTGGGACAATTGTTTCAGTTGAATATGGTAATTACACAAAAACAGAAATAAATGTCTCCATTTGGAAGACTCTGATTTTTAATCAACAGAAGCAGTTAAAGTAGCATGATCAGTTAAACTATGCAAATCAATTTCCCTTCCTCAAATGATTTAAAAATGGTTGACGGTGGTTTTTTTGATACTTGATTATTTCATCTACAGCTACAGATGATTGGGTTGAGTAATGAGATGTGTTGCAATTAGTGGAAACTTATGTTTCTTTAGAAAAATTTTAAGAAACAAATCTGCTAAAAACTTGGTACTTTCCCTTTAACTCCTTTGAGAATTTATTAAAATGCAAATCTTTAATGCATCAAATTAATAGCTTTAACAGTTTATTTCAAGTAGATAAGACAAGGCCACTTATCAACTCCTTGTTTATTCACAGATGCTTGACTCGGACATGTGTAGCCCAGCAGAGTTCTTATGGATCTGCCTGATTGGTTAATATTTAAATCAGAGGAGGATCATGGGACATATTGAAGACGCTATGTAGTCGGCAAGTCAACTGCTGTGAGACATTGTCTCAGAGACACTAATTCCGTGAACAGTGAAGGTAATCAAGCGTCATCTGTAAAGAATTCATCTTCTAGCTGTGGAGTGATTGTGATAGTGTTTCGACCACAGCTTTTTGGCATTGGTGTGAAGGGCAATCAGAGTGTAATTGCCGTATAATTGAAATCAGGAACTTAAGTCATGCTCAGCTGCTGATTTTATGACATGATTTCAATTCATCCATCATCAAGCAAAGTTTTGCCAGTTCTTTGTACAAAAAAGAAATTATCAAATTGAATTTTGTTTTTGCCCATTGTTTCAAAGCTTCAACATTTACCACGTCAGATTTCATCAGCGCTGAGTAAATAAGAAAACTCCATTGAAATGAAAAAGTAGGGAATAGGCGAGATCAGAATTTTTGGACCATTCAGACTTTCAAAATATACATGCCTCCAAGAAACTAGTATTCATTTATGAAATTTCATTGGACTTCAATTCTACAGCCACCAAGAAAACACAAAGACTTTCAACCCCAAATCTAAAAGTAATTACATTTTACTGTACTTGTACCATAATGGAAAACAAGGCAGTTGTGTTCCGTGTCAATGATGGCCAGGGGCCAGAGCTTCTGATCCAAGTCTTTATGGAGAAGGGATGGCAGGAGTACGATGAGGATACGCAGAGCGAGTACGACTGGAATATCTGGTGGAGGTCCTCTAGGTTCCGGGCATGTGACTACGATCAACTCATGCCCTGGCAGAGACTCAACCACTACCCGAAGTCTACCGGCATCACCAGGAAGGACTGTCTGGCTAGGAACCTGAAGAGGATGAGGGGCGTGTATGGTGCTGGGGTGTTCAATTTCAGTCCCATTGCTTTCAATCTGCCCAATGATTATACCAGATATGTGGCAGAATACACCAAAATGAAGCAGAACTCTGAGGTGAAGAATCTGTTATGGATTTGCAAACCTGCTGATCTTTCTCGAGGCAGAGGTATTTTTATTTTTCGTGATTTATCTGAACTTCAGTATGACTGCAGTGCTGTTGTTCAGAGATACATACCAAACCCTCTTCTCATTTCTGGATATAAGTTTGATGTGAGGATCTATGTGGCTGTTCCCTCCTTCCACCCCCTGTCTGTGTACATCTATCAAGAAGGGATTGTGCGATTCAGTACAGAGAAGTTTGATCTCAACAACATCGGGAACATCTTTGCCCACTTGACCAACACCTCCATCAACAAGCACAGTCCTACCTATAGCACTGACAAAGAGAGGGTCGGACATGGGTGTAAGTGGACTCTGAACCAACTGAGATACTACTTTCATCAGAACAACATCAACGACTCTAAAATCTGGAAGAGAGTTGTCAACATTGTCATCCTTACTCTCCTCACACAGGCTCCGATGGTTGCAAAGATGGACAACTGTTTTGAACTTTATGGTTTTGATATACTGATTGATGAGAACCTTAAACCTTGGCTTCTGGAAGTGAATTTTAGTCCAGCTCTAAGCTCAGACTGTCAGGTTGATGTTGTAGTAAAGAAACAAATGCTTCATGATCTGATGGACATGATGAACTTCAAGAGTACTGATATTGAACGTGGTGGGGAACCATTTCAACAACAAATCAATAAGAGTTGCACAAATTACACTCCGGACCGAAATACGTCAGTTAGCAGACTAAGTCGAGTCAGCAATCTTCAGAAATTCCCATCAATGCCAGGCAACAACAGGAAGTCGTCTGCTCAGGCAGATGACCACAATGACACTCCAAGGACAGGAGGCTTCATGTGCATGGCTGACAGTGAAGAGGTCGATGCCAAACCAATATTTGGCTTGCCTCTTGTCCATCACTCAGAAGATGAGGGATGTTCCTCAGAGAAGGATGAAGAAGAAGATCCTCAGCCCTCGAGATCTGTGAGGAAGGGCAGATCGGATATCAGTCTTCCCAAAAGCACTTCCAACATCTCCCACACCCTCTCTGATCAATTGTCGAGAAGCCGAGACAGCAGTATGTACGAGTCTCGGTCTGCAAGATCCAACTCCTCTGCCAGGAAACCAGGGTACAAGCTGCACAAGGTCCACAGCAAAGGATCCTCTATATCTGATAGTGGGATATCTAGCTTCTCGGGATCCAGTGAAAATTCAGATTTAGTAACCAAAACAGAGAAATTGTCATTATATTGCAACACCTCTACCAATGCGAATTCCGAACATTCTTCTGAAAGTGGCATTGAGACTATTCACATTGATGATGGTAAAATGCCATCCAAAATAGAACCAATCCCAAGGAAGACTTCTATTAAAAGATATGGATATGCAAAAACATTCAAAAAGAGCAAAAGTCCTTTTAAAAGTGTTTCCCAACTCACGACTGTGACTAAGGTTGGACGTAACGGCTTTGTAAGGTCAGCTAATAATTGTGAGGTTGGTGATGGGTCTCCAGCAGACGACACAAGTCAATCATCAACATCATCACCAACACCAACAAAATTTTCATTGAGACGGCGACGTTCCCAAATATCAATGGCTGACACAACCCAGATCCGAAAAGCAGCATCCATTACAAAACCTAAAGTCACTGCTCTTAATACAGGACCTGCTTCCAATAACCATAGACCGTACAATGGAACTAGAAAACCACCGCTGAGGCAGGCAAAGAGTCATTTCACAGTCACAAGACCCGGTGCACCGAAGGGACCCAAAGAAGTCATTGGTAACTTTTTCTTGGTATTTCCCTTCAATGACTTGACTAGGAGAGCCTCGGCCACTAGCCTGGATTCTCGGGTGATTATCCGTGAAACACAGAAAGTACTTAAGGAGACTATAGGCAAGGCTGGAGTAGGTGTTTGTGAATCTGACGTGCCAAAACTGTGGGGGCCTCTCAAGTTTGTGGATGGATCATGATGATAGCTTGTTTTAGGTAACGTATTATGCTTTCCCATTCATCTATACTTTTTCGGAAACGATAAATTATTTTAAGTAAGTGAAAAGGGAAAATCTGTGATTTAGTTATCTGAGGGAGAGTGGGGGCGGAAATAATCAATTAGTTTGAATAAGTCAAAAGTGAAAATCTGTGATTGAGTAAGCCTGTTTATTCATGTCTGTCATTTTTACATAGTTTTTCCCAATTCAGTTGAAAGTGTTATTTACGACAAAAATATATGATAGCATTCGACCATTCTAACAAAACCCAGACCTTATGATGCTAACATTTATTTTATTAACTGAGTAGGTATTTTTCTAGAAATAGTTTATTCACATAAAGTAAGCTTAAAGAGCCACTCCGTGAGTTGTTGGAGTCATATATGCCAAACTTAATCAATGGTGTCATTTGATCGCGAAGTATCGACTTTTACCAAAAAACACATTTTGAAGCTTATTGGGATTTTTTACAGTGACAATAGGAAGGTAGAACGTCGCAATTATGATCGAAAACCGGACAGTGGCGCGCGTCAAATAGTCAAACGTGATTTTGGAGACTTATCTAAAACAGCCAGGAGGGCAGTTAGGAATTGATAGCGTTTGTTAGTTTATATAACTAGTATCCATGTATATTGGAGGTGTTATCTACACCTTGTGCATTTATAAGTCTGTTTTTAGATTTTCATGGAAAACCAGTATTTGTCATATATATGTCGTTTGGATATGAAAAGTTAAGATGTATTGATTTTATATCACCACATATGATATTTAGTTTTGTATCAAAGGTAATAATATGTTATGAAAATCACGGAATGGCTCTTTAAGTCAAATTGACTGCTTGAAATTTGCTTTGTACTTTACTGTCTACGGTAAAACGTTTAGGAAATAATAAATATTTCGGCAGCTAAGTCCCAAGGTATTCGATCAGTCCGTGTTATCTGATGGATTATGGGTAATGTAGTGTCCCGTTTATTGATATGTTATAGACGCGACTGGTGACATAAACTTACCCAGCATGTGGTTGAATTATCCCCTTCTTATGTACATGTTTTCATAATCATATCCATTATTGAATAACAGCTTATCATAAGCCTAAAGGTAAGTAGTTGTCTAATATAATAACTAGTGACTTAAATACTGATTATGATTTTGGTCATATGAGCTCATTTCTCATCTATAAGATCATGTGAGCCAAAAACATCTTTTTTATATATATATAATATATATGGGCAAAAATGTTAAGGGATATTTTTAAATGACGAAATCATAAATAGGGATTATTTTTTTCTTGACGCACTGTTAAAAAGTAATACAAATTCTTGCATCACTTACTTATTTTGTCCAGTATTAGTATTTAAGAGTTTAAACAAATTGTTTTATTTAAACTTTGATCTCCAATAAACATGCAACTTTGAGCAGGAGCATTCATAAATAATTCTTAATAGTATTAGATGGTGAAAAAGAAGTAAAGAGAATAAACCGTATTTATTACCATTTCTTTATCCTTAAACATTAAACATATTAAATCCATAATAAAAAAGCAATAACTGTTTATTAAGACATGAATTTAAAGGTCAAAGTCTTAAATTCCAAAGTCCATAAAATTTCTTTGCATCCAAGAAGAGTTGAGTAGTCAATGGTTATTGAAATTAATATTGTTTACAATGATGTGTGTTTGGCGTCTAGTTACCCATGATTCAACTGGTGTGGTGGTAGGCAAACAAACCTCGACTCAATGAAATAGTCAGTTGGTCGTGGATTAAATAATTGGCTAGGGCTTTGATGGTCTAGGTTTTTACCTGTGAGATTATCATAACTGGCAGCCTAATACCTGTGTTAACTACCTCAGGTGCTGAGAATACATAAATAAATATATGAATAATTGATTACAGGTATACTATCAATAATTGATATGATTATGACGGGTTTGAATGAAAAGTACCAAAGGACATGATTACAGAGATCAATCAGGATTTGGTATTATATTTCAAATTGAAGGAACCTATTGGGTATGATTCAAAAGCTTAGTCCTTATCAGTTTGAATAATTATCTTGCCCACTTTGAATAAAACTTCAGTGTCAGTCTGTGAAGTTAAACATAGGTGTGTTATCAATTATGAATTTTAAAAAGGTAGGTACTTGAAAAGAGAACTTTAAGATATTGATAAGTTCAAAACAGCTCAGGCTTCTTTAAAAAAGGTTTCATTGATTTTTTTATGTTTTTTGTAGGGCACGATGGTGTCTAATTGCTGTTTATTCTTTTTAAAAAAGCTCTTTTTTCTACACATTCCCTTTTTATCTTTTTCGCTTTTTATCTGCAGACTGATATTGATGACAGTGTCAGCAAAATTATGAAATTTAAAGATAAAATATGGAACAAGTTTAATGAAAACTTGGCAAGCTGACACAAGCAAGAAAATTTTATATTTTCAAATCAATAAAACTGTGGGCAGTGAGTTTCCCTTCATATTACAGAATAATCAACAAAAGACAAGACAATATGTTTTAGGAGATGAATGTTGTTAATGTTTGCACCAAATAAATTCCTCCTTGAAATTTGTTATTAATTTCAAATTCTTTGTTTTTCAGTCGGCTTTAGATCTAGTAATGAGCTAGTAATATATATAAAGAAAAGCGAATTTAATAAAATATATCTAGATGTTGATATATGTTTTCATGTGGTTTTATAAAAATTCATAGCAAGACATGAGTCCGAAAATGTTAGGAATAAAAAAATGGAAAAGAGATTTTTGGAGTAACAAGATATACAATGGCCCTTAATTTAGCGAGTCTTCTTCAAGAACTTTGAAGAAAAATTGCCCTTAAATTTAGTGGGTCTCCCAAAATAGATATCAAGGAAAGGATATTAGGAGAATCAGTAGATTTAGAAATATAGATATTTTTTTGTGGGCAAAATATACCTTAGCCCTTAGATTTAGTAGATGTTCCTCAAAAGATCCCAAGGAAATACTTTTTTTGATTTGCAAAATATACTGAGGCTTTTAGATTTAGTGTGTGTCCCTTAAAATATATCAGGAAAATAGATATTTGGGGGGGGGGGGGGGGGGGGGCAAAATGTGGCATGGGTCTTACATTTTGTCTCCCTCAAGTGACATGAAGAAAAGAGATTTTTTGATTGGCGAAATATACCATTGCCCTTAATTTTAGTGAGTCTCTCTCAAATATTAACAAGAAAAGTATTTAAATTTACAAAATATAGCCTGCCCCTTATATTTTGTGAGTCTCTGTAAAATGATAACAAGAAAAGAGAATTTTGAATTGACGTTATATGCCACGGCCCTGATATTTTGTTAATCTCGATTAACAAAATAGACCTGATGGCTCTTAAATTAAGAAAATCTTCCTAAAAAGATAACAATGAGGGAGATTTTTGTTTTGAAAAAAAAACCCCATGGCCCTTAAATTTAGTGATTCACCCTCAAAAGATATGAAGAGAAGCGACTTTTTGTTTGGCAATATATACCATGGTATAAGGACATGTATGTGGTATTTGAGACAGGTGTGGAGGTATATAAGTAAAGTGATATCTCATTACCTACTTACACCTACTAACTGTTGTTTGGTGAGCAACTCTCACAGGTAACATGGCCACTTAACACTTCAGGGGGGCTGACGCTCTTGTGTAAACAAATAACTCACCTCATGTTGGTTTCTGTTGTTGAGTTATGCATATCTCTGAGAAATCTTGAACCAAAATGACATTTAAGGATTTATCAAATTTGTAAATGTCTATGGCAATGCAATTTATCGTTACAAAATTGTTTCCCACTGGAGTTCTCATGATGTTTATTCATTGCCTTACAACATTTCAGCACTTTATGGAAATCTTTATGGCGAAGTTGTTCATATCTTTGGAGATCTTTTACAAATAGACATTTTGGGGTGAAGTTTGATTTCTTTATGTTTCCTTTTGTGGTCCTTAGGCTAGGATTATTATTCTTTGCCAAGTGAAAGGCAGCTTTATGAATGGAGGCTGTACATCTGTTTGTATGTTCATCATACTGCCTATCAAGGTTATTATAGTTATTATAAAAACTTGGGGTCGGTTTTGTTCCTCATTATAACAGGTTGATGCTTTTAATATGAAACTTTTTGAAAGCAATTTGACCAAGGATGTAGATTTTTAATCATACTGTAAAATTGGTTGACAATATCATTTTCATATTGGATGGGAAGAAATTTTTTAGAAATAATTTTATTGATGCATTCCAATTTTCTCCTTCTACAATTTTTCAAAAAGTTTTTATTTCAATGTTTTTGCTAAGCAGGGAAAGTGAGAATTTCATGCATACTTCCTGAAATTTTTCTTTAAAACTAATGAGAGTCATTGATTCTGACATAAAGCTTCAAATATCTGACATTTAAATTATAACTGATCCTTGATATTTGATGCCTAAGTTCTAATAAAGATTTCATGATCTCTGTGGATTTCTTCTATGTCAAATGGAATATGACCTCATTTTATAAGAATTGAAATTGTCTGCCATTATTAGTGATGTGTCTTGGCTTTTAGATATGTAACAGTATTCAACAGATCTCTTTTTGACTTACATATTACCAAGATTGCATCTTTTTCAAAAAGTTTTCACACATGATAAGATGTTTTCTATTCAGGCTTGATTACACTAAATGAAAGCGTTATTTCAATACCTGGCTTCAAATCAATTGATTTACACCTGAATGTTTTTCAGGATTGTTGTGGCTAGTCACGGCATGAAACCAATCCCATGTCTAAGTTGAGCGTGTTAGCTTGTGAAATTTTAACGAGGCTCATCTTATTAGTGTGGTTTCATTTAGTACAGATTGAGATCCATTAAGTTTATCTCTTCTTTGTGATTTCGTGGTTCATTTGTGTCAGATAAGATCTTTACAAAAGAGTTTTAGCTCATCAGACATGTTTGCCCTTTTATTTTAGACCTCTTTATAAGAACCACGTGTTAGAAAGCCTTAAAGGGCCACAGAGTATTTTTATAATGTTGTTGGAGTCAAATATGCCAAACTTGATAAATGGTGTTATTTTATCAAGAAGTGGTGGTTGTTTCCCAAAATTATTTTTTTGGTGCTTATTAGTTCAGTATAGTGACAATAAATAGGTTAATGTCTCGATTTTTTGATCGAAAACCAGATGATAACAAGTGTCAATGACTAAAACGTAATTTTTGAAACTTATTTACAGCAGATACAAATGTAAATATGGATTTATAGTATTAATTAGGACTTTTAACTAATATGCATGCAAATGTACGCAAAATTTCGACGTCCTGACATTTATATGGCCGTTTTTTCATTTATCATTGAAAACATAAAATTTGGGAATTTGGGAGATAAAGATGCGAGTTAGGTAGGCAATGTGAGGACATATTGTAATTTGGCTCTTATTTAAGAAACATAAAAAATCCTAAAACATTCTCTGTGTCACTTAAAATGTCTTCTCAAGAACCACAGCCTCATGAGAGATATTCTTCGTCTTGGCAATCAAGTCTAGTGAGCAAAAATCTTGTTTAGTGTTGCATTGATCAGTTCATTTAGGATTATTATTTGTTTATGTGGTTATTCTGTGGCCCTCATAATCTATCAATATCATTTTACCAAAAAATAGGACCCTAATTATATACACAGGCGTCTTGGCCCATGGGGTTTATGAGGTGTGAATTTGGTGGGCCTGTGGCCTTGGAAAAGGGTAACACATGATCCTTGCTACTATTTTAATTTTTTCAGACACAATTTATGATCTTTAAATGATTTTTCTTAATTCTTAGTTTTTCAACTACGGCTTGATTGTTTTTCCGAATACTACTTAAATGGCAGTCAAAATTAATAAATGTCCATTGAAGGTTCCCCTCTCTTCTAGAGACAAAACGTGAATGCAAGTAAAATATTTTAAGTTTTTACTATTTCTGAGTTCTTCTCAAGAGTACTCAAATTTCAAAATTCCCAGGACAAAAGCATTATTGTGTTCTTCAAATTTTAAGTAGTAAGTCTAATTCACTGCTCTAGTTATCAATCTTGGCCAATTCACTGACTTAATTATATTTTCTCAGAGTCTAGCTTTAACTCATGATGCAGATAACACTGACACTGAAGTTTAAAATTGCTGATTAAGTCTGTGAAGGGCATTTGGAAATGGCATTCATTAGAAAAACAAAATTTTCTGGATAACTTCATTATTGTGAAAATTCACATCACTTCAGAGTACATGCTTACACCATAATCAGGTTGAATTATGTTAAAGACAACATATACTCCAAAAAAGTGCATTTTAAATTGATATCCAAACTTCATAAATCCAGAAAACCTGCTTGTCTAAATCCGAACTTTCTTCAGAATTTAATATTTAAAGCTCCTGGGGAAAAATGATAAACCTTCATTTTATCAAAGGATCAATAAATCCTTGTTACATTCTCAACTTCCTCCTGTTTTATGTTTTTGCAAGAACACCACACCTGTTCAGGTAAGATATCACCTGGTTGCCGACGGCTACTGATTACCTTGGCTTCTTGTCCAGGTGAACTGATTTCCTTCAATACCCAAGACCTGTTGTTTACAAGTAGCGAAAATCAATTGGCTTTTGTGCCATCGGCGATGATTTATGATGGAATAATGAGAAGCTTGCTAAACATGGGCTGTTTGGTAGCTGTAGTGCTGTCATAATGGTGATTATAAGAACCTTGGTGACAGTTTGAATGTTGGAATAGCTTTGCTCATTGCAATTTTTAGCAGTACAAGTACACCATTAATCTCTTGTGTTAGTATTGTGGTTAATTTATGATGTTCAGGTCTGGGAAGACCTGTCTCTTGTTTCTAGGATATTGTGTTGAGATTTTATGACTTCATTTATTTCAGAGAATTTGGTTCATCTGAGATAACAGATCAGATCTAGTGAATTTCACTTTTATCAATAGCGAATAACAGTTGATGTGGAGTTTTAAAGTAACAGGCAAAACGTCTCGTTTTCTCTCCTCAGTCAGTTTTAATTTGAAATTAAAGAAAATGATTTTTAAAAAATTTCAGCTTTGAAGGTAACAGTCTAACAGATGGGTTATCATATGAGTATCCTTGTATTTATCAAGTTCAATTTTAGTAGTTATATTTTATAATCAATTAGTAAGAGATAGATGGGATATCCCATCTTCTGATGACTCTATGTTTTTAAATTCTCTTTTATCTGTTTCCAGAGTCTTGGGTTTCAAGTTCCTTTATAAGGCAACGTTGGCAAGACAAATCAGCAATCTGGAGATGATCCACACAGGTTTTGAAGAAGAAAAAAAAGAAGAAAATTGCTATAGCCATACCTCAATACAACTTCCCCGCAAGGCTTAACATGGCCAAGTCGCCTTCACTGGTTAATCTAAGCCTTGCTGTTGTGTTTGTGATTTGAGTGCACCTATATTTATGCAGCGCCATCTTATGTGATAACATGCAATCATTATCAAAAAGTGAATTCTGTTGGCTTTCAGTGCTCCATTATGGTTTTTGGCATGGCATGAATCAAAAGAGCTATCAAAAAGGATTTTGATATGTTATCATGATATTTACAAAATTTAAAGATGGACTGATAATTTATTAATTCCTTGTCAAGTTGCAACGATTCTTTTCAGTCGTAGCACCAATGAATTGCATTATACTGATTTTTGTTACCAAAATGTTACACTCAATAATATATGCTTCAAATTTTTGTGTGAAATAATCATATAATTATGATTTATGTGTTTAAAAAGGAATGTTTAATCAGATTTTGTTGTCAAAAATTACCTCAACAGTGCTCTCCCTTCAAAGTTCCGGAAGGACTAAAGTTGAGTCACAGTAGGCTAGGGAGAAGGCACAGAAAGGTTATGTAAATGCTGCAAGGCTTAAGGTAGCCTGTTTGGGGATTGGTATGAGTTATAGCTTGCCTGGGACGTTCACCTCCATGTATCAAGGGTATTTATAAGAGTATTTGTATCTAGTGAAAGTGGTTATTGAGTTATGTGACTGCAATGTTTGATGTTAGTTGAAGGGGAATTTTGTCAAGTTTAATATTTTCACAATTTTTTTATCAACATAGACTGTGGTGAAAACAAAGTCATAATAAAAAAACCAACATAATATAAATTTTTAAGTGGAGTTAAATGGAAGTTACCTTTTTATCATGTGATAATCACTGAAGGTACATGTATCAGCTTTTGAAGTTAAATTGATCCCGCCAGGGGGTCGGCAATTTTGTCTGCAGTAGTGAACTGTTCTACACGCAATAAGGTTTGGGTGCAATGCTATACTGAAGTTCAGCGTAGTACCACCCGTGGTTAGCTAGTTCCAGCCGATCTCACAGGTTTCACCACAATGGTGTTATATGGGCTTTCTCCCTGCAATAATACAAGCAGCCGCGATATTAGTGAAATACTCTTGAAAGCGGTGTTAAATTGTACTGTGTTAAGTATAAAAAGCAATGATAATGATCTTACAGTTAAAAAAGATTTAGATTCTTGCTTGATTACTTGATAAACTCATTAAGCAATCCACTGCAGGATTAAATTGATATCATGCAACTCCTATATCAAGTTAGAATTTGTAATATTAAATAAAATAACTAAAAAATATTTAAACAGACGGCAGTATTCAATATCTTAGGTCGGGTAGTAAGTAGCTAATAAATGCCTTATCTGTCGATTACCATATTCTAAATGTCCATAATAGAGTTCCTAAATTAACTGTTAAATGTTGAGTATTTGTAATTATCACTGAAGACATCTTGTATAAATAAATATCAGTCTGTATATATCTATATTTATATTTATATTTATCATGATTTCTAGTTGTTTGTTTATTGCTATATTGCTATTTATAATTCAGGGTTTTTAGACTGTGATAATTGTGGGAGAAGAAAAATATGCTGGTGTTTTCTGATTGGTTAAAATGAAGCAAAAGTGCCCTTATTTATTATATGTTTCAATCAATCAGAATGTTTCAAATTTGCATTGTTAAATTTCTTATACTCGGATTCTTGCATTGGATCAATAATGGCTAAATAATTAAAATAATTTTCAAACTGAGTATCAATTTTGACCCCGGTGCTTGTCTTTGATGGCATATTTGGAAACCGTTTGAAGAAACTGTTAAAATATATACCAAAATGTCAATATCCCAGGCTTTTAACTGTAAAAAGATATGTGATAGATACCGGTAATAGTGTGAAAACATTTGTTAGGAACTGCTGGAAATTCTATCCTGTATTTTTCATCGCAATGAGAATTACATGACAATTCTGACTTATTTATTTATCATTTGTATTCAGGTTTCAATTATGAATTTCTTTCAGAATTTTTCTCATATTCAGCGTAAATGATTGACAGATTATGATGTCATTGGAAGTTGAGAAATATCAAGATACCATTTTTCACTCGGCACAATGAGACATATCATATTTGACAAAATGACAAGATGCTTTTTGTTTTTTAAAGATATGACTTTAAAAAATAATTTAATATGAATTTATTCGATGTTTATATGTGAAACTAAAATATCTATTTCACTGGGTTTGTTTATTTTAAAATCTTAAGATTTCTACTGCTATTCAGCTATCCTTAAATCATAGTGAAATTATTTTGACATGGCCGACTTCTGAAATGTATGACAGGTGAATAATTGTTTTTCTTTAAAAACATCATAGATTTAAATAAAAATATATAAAAAGATTTATTATCTTTCACATTGGGAAAAAGTAATTCTCAGTGTTTCAAAACTTTCATTAAATTAATCATTATAATGCATGTTTGTCTATTTTGGTTGAAAACATTCATATCTGTGTTTTTCTAAATACTAAGATATTCCAGTTTCAAATTTTGTTGTTACTGAATATGGAAGTCTTTCTGTGATATGTTGCAAGATGATTGTTGTTATTTATTAAGTGTTGAGCTTATTTGTTGTGCTAGGGTCAGTTGTTGATTGTTTCGCTTGTTGGAGTCGGTTGTATTTTGCAATATTTGTGTGTTTAATTATGTTGTGTTTTATGCTTTCAGATGTTCAGTGTAAATGAGGACATTTTCTGTTAAAATAATGAAAACAACCTGATCAATTGTGATCAGAGCATTTAATGTGCTTTTTAAAAAATATTTTTTTATTGAACAGAACAATTATATTAAGATAATAACAGTGTATGAACATGAAGAAATAAGGCTTAGCCTTCAGTCTGTTCTTGTGACCTTTGGTCTGGACAATTCATTTTATAATAATGAGTTACACTTTTGGCTGGCTGCTAATTAGATTATTTCATACACTGATATTAATTTCTAATTTCTGATATAATATTACTATTATATATTGAACTGACGTTAACTTCACCATTAAGTATTAGTGTCAATTTATATAAAAATAATATTTACAGGTTCATTGCTTCAAATAATAAATCTTTCCACAAATATCTGTTATGGCATTCTCTCCCAACAGAGGTAGCTCCGTCGTAAATTTCTATACAAGCTCTGTCTTAATCCGAAGGTTTCTCGTACACGAAATGTGGAACGCTGATTGGATGCAATCAAAGTTAGTTGTGCAATCAGTGACGCCGTTTCAAAAGTTATCATTCAAATCGCCTAAGTTATTTCCGTAAGCTTCCCAAAAGTTAAACTTTATTCGAATATGAACCTTGCACTTTGAGTCGTCATTACAGAACACAAAAGCTTCATTTTTCAACTGTTTCATTGCACAGGTCTGTGTGACATCAAATATGTTATTAATGTAATTGTTGTTTTCATTGGCTGAAATATAGCCAGGTAGTTTAAGTTGCAATATTGTCCCGCTAGGGGAAAGTGCCTGAAGACTGAGAAACCTTGGGATTAAGACAGAGCTTGTATAGGAATTTATGACGGAGCTCCCTCTGTCGAGAGAGAATGCTGTAAAGGATCTATTTCATTGTAAATTTTGTTTAGTTGATGTACTCCAAGAGTTATTTTCATTCTCTTTATTCAATATTTAAAGTTGTTCAGTAATAATCCAGAGAAATCTATATGAAATCTATGAAAACATAGTTTCTATTTTTCACGAAAGAATAATCAGTTAAATAAAATGAATTGAAATTGATTTTTTGTTGTTTTTGCGAAAAAGAATACAAATTTACTTCCTGTCTGTGTATAAATTTGTATTTTAATGGTATTCAAATGTACTATTTCCTCTAAAATGTGATTGGTTTCAGAAAGTGAAAACAGTGTAAACCTGAAGAAGGGGCAAGAAGTAGCCCAGAAACGTCGTGAGATATCAAATAAAGAAGTTGTTATCCATAAGAATTTGTCTAGTAGTGTAAAACTAGTTTATAAATATAAAGGCCAGTTTTCATATCTGCTGAATAAACCACAATCTTTTTTATTGAACTTTTTAAAAAAAGAAGCCAAAGGAAATTCCGATCAGACCTGAAAGATCAGATGGGCGTAGGTCCGTAGTTCGGGGATGTTAACTTTTACCATTTTCTCCCTCTTTTTTTTTTCTCCTCAGGAAATGTCAGCAGGGGATCGTTCAAAATTTACCATCAAAATGATATCTCCTAGGAGATATCCCTTGATCTCTTTCAAGCGATATCTCCTGTGGAGCACTGTTTTGGATCTAGTTACACTGTAGCAAACTACCACTTGAAGATAAAGGATTTACTTTTAACATGCACCTGCAATAAATCTGATTTATCCTCGAAGATTGTCAGAAGGTGACAAGCACATTCAGCATGGTCTTGAATCGATGATATGGCGAGGTAACCTGTCAGATGTTCTGTCAATAGCTGTAGAAAATCAATTGTGAGACTACAATATTGGAGCACGGATTGATAGGATCAGTTGATGTGCTGTGTGGAGCTTATAATTCAACTCTTGGAGGGAAATTACTAATAGGAGATTTTGACACTGATCTTGTTAATCTGTTTGTTCATTGTCATTAAATCCTTTCATTCATAGTCATCTTAAATTTTTTTGGAGATAATCTTATAAGTCATCCCTGAATTAATTCTTTTTTTATTTTCATTTATTAATTTTTTTTATATCTGTCAAGTCATATATTTCTTTATTCATTTGTTTAGTCATCAATCAAATGTACATATACTTGAAGTTTCACTAATTCATTTATATTCTCTTTTGTTTTCATTCATCATTAATAGACTGTACTGAATTTGATAAGGAAAATAAAATTTAGTTATGTTTGATATTTTAGTATTCATTTGTCAGGTAATTTGAAAAGGATCAACTCTTAAAGAAAGACTATTTACAAAGTAAAGTCAATTATTTCTTATACTTTCCTTTGCATCTGTTTTGATATATCTTACAATTGTTTTCATGATCACTTTTTTGGCCCGAAGGAGATCAGGGTATTTGGAAGGAGCTGAGCGGATTTAATTACGCAGGTTTAGCAGGATGGTATGCAGGTTACAAATATTTGATATTAAATAAAATAGATGTCCCTGTTGTGTCTACCAAAAAGGAAAAATTCAATTTGGGTATTTTTCATATAAAATGCAATTTTAGAGGACATATCTGTTAATGTATATCTTATTTAAAACATGATTTATAACATAACTCAGTTGAAACATGTTACTGTTTTTCAATGTTGTGGATGTTTAGACTTGACAACGATACAAGGATTCCAGCCGATGCTCGCAGTTTTCACCGCAATGCATAGCCACGATGGTGTTGCGGGCTTTCTCCCTGCCATAATACTAGCAGCCGCGATATAAGTGAAATAATCTTGAAAGCGGCGTTAAACCCTTTATCACCTCACCTCACCTCACGATACAAGGAATGGCCTACATTCATTAATAACGGAAAACAATAAGAATTAACACGAGTTTGGGGCACTATATGTTGTGACAGCTATTCTACAACATAACACGTTGTGTAAAGTACAATGTATTAATTGGGGATATTCTTTCGCTACATATTTTTTTATCATAACTACTATGCAGAGCATTTTTTATAATTTCACGTGATGCTAAATATTGCAAATAAAATAATACCTATTGGCTCTCTTTGTACATCAGGTATTTAAATAATGAAAACAAAATTCTTATTCAAGAGAGGTAAATTTGGTGAGGGATTTATGCAGGAGTTGATCCAGTGGGTAGCAATGCACCCTTTGATAACATCAACCCGACGTAGTTTTTAATGGGGATGCCGCAAACTTCACCCTTGATGGATCTGAAACTAGTCTCGCTGAATAAATCTCAGTCCTTAAAAAAATCGCTGTTTGCTCTGGACTAAAGATAAATTGCGAGAAAACAAGAGCAATTTGGATAGGATCTAAAAAAGATAGCAATGATAAACTCTGTCCACAAATCCCTATGCAGTGGTCAAAAGAACCCTTTAAAGTCCGAGGTATTATCTTCGATACAAATTTAAGTGAGATGACGTTTACGAACTTCAGTAAACAATTCGAAAAAGCAAGGAAAATAATCTTCTCATGGCCAAGAAGATCGCTCACTATCAGAGGCAAAATCACTATATGTAAATCCCAAATTTTACCATTTTTTATCGCACATCTTTTCATTTCTCTCCCATGTCCAGACCAAAGTTTCTACAAAAAATTAAACTCTTTATTTTATCAGTTTATATGGTCAGGTAAAAGGGACAGAATTCAAAGAGAAAAATGATTATAAACGAATATTAAAATGGTGGACTTTAAATGATAGATATTGAGGAACCTGAAACACTTGAGCATCTCTTTTATGATTGTAGAAAAACTCAGAAATTTATAAGAGCTAGAGCTTCAGACATGATTTGAAGAAAAAACAAAAATGAAATTAATGATATCAAAATCAGTTATTTTACTTGGAGACCCCGATCAAAACATTCTGTTAAATCATATATATTTACAAGTGCAAAAACGAAGAAATTCTTTTCTATTTCCCATTTTTTTAAAAGACATGAAACACATTTACAAAATTGAAACATTTATTCAAGGCCCTTCTGATATATCACTGATCAACAAATGGTCGATTTTGAAACATTTAAAACTTCATACTCATCTAGTCACGGACAATCCCCTCCCCATCCCGCTCCATTCATCATTCTCACCTCATTACTATTCCTACCCTCTCTCTTTTCCTAACACCTATCCTTGTTTTTCTCTGTAAATTTTGTTAACTTGGAAATGTACTTAATTAAACGAAAGCCAATCTATCCGTTCAACCCGCCGATCCCTAGCCATGTGGGTCATGCAGGGACTTCATGTATGAAATCGTGGTGGAAATGCTTTTTGTAATAAGAAAAAAAAGAGTTTAGCTTCGGAATGCATACGGAAATATCCTTTGCATTTTAAATGATAATTTTTGATACAACGTTGCTGATTGCACAACTGACTAAGAATGCATCCAGTTATAATTCTACATTTCTAGAGAAGAGAAACGTTTGTATTAGGACAGATAATGTATAGGAACATATGACGGAGAAATCTCTGTTGGGAGAGAAGGAGAGAACATATGCATTGTCTTAATTGTTGTATATAAATTGTTAGTGAGAGACCTTCAGGATAATAATACGCCTAGAACGATAATAAAACCGTACCTACTTTTTTATAGTAATGAAGTGTTCAAAGGAAAATTTTATATAATTTGAACAAAATCATAGGAGTTTGACAAAGTTTCAATGTATTTGTTATCAAAGCCAAGCTGTATTTATGTGTCCTCGCAGAACCAAATGCAAATATAGACAACATGTTATATATAGAATCTATAAAATCTCAGATTTCTTAAATATATTTGTTAGTGTTTGTAATTTTTCAACAAGAAATTATCTCAAAATCAACCCAGTCAGTAGAGCAATTACTCACATATTTATGTCAGAGCTGAATGAACTAGTTCAGAGCTTAGCTCAATAACCTAATAACCTGTGATTAATGTTCCGTGTTTACAAAATTTATGTATAATAAGCTGCTGTGTTTTCCATTGAATACTATCAGCCTAAACATCAAGTCTCGTGCGTTGGCAAAGGATCAGATTTCAGTCTGATAAAATCTTGCCTCGATTTTTCTTTATAGCCATGCTAATAAGAAATATCATGTAAAGCAAGAACATACACACCTGAAAAAAAATTAGATTACAGTTTGGAGTTGGGTGAATTTGTTGTAAATTTACAATTAACGATCCTAGAACTTATAGTTTTAATGTGGGGTTAGAGCTTAGGGCAAATATCTATTCTCTTTGAAATAATTTGCAGTGGCCTTTTTTAGTGAATTACTTACTTACCATGATATTATACTTACCAAAAATATTCAAGTTCAATTTTGTTTTTAAATCATCTATATATCAGATAAAACAATTGATGAACTTTCTCTGGATACAAAAAGGTAGAGGATATAGAGGTGATAATGCATAATTTTGAAAAGATAGTTTTAAAAATTCTTTAGAAAATTCAATAGCATATTAAAACTATCTCGTTTAACTTTCAACCTTTCATATGTATAGATTATTCATAAAGGTATACTTGTATTTCACCTTTAACATAAAAATTATTCAACATTACTATTATCATATCTTAACTACATTCAGTGAGAATTTTAGGTCATTCACTCATTTACTAACAACACTTCATAATCTATTCTAAATATTAATATGATATTATATCTCTATAAGTACACTACACTATCTCTCAGGTCTGAAAAATAGATAAAGATTATTTTAGGATTAAGACTGGAATCAGATAATTTAAGATCCAAACTTGCATCAGACTAAGAAATCACAAACTGATTAATTGCTGTATTATCAGATTAATATAGTGTAACGGTAAGGTGATATAACATTAAGCTTATCAAGGTCTTTTGTACCGAGATATTTGTCAGTTGATCGTTGACCTTATGTATTCTTGGTTGTCAGAATAATCTGAGTTATCTCCCTTAAGAAGAACTTTAAGCAACCACAATAACTGGCATTTTAAAGAAATGCTTTGGAATAATTGTATGTCATAAGCATACAGTCTTCTATTGCCCCGCCAGCGGGAAAATTATAAAATATATATATCTATATATAACATATGATTTAGCCATCCAGTCTTAAGGTACTCAAAATTCTTGTGAAAAAAGGTGTTAATTATGACCTTAACAGATAGATTTTTTAAAATTGCTTTTCAATAGAATTGCCAAAAATAATAATCCCTAAAAGTTGAAAACCCTTAAATGGCAAATCTACACATCGATCCATCCACTTAACCCAGGTCTGACAGTTTTGGAGTTATACACTAGAAACAAAATTTGAAGTTACGTTTCCATGGAAACTGCTGAATAAAAAAGTTCCCTAAAGTTAGAAACGCCAAAAAGCACATCTACACATGCCAATTCATTCACATACCAAGTTTCATTGAGCTAATTCTTATAGTTTTTGAGTTTCGATCCAGAAACGACATCAGGATGAACAGGCACACAGAAAGAGGGAGGAAGGACGGACAAGCCTTTTCAATACCCCGTCACAAGTTGTGCTTTTTGCTTTGACAAAATTATTGACACTCATAAGAGGATTAATTTATCTTGAACAATAAAGGTTTATTCTTGTAATAGTACTTTGGTGTGAAATACTAAAGGGTTTGCAATATATGCTGACTTATTCTTCAGGTGAAATGTAAGCAGTAACAAAACGAGGTACATATACATACATTAGTGCACAGCAAAGAAATGATATGTATTAAGATAAATGTATCCAATTTTGTATACCAGTAATGTCTCTTTAAAAACATATGCCACTTCTGAATGCCATTCAAAACAGTTAGTATTTATATCTCACCCAAAGGTGTGTCATTGGTTTTGGTTGAGTTTCTGTTTGTTTTGGCATCTGCGTTGACATTCCAAAAGCACATCTATAAAGACTATTAGACCAATTATAATCAAATTTGGTGCAATGCCTTTTCCTTCTTTATCTGTTTCGATGTCAACAATTTGGAGTCATTTTTAGGATAGAATAATTCTACAACTGATAGACCCGTTATCAAGAGATTGATAAATCATTGGTTTTAATGACAAAAAAGCTAGACACAATATCTAAAATGATGATTTTATTCAAATATCAGTAAAATATTTATAAAAGTTGTTATTAAAAAAACAGAAATATTACAGATTGGTTCGAAATAAAACTGGTTAAATCAATTATTATTATTTGCATGGCAAAGTATCACATTCTCAAATCAGATTACGACAGTCAGCAGTTTAAGTGTACAATGTTCTTGACAATATACTGAGAAATAAAATTCTTGATGCATAAAACAATTTGATAATTACAATGAATTATACACTCACATATGTCTAGTTGTCCACAGCATTGTCAGATGTGTCAAAATATCAAAGTGATTAACTACAATTAAAAAGCAATTATATAGTTTTTTTCTCAAACATAAGTGTCATCTCAAATTACAAATAAAATCACCCTTACTGTATTCCGCACAATAAGCGCTTTCAACAAATCCTGCGTTCTCTTCTTCAATCATTCAGGTACTTTTACCTCTCACATGTACCCCAATGCCTTTGTATTACAATATTATAATGGCAATGAAAAACTATAAATGCTAACCAATTTTGAAAATGTTTACAATAGCAGAAATTGTTCGTTTGTATTTATCGATTATTTTTTATCTATTCATGACATTTTACTCATTCCTTGGAAATTTTATGGTATGTCATTTCAATAATCCTCTCTTTTCAGTTTTCTAAGCACTAGGGAGACTAAATAAGTCAATATGGTTTTTCAGTTGTCAATTATGAAGCAGAAAATAACATTATATTGTCTTATTATATCTTCAAAGTGATTGTTCTAAATAGCTTTCTGTAATCTTGTTTTTTTGTTAAAAAACATAAAGTATATGTATTGATAGAATATCAAAGAAACATGTACAATTACAGACTGTTTATGAGGTCAAATCTACCAGTCCATGATTGTTTTGTTATGTCTTGAATTCAAAATGAAAAGAAAACAAAAAACTAAAGACATGAACAGTACTTTGGATTGATTGTTCAACACAACGGGCAAATGGTGTCATGATAGCAAAAGCATGACGTCATATAACAACGGTTTGATGTCATCATATCTATCAATCTTTTTTTATTAACTCAAGTCAATGTAACCTTTGGTCGGACTCTAAGTGAAATCAATGCTTTTCTGTCGACTGACAATCACATTGGCAGAAAAATGAGCTAACATAATTATTTAAAATATTCAATAATAATAATAATCATCATCAGGCTTAAGCAATTGGCTTTCCACACTCATGACTATGGATTTCTCTTTCAATGTTTTTTCGTTTTGAATAAAATTGGCTATACTTAGTCAAATTTTCTTATAGAGAGCAAGCAAAAAATTACCATGAGGAAAATGCTTCAATTGGACTGTGAAATAACCATGTATTAACAGGTATTTACATACAGGAATTTTTCCTGTTATATTGTTTAAACAAAAGTTTCTTGAATAGGACCTTCCCTTTTATATTGCAATTGTATCACATTTATAAATAAGTTTGTGTATAATGGCGATACATAAACACTTGAATATTGTGTGAGGTTACTTAACAAATAAGGCAAAACAGAAGATTGTACACTAAAAATTAACAAATAATTAAGAAATAAAAAAAAAGCTTAGTGTCACAAATAATTATCATTAAAAGCATTTTCATATGATAAAATCCTCATACCATAAGAAAGAGACTAAGTAACTACTTTGTACGTTATTTTGGCTAATCAACGATGAAATAGCAAAACAAGAAAAGTAATAACAACTATTACGGTAATGATTACAACATAACATCAACACAGACATCAGCTTTCATATTTTGCAGTCAAACAAATTTCATAAAGCATGATTCCAATGCAAGTTATCACTAGATAAATCAACTATAAAGTCTACATTCTTTGAAAGAAACACATTCAAAAACAAAAAACCATGGTCAAACTTTACCAATTAACACTTAAAAGAATTTTTGTGAAAATCGAATCAGTAGATTTATGGTACATCATATTGTGTGAAGTAACTTGAATAAATACACAACACTTTATACAAATTGCATGGCAGTTCAGCATAATTATTTCCAGCAGTCGATATGCTAATGAATTATCACAGTTTAGATCAATGAAACCTTTTGAATACAACTATACAGTTGTGCAACTGTAAATTGTTCATTACATCACAGAACATGATACAAAATAACAAACAAGTAAATATTGCATATAGAAATATGCCATTTTTCATAAACGGATGAGGAACTGATAAGGTTAAGGTCACGACATTTTGCTAGGTCGAAGGTGAAGGACAGCATTTGGCGTCAAACCGCACTCTTCAAGTGTTTCATGGTTGTTGTCGTAAACCTTGTGTGGGTACGCAGACATTATCTTGTAGTGAGAGGACATATTTCGCCTGAAAATATAATGTAAGTTTGAATAGATCTAGAAATAAACCTTTATCCTTTATCGACACATTTTATTTCTTCATGTACGAGATAGCTATGTTCTGCTTTTCGATGCAATCAGCATAGTAACAGCAATATACTAACATATACCTACAATAAATATCATGCGGATCTGTATCTCAAACTGTTAATCAAAAACAAAAATATCCCATATCATGTACCAGAAAACTGCTTAATAATTTAGCTTTCAAATTCTTGGAGTCCTCAAAAAATGTCAACATAAACAACCCGTTTTGATTGTAAAAAATGTCAGGCAAAATGTCTTCTTAAACTGTTTAACATAAAAGTATATTTATTTACAACTTTAAATCTATATACCTATATATCTATTCTATAACTATATCCTCAAACTCTAATTCTCCAATTCAAACTTGATATTCAACTTTTATCATTGGATAAACATGCATGTACAGCAAAACCATTTGAGCACAAATTGAACACAAAGAATATCTTCTCACCTTTGCCTGTTGAGGTAAGTTCTGAGATCAGCAATGGTGTCTGAGAACTTCATCTTGACGATGTATGTCTGTTCCCCGGTTTCAGATTTGATTCTCAGTGTGGTAACATTTCGGGCTGACACAGGGCGACTGCCTTCATCTAATTCCATTCTGAGAAGAAAAAAGTAGGGTTTCCATAGGTAAAGAAAATTGGACTCTTCAACTCAAGCGGTCACACTGGACTTGGACTCCAGAACCTAAAATTCTTATCTTTACACAAGAGGGCATGTAATTGTTTTAGCCTAGATATACATGTTCAGTTATACATTGTGATATACAGTATATATATACTGGCATTAATGTCTTGATATGATCATATTGATAATCTTACTTCACAGTCTAAAATTACTTGAATAAGTAACAGTGATCTCCCCTTTTTGAGTCCTTGAATCCAATAAAATAGACTTGAGGCCATCTGGACCTGACTCGGACTTGAGTACCCGTTGAAGTGCTATACTCAAGGTTGAAATGACTTAAAATTGGGCAGTGTTTGCGGGCTGATGCTTATCCACAGAGAATAAATAGGTGAATAGGGGGCTAGTCCTAAGAATGCAATGAGGGAATATTGATGTAGCAGGATGTGTCCTTGAATTGTCCACTGTATCTCACTAGCGTGGTTTCAGTAACTTTTTCCATACAAATATCTCTGTGCCATGGTTTTGTTGTTTAGTTCAAATTGAAAAAAAGAACTTTTTCAAAAGGAAAACTACATACCTTTTCTTCATGTCATCCGTAGCTTCTGTCTCTATGATGATGACACCAGGATTTTTATTTCCTCCACCCTAAAAAGTAATAGCACAAACAGTTTAGCTTATTAAACATATTACCAATCACATATATCATCTATCAAAATAATTGTTTGAACAAAGAATTATCGATCTGAGTTTTCATTTATTGTTGATAAACAGAAAACATAGACTGACTGCATAACTTGCCTAACCAGAAGCTAGAATCACTTTTTAACTTAAATCTTATGTTCATCTATCATTGATATAATTATTTGAATCACCAGGAGATAAACACACGAAACACCAATGTTCAAAAGACATTTCAGTGTTTTCTGGCAAGCAGGGCATTTGAGTCTTTTCTGGCAAGCAGGGCCTGAGGTTTGAATAATCGGTTTGGTGCCAATGTGCCTACATCCCAATGTTTTCTTCTTTGAGTGGCATTTTAGAAGTTGGTATGATGAAGAAAATAGGAAATTTATGGATTAACAACTTCTTTATTGCAAAGAGATGCGACGTTTCGGTGTAGATACTAACACCGTTATCAAGCAAGTGATACTCAAGGTAACAGCACTGTGATTATATACATACGTTGAGGCATGTTTACACAAGTAATTATGTTGATGTGCAGTAAATGCTTTTGCAATAGATTGGAAGCCAGATGGACAATGAGGTGGTTACTGATTGAGAGGGATTAGCGTTGATTGATACCAATCATCCCAATGCGCCTACATCCCAATGTTTTCTTCTTTGAGTGGCATTTTAGAAGTTGGTATGATGAAGAAAATAGGAAATTTATGGATTAAATGTTCAAGTTGATTGGTACCAATCAACGCTAATCCCTCTCAATCAGTAACCACCTCATTGTCCATCACACATAAGTTCTGTTGAGCATGTAATAAATGTTTTTAAACCACACTGGAAGTGCGTTGTCAGAGGATGCAAGGGACTCTGTAGTAACATAGTTACTCCAGTTACATCAGTGCAGCCAAGCAGGGTGACATGGGTGACATGTGTCATTATCAAACTTCTCTCAAACAAATTTCGTTTTACTTACTTCAAATGGATCAAGTGGGAGAGTCCATTATCAAACATAGGTTGGAGGAACCCAATACACAAACCATGCATGGATTTGTTTTGATAGCAGTGTAGGCAAACTGGGCTGTAGGCACATTGGGAACATACTGAATAATCAACCAGCGCTTTTCATAATTTGACAGGTGCTTCAATTTATTTCCAAATTGTATGTACAAGATCACACAAGCCTGACCAACTTTCTGATCTCTTTGCAGCTGGTCAAATGTGAAATTAACCAGCACCTGGCTGATTGGCAGGCAGCTGTTTCAGAGACTGCACAATAGTTGTCAAACTGACCTGTAGGGTGTCCCCAACAGAGTTCCTGATGTCGATCACCTTGCCTTGTTTGATTACATTAGACGGTAATCTGTTCAAGAACTGCTCCATAGTTAACTGAGGTCCTGCAACATTTCATACATTGCAATAAAATTTACCATGTCAGTGCCATGTTGTTGATCTAGAAATCAGTTGCAAAGATTTTGTCACACACATAGCAAGAAAAATTGCTGCTATTAGACGTTCATAAAAGCAATATCATTGTGTTCTTCAACTTAACGTGGATCGACAAGGGATGTTAGATAAGGAAGATCTTTCCAGAACAAAAACTGACAATCTTTGAATAGGGAAGTAGTTTTTCTCACTATATACTATTCAATTTTAACATCAATGCTTCTGAGGTAATCATAGCCCCTGAGTGACAAAGTTTAAGAATTTGTATCGCTCGAGGGTTAACAAAAGTATCAAGAGAAAACAAAATAGGATGAGAAAGAAGGCCACATTTCTTAATTTCACACAATCTGAAGAGATTTTCTTTTCTCTCCTTTTGTTATAAAAGAGCAGTATTTTAATAGCATTAAATGGCTCAAGTTAACCAAATACTAGAAAAGTTAACTCACCAGGGAGTTGACTAGTGACGTCACTAGATGAGGAACTTGAGAAGGATCTCTCCTTCTTTCTTGATGAAATGTCCAGGTTACTTGGTACCAGCCTCGATGGCTTAGTGTCGCCACCTAGTGTCTGTCCTGAACCTCCAAACAGATCCTTGTGTCGCTCGTCGTTAAAAGAAACCTTCCGTAAATCCATCACCTTGAAAAGAGGGTTTTTGAAACTATGAAAAAGCCTGAAAATTGAAGGAATATTCAGAATTGCCAATGATTCTTTGTGCTTTTCTCACAAAATTGTAAATGAGGTTTACCTGTATGAATTTCAGTTAGCTCTCCCTACCTTAAATGGGACTCCGTCTGGGTATCTGTTCTGCAGTTCTGAAGGGAAGTATCCATCATGGAGATCCTTGACACATAGCTGAGTCTCGGGATCTGAGTACGGACGGAACGGACCACTGAACAGCATCAGTCCATTGGCATAGAAGGTCAAGGACACTGGGTCTTGTATCTGTCAGAACAACAAATCATTTGCACTTCAGTTGTTGAGTTGATAATTAGGATGGGTATCGCTCCTCAATTCTGTATCGAAATATCTTGCGATACAGAACTGCGTATTGGAATACATATTGCAATATATTGCTACATATCGTTTTTTTTTTCCCTATGCAATCTTGACTAAGTAACAGCAATTAGAACAGTGATCAATGCTCAACTTGCCGTCATTTTGTTAAGAGAGATAATTCAGTGACTGGTTTTGAACTTTTAAATGTCTGTGTTATTTTCAATTTGCGAGTTCACACTTTGTTTACAACTTTTAGTAAAATCCCGTTTTTTGTTACGTTTTCCTGCAATTTTACACAGAATTTGTAAATATTAAAACCTTTGATATATTGGACAATTTCAGAAGAGTGTACTGGTATGGATCATGTTGTCTCTGTACTGCAATATACTTATACACTGATATTACAGCGCACCCTTATTGGTAAGTGCCATTTCAGTCAGCTAGTATAGTGTATATTGCAGGGTTAAATACAAGTTATCTCTGAATTTACCGGGAATTGCAGCCAAAAAACATTATCTCACTCTTAAAAAAACAAATAATCTTATAGGATGATTTTTATTTCATCAAATGTAATCTGTTGATGTCAGTGATTACCAAAAAATTAGACATGTTTCCCAAAGGAACCTTCTTTACTTTCTATAAAGAAACAAATGTGATGAAATGTCCTACCTTCAATCGAGCACCATCAGTTGTCCGCTGTATTTTGGCCTCCCCTTCCCCAGCAAGTACATTTAAGTCTTTAATATTGTCAATAATCCTGTCAAAGTCTATATGGAACTCAGGAACCCTTGATACTGATGACCCTGTAAGAGAATTAATCATATATTGCCATGCTTTGTATTTATTACTTTTTATATTGTCAAAATCAGTGTACTTTTCCCTGCAAACATTAACTGCAATTCATCACCTTTTCTGTGCCTGCTCTTCGGTTTACTGCACCAAAATTCGATACTCAAATTGATATCCTCCTCAAGCATACCAGCAGCTAACCAACTCGCCTAATTTACCTTCCATCAAGGCAAAATAGGCAAGCCTGTTAGCTGTTTGAACGGTCAATGCTGGCAGTGTTACCTGACTCCGAGGTTGTGGGTTCTAAACCAGCAAGGAACTCCTCCCCGAATAAGTACAAGAATTTGTACCATTGCAGATAGCGTGATCCCAGTTATAACAACATTAAATTTGTTCACTATCTAAATAGTTTGTATCTCTAATTCTCCTTTAGGACTAATTGATGACGAGGGTGCTGCACTTGAACCACAAATTTTATCAAAATGCAGCAAGGTTTAGATAAGTCAGTAATAGAGACACAGGTTATGACTTGTAGGTGAATCTGAATATTTTCTACATTTTTCCTACTAGATATTCTCTCATTATAGCCTCAATAAAATAATTTGCATAATTGTAATTTGCGAGATAAAGAGTCCTGGCAGATCAAAGTCATACCTTGTGTTTGAAAATCAGAGAAATTTTTAAATGGAGTGAAAAAATATTAAATGCTCGAGACTCCCTTTCTGAAATCAGATGGAACCTATCATTTGTAACTTTCTGAGTTCCTGATATGACTGCTACTCCAAAAAGGTTGTGGCAGATGACCTTAACTGTAACTTTTTACCTTCAAACAATGAGAGACCCGCTAAAATAACAAATACCACCAAAGGCTTGCCAGCCTTGTCGCTGGAGTGCAAAGGTCACCTGACACATGCCCTGTTGATAAGAACCAAGATCAGAATTGAAGCAAAGTATGAGTGACAGATTCAAGCTGATTTCACTGAGATTGATTTTCAGACATCCTAAGTTATCTGCAAGTACCTGGTCTCCAAACATCTTCCTCACTGGAGTCTTCATTGTACAGGTCAGAGTCCGGATCAGTCTTCTCTCCCACCCAAACCATCCCATAGTCAGCCAGAAAAGCCTGCAACATAATATGATATATTTTCACATTTTTGACAAAGAACCTAGAAGAAATTAGTCATAAGGCAATGAGGTGGACAGCCTCTGAACAATGTCGGAAAAATCAACCACCAAGGACAAAGAAGTAAGTTTAACATTTAAGCTTTCCTTCATCCATGGTCACTATCTTTTAATCAAAGATCATAAGTTGACATAATGTAAGTATCATATCAGTACTTTTTACAACCCTATTTCATTCTCAAATGCTTTTCAAAGGGGCAGTTGCACACTTTTTTAATATAAATAAAGTCATGTCACAAAAAAACAGAAATATATGTTTCCAATTGCAAGATATTGTTTTTCAATCAAAAGAAGTTTTAAAACGATTGTACCATGACCGATTAAATTCTGAAATCCATTTCCCTATCTCAAATGATATTCACACAAAAATAATCGCCTGTTGTTTTTGTTTGATACTTAATCATATCCTCTAAGACTAAGGATGATTGAGTTAAGGAATGGAATGTTTTGATCCTCTGAAGATAATTCATTTGGCATAAAAAAAAATTTATTGGAGAAATTGGAAGAAGTCATACTGTAAAAAACGTGCCACTACCCCTTTAAATTTATTCTAATGTTTTTAAGTCACAATACCTCCATCTCATGGACCTGCTGCTGTAGCAAGAGACATTTCTTCTCCAGTTCATGGGGCCTCTCGCTCCTACTTTCCATCCCTGAAGCAGAGTATGACGATTAAATTCCTATTGATCTTTCAAATTCACCATAGAGGCATCACTCCATCACTGGCTAACTCTAGCCTGCATTAAATCACAATTCAAGGCTTTATCACAGCACCTTTAGCAGCACTTAAAAGTAATCCCTGGTTACCATCCGTGCCTGAAGCAGCTGTTTTTGCATTACATCAAAATGGTCACCCAATTGAAAGCACACCCTGCAGTTTACTGAGACATGTTGTTTAATATTGTGTTTTTTAAAAAGTTTTGTTACCTATGATGGCAATCGTATTGGGGTTCATATTTGCATACAATGACCGTGGACAAAAAAATTACTTTTTCATTAAGACATCATGTCATAAACAATGGTGACATGACGCAGTTCGCCCATGACATTGTGTTCTAAATGTGCCGATGGCAGGTATTGCTATGCTTGGAGGTTTATTTTGATAATTTCCTTTTGATTTCCAAACTTTGGTGATAAACCGAAGATAATATTTGTTCCCATGACATCCTATGTACATGACACTCGTGCCTAAATAACAGTATATCCCTAGCTCAATAAATACCAATATTTAGGCACTTGTGTCGTAAACATCATGTCAAAATCTCATATGAATTATGAATTACTATCAAGTTGAAGTGAAGCATACTAAAGAGCTGGCACAAAAACTCAAGCTACAGTATCCTTATAATTGGTGAGCAATGGAGACTTGCACAAGTAGTGCCTTGCAGAGGATGTTGCAATTCCTTGTAATAGAACTAGCTAATATGAAAAATGTTTTCTATGAATTTAAATTTCGTGCCATTTTACAAACATTTCAACAACTGTTTGAAAACAGGACTACCTTCCATTTTATTATGAAAAATAGAAAATTTATTCTTATGATACTATTCAAGAAAAGAATTTGAAAAAGCAGAAATTCTGCAATGAATTTTGAGCACTGATTTGCTCATTATATATTCAGAAACTAAGATTCACATACCTTGCGATTTGCTCATTATTTTTAACTTATCCTCCAGTACTCTTATTCTTTTATCCTGCAAAACATTGAAAAAGATGCACTTAGGTAACAGTTTCAAGTAGATCTTGATCTCAACATACTGAGACATTTAATTGTGAATATTTACTAAGATATTTGTGGACATAATGTACCTTTATTACTTAAGGACCAAGTCGAAACTTAACAAGATTTTCAATTTCTTACAAAATTGCAATCTCATTAAAATCATACAGAACTTTACACTCATACAGTTTTCTATTTTAGCTGCATACTTCTCCTTCATAGGGGTCATGTCAAGTCACCTCATTTGTGAACTATTTCCATCTTATCAACTACCCCTTAAGATATCACATGATATCTAAGACTTGCTTACTTAACTGCTGATTGGCTGGAGGGAAAGATCACTTGACATGACCCCTGTGGAGCTGAACTCAGATCAGAAAACATCTAGGGGTGTTAAGTTAGAGCTAGTTAAATGAGATTGTAAGTTGCCAAGTTTGAAGGCTAGAAAAATTGCAAGATTTACCTTTTCAGACATTTCTTTGTTTTGGAACTGAACCTTTGACTCCAAATGAGTAACACGAGACATCATCAAACTTAGTAGCTCTCGGTCGGATGGGGCTGATAACAAGAATAAAGAGTAAAGGATTGAAATGAAAGTTAATCTGCTTCTGACCGGTCAGCACTACACCTTTCTGGGTAGCTGATTTACAGCTATCACTACTTGTTCCTAAAGGAAAGAAATCAAAATTGGCCACAGATTGGGTATTCTTATTTTACTGGAAAAACAAGTAAAGAGGAAAACAATGAAACAACTGACATTTGCAAAGATTGGGAAAGTTATCACAATTTTAAAAGGTCAGCTGCACTCTGTAAATTCCTCAAAATTGTGAAAATAATCAGTTTTGAACAGGTGAATTTTGAATTAGTTTCTAAAAATCGATTCAAGATATCAAAGTGATCATCATATGACATCAATGAAAAGAAATTGCTAGCACTATGGAAAACAGAAATTCTTTTCTTCAATTCCAATATAATTGGCTTTCACACCTACTTGCACCCAAATGACATTGTTCCCTTCCTGGCAAAATTACTTAGCAAAACAGAAATTCTTTTCTTCACTTCCAATAGAATTGGCTTTTACACCTACTAGCACCCAAATGACCTTGTTCCCTTCCTGGCGAATTTGGCATGTTGGTTGAAGTACGACTTTCAATTCTTGGAAGTCCTCCTGCAAAGGGATCTCGTCCCCTAAGTCTGGAGGATGCCATACTTGAGGTAACTTCTTCAAGGAGACGACTCTCATCATCTATCGAAGAAATATTTGTCAAATAATCAAACAGCGCTAATGGCTGAAACATAGCAAAGGCAGCACTCACTCAAATAATTTAATTTTTATTTCATATATATTTCAACTTATTATTCACATCATGCTAAATAATTTTATTATGATATGTTTATAGTTGATTTAAAAACATTTATTGTGTCTAAAAATCAAGCAGTTTGTCAAAAGTTTGTCAACATTTTTATAAAAAAAAATTAATAAGGTAATGAGAAGCCGACATGCATTGTATCAAAACGTATTTCTTTTAGACTAAGTATTACCATTTACATATTGTAACGCCAATGGCTGAATCATCAAAACTCTACCTTTAACACATACAGTGAAACTTAATTTTCATTAACATAATCAAAACTTTAGTATAATTGGAAAGTTTATTTGCAATATTTCAAGAAGTTATCTCTAGCATAATATATGAAATAAATCCAAGATAAAGCTACAAAAATCACTTGTTGCTACTAATGAAGATGTTGACAAAAGTTGCTGACTTAACCAAGAAAAGATAACTGTAATAGATCACCTTGCAATACTATGTTTAAAGTCTAACAACAGAAATATTTGAAAAATATACTCACCAGTGTAGTCTGGATTTCTGAAAGGAACCGGCCTGTGCCTGAAATAAAGTAAATATTGTTCAATTTCATGATTGTATACCTTGGCTAAAGTTTAATTTTACTTCTAAAATAAATTACTGCATAATTTTCATCATCAAACTACTAAAATAAATTACTGCACGGTTTCAATGCAAATTACACTTTTTTTAAAAAACAAACAAGTATTGTCAATTGTGGCCCGATAAATGCAATCAGTAAACAAAATTTGCAATCCTGTTACTGTGTAGGGATTGGACTAGCTAAAGTTGCTTCGCCAAAATTGGCTCTAAATGATACCCTAACATCGCCTTTTATAAACTCAATGATACTTGGGTAGAGATTATAAAGCTACAGCTCTGCAGCTAGGTTTCGTCTAATATCAATGTTTTTCACCAATTTTTCACGGGACAGATAATCAGGATTTTATAATGTTTTATATGTCATTGTATAACGTAAACACATTGTGTATAACAACAAAGATATTTCTAAAAAGATAAATCCGATAATTTTGAAGAAGGAGAAATTATCACACATAAACCATAATAGAAATGCCATTTGAAATTTTTAAAATTCCGATCATATAGACTCCAAAGGCACAGACACACATTTTCTAATGATATATGCGCATGTAAACGAACTTACCCACCACCGGGCAACAGTGGAATTTTATGAGATTTCTTCAAGCTTGACAAAGGTGAACTCATTTCGCAAAGCAGGGTCAGCCGTCACTCGAAAGCAACTTGGATACAGAGCACCGTTTTTGATGTCGGAGCAGTGTTGTTCAGTAACAACGTAAACAACGCAGAAAACACTCGAATCCCATCAAAATTATACGTATCCACAGGATGATATTGTCAGAAAATAAAACTCCATCATTCCCATCAACTTTAGAACTATAATCAACAAATCTTACGCCCGATTATGGTTAATTATCACGCCGTCGCTAGGCTTGTTTACATCCAAGGACGCCATGTTGAAATATTCTGCTTACTGCGCATGATCATTGCCGGTCACAGCTTTACTCTGCGCCTTATAGAATTTAATGCCGGTGAACACCAAAACTATCAAGGTGCCTCCAATTCATTTCAAAATCAAATATATCAAAAATGTAATGTAATGTAATTTTTTTTGTTAAAACGACGTGACATCCCTGTTTATACACTTATATCAATATTAAATTTATTTCCAGTTTGCTATCGAGTGTAAAATTTTGATTTGTTAAGATTTTTTTAATTTGCCGAAAGTCTCGTCATTATTCACCTTGGTGGGTTTTTTAACGTCATATCAAAATAAGGATAACATAAAGCAGGAAAAATCGTATCGATTTAAATCTGAAAATTAGTTAATCCCTGCCGAAAGCCGACAGTATACAGGGCTACAGATAAGGGTCGTACACACGTAATGTACGCCTATAAAATTACTAAGTACGGCCCTAAAATATATTCCATGCGTATCATGTACGCAAATACATGCCTGTTTACGCTTGGACATTCATTTCCATGCGTATAGTATTTCTAAATTTATCAAGGATGTTCTGATTCATGAATATAATAATTTCATGTTCAGGTTCATTTGACAAACAATTATCGATTGTTGATATACCTTGTAAAATGTACACATAAAATTATGTACAGCTTCGCTAGTTTCCGTCGGTAATACATTGGCGATTTCATTGGTTGATTACAACACTTTACACTTTACACCTTCATAAACAACATACAAACGTGCTCACACTTTGCAAGTACTAAAGTAGTGAGTACACCCCCAAAAGTTTCAGTACACCTCCACTTTATATTCAAGGTGTATGTACACTCACACCTAAAAAGTTATCTGTAGCCCTGAGTATACTTGCTCTTTGAGAATGAAAAATACAATGTGCTACAAATTATGAATTAACAGCGATCAAATTTCATTTCTGCTTATAAGCTCTATAATGGGGTTTTGACAAAAATGAAATAAATTGCAAACATTTGAAAATGTGGAAACAACACGTATTAACTACACCGACGATGGATTCAATCTGAGACTCTTATGTGAAAGTGATCCTACACGACCAATAAGCCCTTGATGCATGAAATGCACGTGCAGAAACTGTCTCTTTGCTTGTCGATCGCGCAGACGGCCGGATACAGACTGCATGCACTGTCGTCAGTGGTAGGGTTTGGTATGTGGTGATAGGTAAGTAAATCTTATCTTTTGTCTATCAATTTGCCTATATAAAAATTTTATGCATAATAAATATTTTTCGACATTACTTTATACATTTAAGGACATATTACTGAAAATGATGAAAGTTTTCCGATATTTTTTATTCTCTCTGCAAATTTTGAATACTTATTGATATGAAATCATATTGGTTTTGACAGTCCGTATATGATACACAATAATGTAACGGTTATTGAAAAAAATATATTCTCAAGAAAATAGAAACATATTTTTTGGCCTTTACCTTTTTAACGGATATTGAAAAACATTCTCAAGAAAATAGATAATTTTTGGCGTTGACTTAGTTGGAAGGACGGCATTGATAAAAAATAATCACCAATGATGTTTACGTGTGAAAAAGAATAGAATACTGAACAGAATAATTAACTTTTTAAAACATAAATGACTTCACAATTAGGAAGGTGTCAGATTGCACAAATCAGCACTGTTTGCACGAGAAATTGTATAAGGACAAGATATGACATGAAAAGTTTGCAATTGACAGTAACAGGCACGGACAACTTCGTAAATGGATATTTATCAATCAGGGCACCAGATACGATGCGTATCTGCGTAAAATACGCACGGTTAATTCATATATACGCATTAAAAATGAAATCAATGAGTGACAGATACGCACAACTTTCCCAGAATACGAGTCAGATATTTGTTTTCAGGAGTCAAAAAAACCTTTTATTTCTACATGTCTGATCGAATGTATCATATAGTAGCCAACTTGATGCCAACCTGTATTAAAACAAAGATTGCCGAGTTTATATTTGATAAATCACTCGTTTATTAACAGCTTAAACGTATGGAAAATATTATCAACGACTATCATCGAAAATATGCTAACTTGGAATGAGGATCTGAAAACGATTAACCTTGAAATACTCCTAGTTTATTAATTTTCATGTGGAAATTTTACTCCTCAATTTTTAGTTTGAGGAGTGAAATACCCCTGAGTCCAAATAGCCCTGTCAATTATTCACCAATCATGTCTATTCAATAGAAATGCCATTGACCCATATGCAAAACATTGCAGCCAATTGGTCACACCGTGAAATTTCGAGTTTTATTTTTTACTGTAAAAAAGTTTCCTGAATTAATATGGCGCATTTTTGGAGAGTAAATGGTGAAAGTCAACTAAATAAATTAAAATATTACTGGACAGTGGTATCTTAATGATAAGGTGGGATATATTGTAATCTTAAGGATTTGTATAACGGACATTAAGATATGATATTTGTCTTCAAACTGTCGGCAGTTCAAATACTTGAAAGATTCTATCTTCATGCAACAATCTTCCCATCTTCCTGTGTTAATTCCTAATATAAAGGTAATTATGAAGACCGTTGTTGGAAGAATAAGTTAATTTTTGCTCAGACTTTAATTAAAGCGACATGCTCCTTTCTGGTAGGACTTTACAAGATCGTGTGGTCGTTATACATTGTCATTAACAGGAAACAGAAGTTCAAGCAGTTTAACCTGTATTCCTTCAACCGTTTTTGAGCCTGTGAACAAACGAATAGGAAAAATATTCCTTAACAAAAGAATAATAAATTAAGAAAATATCGTAGATGAAGTTTACAAAACTAAATATTCCATGGAATAAACCTTTTTAGTGGATACATATACATATTTTAAAACAAAAATATAGCCCTTGTGGATTGTATAGCTTAAATAGATAAAAACGTTGAGTGAAATACTTTGAAATTATAAGGATTGTGAGTGAACCGAATATTTCTTCTGTACACTTATCCTTCTTTGAAAAATTCGGAAACTATTTGGAAAAACGAAATGCATTGCATATTTAGCAACCGAACTTGTCATCGTTTATGTTAACTGAGTGAAACTCGGGTACGAAAGACTAAAATTTTGGAATAGGTCATACCGGAGATGTGATTGATATGTACAATTTACTAAGAAGTGAACTTTGTCTTCGACAGCCTGACAGTGAGTTTCTTGTTCTTGTCTTCAGTTACATCATGGACTCCGGATTCCTCTTTGTCGTCAACATTGTCGCATTGCTGGTGGTCGTGGTGAGTGTACAGTAACAACTTTGATCTATTGCGATCCTTGATCACCTAATTAAAAGGCCACCTAATTAGAATATCGCAGTTTAAAGACATATCTACATATGTATATGCACAGTAAAAATACACTGACCATATGGATATGGACAGAGAGTTGTTTCGGTCTTTAACCCCCTTGGCGCTTCATACAAATAACGCTGACGCTATCCCCGTGCCAGATAAATTGCCGTGACGTTGTTTCAGCTTTAACTTTTTTGTCCGGCAACGCTAAATTACCAAAGATTTCACCTGCACAGCGCGTGTGGCAATATTCAGTCTTCTGACTATGCAAGGTCATCAACACAACACTTTGAAAGCTGTTTAACAAATCCCACTCACTTGCAATATGTGCTCAAGCCGTATCTCCAAGGGGGATAACCAAGGCCGTGAGTGTACCATGTGAGAGTGCTCCATTGGGCCAAAGTTACGACTAGACAACCAGCCGAATGCATGTTTATGTGTAGACTCAAATAAATTGGTTGAAATCGTTTATCAAGAAAAGAATAAAGAACCTTTCAATCACAAATGGAACCATCACCTAATGAAACATGAAAAACATGACTCCATTAATATAATCTTATATCACTTATAAATGTGGTTATATACCATAGACATCGGTATATTTTTTTTCTTCTGTTCTAATAAAACTGTACCAATGATCACTTAGTAACTAGAATTTGATTTGAATGTAAAGCTGGAACCGGTTCAAAAGCAAACCTCGAAAAACTAAACATTTGACTGGTAGTACCGATATTAATTTGTATGACCAAATTCAATATCAAAGAAACTTAAGTAACGTTAAGAATAAATTTAATTATTTATAATTTTATCAAATATTTATGCCTACGATTTTCAGAATTCAAATAATTTGGTATACATTTTCATATCATCTATTGGTATCTTGCAGGCACTTGCAGACGGAACCACACACGGGCTCTTATATAACGGTAGGACTTCCTTTCTTGATGCAGGGAAACTCCTTTAACTGTTCTGGACAACTTTACTTATGACAAATCTGAAAGTGCTTGGGCCTAACATATGAAACTTTCTTTGATATTTCATCCTTTTTTAGTTCTGTTATAAGGATTTTTATGCTTCTAAAACCTTTGAGCTATGGAAATTGGCGCATTTGAAATATGGATGAGCATTCATGATATAGGAAACATAAATTGTACAAAACGTCTTATTTAGGTAACGGCAGGTTTCCTAAACTGTTTGTTTTAATTAAAAAAAAACAATCACCACTGAAGAACCTTTTTGTTGAGATTATGTTAAACTCAACCATTGTAAAAACTTATGAGCTGCATAGCCCGTTCATTGAAATTAGAACGCAGTGGGTCAAAATCGAGTAAAACCTACGTATATCGCGTTTCACATATTAACTCATTCCCGTCATCTACATCAAAGGTTGTATATTTGATCATGTTAAACTTGAAACTCTGACGTGGATGGTAATGGTTAACTTCCTGCAATTGTTACAAACCACGCCAGAGTTTGGTCTAGCACAGATAGTATGACCCAAAACATAACTTAGCCACATGTCTTGATTTGCAGTCACAACGGTATGCGGTAAAAGCAAAAGCGATGACACTAGGATCCACCTGACATCACTTATGCCTTTCGATGTAAAGGCGTACTGCAGGGGCGGCGTGATCACCCCTTTCATCACGTCCGACAACTTCAACTACTATCTTAACGTGTCCTACCCCGACGGTGGCTCTCGCCCTTGTGTCTTCGAGGTGAGCCTTTTCACTCTGATAACAACTACATTTTCGATGAAATCGTTAGCTCTCCTCAGTTTCTTTGAGATGAGACATTTAAGTCTCCACTATATTCTTGATTTCATTTGGATGTAATAGTCTTCATGGTATGCAAGTTTGCTATTGAATAAAAGTTACTTTGTAGGATCTGCCCACATGTGATATAACCTGCCCGTGATATAAGTGTTAATATAATAAGTATTGAACCTGATTAAGTGGTGTTAAAATCTTATCATCCCTCTGTTTATGTTGAAGGCATAGTAGCACGTTTTTAAATGACTAAAGTGAGCGCACGAAAACCAAAATAAATGCTCCAAGATGCAATACAATGGGGGTTTTTTTTAGTAAAAAGCTTATTTAAAACGAACGTACGATGGTCGGTAAAGTTATGCAAATCCATTCCCTTAAATTACCTAAAATGAATGAAAGGTTTCATACAAAAATAGACGCGAGTAATTTTTGCTTGATGCTTGATAATTCCTTTAAGACTACGGATGAATGAGATGTTTGACTGATGAGAATACACGTCGCATCAACTGTTGATTGGAGAAACAAATAAGAAAAATGTCTTACTGCATGTCCCTTTAAGATGATAAAATATTGACTTATCCTCCCATGTCACAGCAAATAAAGGTTTTAAATGTAACAACAGTTAGCATGTCGATTTGCACCAAAATTACTCTTGATTAATGCTTCGATGAAAACTGCACTGAAGGATGTTTGAACAAAGGCTTTATAAAGATGAATAAAATGATAATTGTAGAAGAATGCCATTTTATCCATTATCGGTTGAACTTCTTTGACCATGGCGGATTCTCAGCTCTAAGTCAATAAGTCTTATTGTGACTTATACCGTTATGCAATTTGTTGAACTTCTTCCAGTTAATGCTGTAAACCTAATGTTTATTTAACATTTTAGTCCTACACGAACGTCATATCCGGTATCCTTCTGATTATAAACGTTAAATTAAAAAACCCGATTTATTGTAATCAACGGTCTAGATTTATCCATTGATGCAATTTGAATTGTACATTGTCTTCACTTAAAGGTATGCTTTGCAAAATAGTGCAATGAACATGTACATGCTTTTGAAGTAAATGTGTATCTCATTTCAAAATGATGACTTCTTAACGTCCTAAATAAATGTTCACCATTTCTTCATTAGAATATTTGCTATACAAAGTCTTAAAACGAGCAACGTTCTGACAATTTCTATACAATAACATTTTTTACAAATTATTCAATAACTGAACACCACACAAATAATCTGTTTATATATAATGTGTGTGTGTGTGTGTGTGTGTGTGTGTGTATGCATGTGTGTATATGTATGTATGTATGTATGTATGTACATTAAACAACAAATTATTTTTTACCTTTCATCAATGAATATGTTTTAACTGAGAACGAATAAAGCTTTACAAATACTTCAGACCAGTAGTACCTCAACTTCAAAACTAGTAATATTTTTAATTTTTTTATTGATAATCAATTTTTTCACATATATTTCAAGAAAAATTATTTACAGCTTCATTTTTGTTAATGTTATATATCTACAATTGAACAACTGCTTTAATAACCTCTACCACTGCTTTTCAGCTATCGAAACACAATATTTTATACATTTTAAACACTTCAATAGGTTGGTTGATGTCTTTCATTAATGTAGTCAATGCAATAAATGCTCACATATTTATGATTCACTAAACACTTGGTACACACCGCTAGTGACCGAAATATTACCTAAGTTTTAATAAACAATAACTCGCTCTCGCTCACTGGATTGATTGATAAGATAGGATTCTGTAATAACCCGTTTCATGTACATATTAAGTGTCACCATATATAACTTCTCAATTCAACTTTCACCTTAGAATAATCATTCATATCAAACAACTATTTACAGGAGATAATTTTTACGCTGTTTTTGTCAGTCTGTCAAATTTCTACATGTCCGGGGGAATTCAAATGCATTTTGCTATATACACATGTTAATGATAATTTAAGAGACCACATAATGATGTTCCTTCCCGTTATGTTCAATGTATTTTTATCTTTGTAAGTGTGTGTGTGTGTGTATATATATATATATATATATATATATATATATATATATATATATATATATATATATATATATATATATATATATATATATATATATATATATATATATATATATATATACTTTATCACATTAAATTCATAGAATCATTTTTGCAAGGCAAATTGTAGGCCTAATGCACGCCAGACAAATAGTTCATTACTCACAGACATCTTTCCCCTGACGTTTGCAACAATTTTCAGAACTCCGCGTGCTTTCTATTAAAGTTGAAAAAAACCACCCTACCCAATGTCTTTGTCGAGCGTCAGTTCTTACCACTTCATTCCTTCAAAAGCCTTGACTTGGAACACATGAAATTTCATAATATGTAATTCTGATGTATGCATTTTAACGATATACCTTTCTTAAGGGCAATTTATCAGAGTTTTAAGATGTCATGTGTCCAATTTTACCCCTCATAAATGTCCAGACTCCCTGCAGTGTTTTTCTTACTTTACTGATGCCACATTCTGTGTTGCAGCAACTGAAAGAGGCGGAATTGTACATTGTGGAAATTGTACCGTCTGTAGGCGACAGCCACGAACCAGTTGAGTTCACTGTTATTCCTTGTCCATTCTTCAAAAATGGAACAAAGGATACTACTGACCTATATGTTGATGATGAAGCAGAATACGACGAATACAAGACCGTTAATCTACTAAACTTGAAACAAAAAAAGAGGCGTCACACCTCAAGGGAGACAACTGAGCATGATCACCCGTCAGCCGAGGAATCTCGGTCCTATAAACAAAAGGCTTTGACGTTGCTTACCAAGGAGGAACAGTTATTGAGGGAACAACAAGAACATGGTTCAGAAGCAAACTATCCAAGCACAACCACTGAGACTGCACATTCTGTCACTGACCAGCATAATGTTGTTTCACACACCATAGACAAGTCTTTGGAAGATGATTCATTAATGAGTCCTGCAAACTCGGACATTGGGGTTTCTGTGTCCAAGAGCAAAGGGGTCGTCGTTGATAGCCCGAAAGAGTTAAGTCACCTTATCATAGATCCTTCTAACATCAACCAAGACAAGCTTCTTTCTTCCAATACAGATTCAGGGGAAGTTGATGCCGGGGATCTTATTACCATTGGTGATGGCGAAGTAAACAATGTTGATGAAGACAACCTAAATGATCTTCAAAGTAGTGAGATTGCGATTAAAGAAGGCGATAAGGACGGAAGACCCAAGGATGAAGGCGCTGTAGATGTCCAAGCTGAGAAAGATCCCAATAATGAAGTCAAGGGGGATGAAGTCGACGATGAGGTTAATATTGATGAAGTCAAAAGTGATTTCAACGGGGATGCTGTCAACGGGGATGCTGTCAACGCGGAAGACGTCAACACAGATGCATCATTTAATGGGGTGGATTCTCCTAAAACCGGATTGGTTGAAATAGATGATTCAGCTGAAGATACCCCTGTAAACAATGGTCCCGATATATTTAACAGTAGTGACGTTTTGATAGGCCAAGAGGAGAACGATGATACTGCAAACAAAGCTGAGGAAACCGATCACTCTATCGGTCATGTTTTGCCTCTCGATCCTGAAAATATGAACGATAGAGATTCCACCTTTGTTAATAATGACAAAGAGAAGCTCCCAGAACAAGGCTCTCCGGCAAACGACGTTCCCTTAAACCAAGGGCAGGATGGGGATGCGGGCCAGCTCGATACAGGGCTTTTAGGAACTCAAAACGACGTAGATTTCGAAGAAGGTAGAGGTTCTGGCCTACCTTCTGATTCTTCCATGGACGACGGATCGGAGGAGCTTGTAGAATCGTCTATCAACCAAGGAGTGGTAAAGAATGACAGTTCTGATTCCAGTGGTAGTGATGATGAGGATAACACAAGGTTTGTTACACATGTGCACATACGAAAACTATGACATCCTGCTGCATCAGCGGATTAGTATACACGTAGTGCCTACAATCACAATTTCAAGGGCGTTCATGGATACAAAAACGCTGATGTAGCGGGATGATAAGTTGGTGAGTTTACAAAGATAACATACGTATTCTATATATATTCAGATGTTCTGAAACACGTAATGAAAATAGTCAGTTTCTTTAGTTTATTTCATTCTTTCTTCTGGTGAATAAAGAAAATCAATTATATTGTGATATAAATTTGTTCAAAGTACGATGAAGGAGGAAGGCAATGGAAGTGTATCTGGAGGCCTGTCAGTCGTAACCTTGGAGGTCGTAAATATTCTTGGAACAAAAATGGAAACAAATGAACTGGAACTTGGACATAAAATTCGACTGCGAGCTGTCAGTGATGGTCAGTAAATGAGCTTGTCGACTGTTCGTTAATGCTTAATTCAATGTTACCTTGACAAAAGTAAGTCATGAGCGAAATCACCATATGGACTTACATGTTAATAAATTGTTGCAGGAATAATTTTCATTATTTGAGAATAAGACCTTATGTGTCATTGGGTCATATAATTACACACAGCTAGTATTCACCTCTGCTACCGTACGTAAATACTTAATTGTCCAGAGTTTTTAAAAAACGACTGATTCAGTGCAATACGAACAAATTTATGCAACTATCCGATTGACCGTATTGTTGAATTTGATAGGTTTGTTTTCTGTATGTCGTGTTAAAAATGGATGGAGTTTCCTTTCAAATCAAATAATAAAATGAAAATGGTATTTTTGTAGGTGCTTAACTTCCAATCCTTCAATATTTTGCTTCAACTATTCCAAAACTCAGTTATAGTTACTAATCTTGGAACAGGTAATTAACATATAAGTCCTTTGGAATCTCTAGTGATTACTCACTTCTACACACGTTATTCATAACCCAATCTTATTAGAGAGCCACTACGTGATTTTCATAACATATTATTACCTTTGGTACGAACCTAAATGTCATATGTGGTGATATAAAATCAAAACATCAACTTTTCATGTCCAAAAGACGTATATATGACAAATAATTATTTTCCATGAAAATCGAAAAACAGCCTTATGAATGCACAGAGGTGTAGATATCACTTCCAATATACATGGATACCAGTTATATAACCTAACAAACGCTATCAACTCCTAACAGCCCTCCTGGCTGTTTTAGATACATCTCCAAAATTATGTTTGACTATTTGACGCGCGCGCCACTGTCTGGTTTTCGATCATAATTGCGAAGTTCTACCTTCATATTGTCACTGTAAAAACCAATAAGCTTTGAAAGGTGTATTTTTGGTAACCGTTGATAGGTCGAGATCAAATGACACCATTGATTAATTTGGCATATATGACTCCAACAACTCACGGAGTGGCTCTGTAATGTACGTTTTGATTAACAGTGAACTGACAAGTTGTTTATTTTCAGTTTGATATGAAAATTTGATCCTACATTCACTTTCAAGGGAGATTTGCACATCAGAAGGAATCACAAGAAGTTTTTTACCCTACCTTTGGTCACTTCTTGTTTTCCTAAACAATAGGCGATTGGCATTTGTGCTTTCAGATATAGATGTTGTGCTTAAAGATTATATTCGCCTTGTGACAATTCACGGACATGTAAAGAAATCCAGATACTTTACTATTTAAGGAAAAGGCCACGAAGCGGGAATACGCCCCGTATCTTGTTACGCAATGGGATCACTTGCCAACTACGCCATTCTCGGACATGGGTAAGTCACGTGGAGAGATATGCATTATCTGTGCATTCCTTGTGAGTCTTAGTGCCTTCAAACGTGCTATCAATAGTAAATCTGCTGTGAAATATGTGAATATGGCCATCCAAAATAGTAAACAGATCAATAAGTACGGGAAAGAGAGGTGCAGAGACATAGGGCAAAATATTTGAGGACAACCTGGGTTAAATCATTAATTCACCCTTCTCAGCTGCCCAAAAGGCAAAAGTGAACATTGCTCACATACAAATGAATACACAATAATACAAATGATTTGAAAAACATGACTAGTCAATCTTCTCGAAGAGTTAGGATCACTTTCACACATGGTGAATTGTTAAGGCCTTACATCCTGCTACATCAGCGTATTTGTCTCCGCCTAGCTCCATCATATACCCTGATTTCCTTCGGCCTAAAACGCTCGGTTAATTTCTATGTCAAGATGAGGATGTTTAAAGAACCACACGTACATATTTAAAAAAGTGTTGCATGTCCCCTTCATGTTTTAATAGGGTATTATAGTTTCGGTGATTGTGGTAGAAAACACAATAATCACAAACGTTTTGATTTGACTCGACCCTTTGACGTTTTCAGTCTAGTTGCACCTCGATAATCCTGCTGATGTATCACATTGTCTTATGGACATACACGATTGACTCATTGTTTTGTCACTTTATTTTGTCAATTAAAAATAACAATCTTTAAATTACTGATAGTAGCATTTGTTCATTCAGACGCTGAATAAAATGAATTCGCTGAATTATTAAGTACAGTGTATTTTTGTGATGTACAATGAATTTTTAGTTGAAGGCATGGCATGATCCTTTGATCAATTAGTGAGCACTTTAAAAGTGAGTAAATTACACAAGAGATCGATCTCTTAGAAATAGCTTTAGAAAGACCTAAACCTATAGACCAAATTTCCAGGCATGACTTAAGTCATACATCCATTCTAGAGTACAACACTGCTCTAGAAGACATGTATTTCTGTAGACCTCAGTGTAATTAAAATCATTGTATCGGTTATATAAGGTCTCACCCTTTTTAACATTTTGTACAAGCAATATAACTTCGTCTCTAAAAAGGACTTCATATTCTGGTTGCAGGTGCGGTGACGGGGTGGTGATATCCCGGACCAAAGGGTTTAACACCACCGGACAACAGAGCACCAGTCCCTTGTTCCCAGTATTCAAAGTGGGCGACGACAAGGTGCTCAGCTTCCACTGTAACTACACCTACTGTCAGGACACCTGCGATGGGGTGCGTTCTTTAAGAGTACCCTTTGAATTGAATGTAGAAAAATATTATAGTTTTTAAAACATGTCGTCAAATCTCAGGATTACAACAATTAGCCTTTGCCAGTGTGGTGGGGATAGGCTTTGCCAGTATTGGTGTCTTAACCAGTATCGCTGGGCAGTTTTTGATGGGATATCTTTTGCAAGTGTGAACGTGTAGCATTTTGAAATTTAGTTATTAATAAAGCCATGGCAATTTTTCTGCATTATAAAATTCACATAAGGTTCGAAGATTCTGCTTTTTGTTGTGTAAGATATGAATACAAAACCATAGTGTAAATGTTTTAATTATGATTTTATGATCTCAATTTCAGAGTTCTTGCAACAACCCCGAAAGCGAGATAAAAGGTACATCTAGATTATTTCCTGGCTCCCAATATCGACTTTTATACAATTTACATTACCTATAGGCCATTTGGTATATCCTCTAGAGTTTATATATCTCAAGAGACAAATCATGTATATTGCAACCAAAGGGAATGAGTAATGCATTTAGAGTTTTCACAAAGGAATACTGTCAAAATTGAGCAGATCATATTTGAGTATTTATATAGTATAAATATGATAAGTTGACAAGAACGTTTTTTTGCATTTGATTTGAGGTTTAATTTCCCCTAACAGCTCTGTCATGTCCAAAATTGCTAGTTTTTATCTTATGAAACTTTCAAGGTACCATGACAACATTGCCAGACTTGGAACAAGGGAATGGACCGATCCGCCAGCGACAGAGGAAAACCCGCAGACAGTAACATCGTCTCCCTGAAACGTGTAACATCTGCCGTGTTCAATAAACTGTATCTGGGTGGTTTCTTGATCTTTTTTCTTTAACCAAACATGCAGAGTATGGATCGGGTGAAGAACAGATGTCCGTTAGGCATTCTTGCTTCGAAACTAATTTGGGTTTCTTCAGTCCTTTGTTTTGACTTTCTGAAACTGAAAGACTGAGATGGCTCGAAACTTTCATCTTAAAAAAATTGAACAAAATCTATGCGGTTCTTCATACATCCTCATCTTGACCTGAAAAATAACCTCAACAATTGATCATTGTTTTGGCAGTCCACCAGAGCTTTCTTAATGCTATATCATCCATCACAGAAGACTGGTCCACATTCAAATTTTAAGTTCTATCTCGCCCTCCCCATACATTTTAAGTTCAAAACGGCCAATAGGACAAATTCGTAAAGTTAAGTATCCACTTGCAATACTCAATGTGAATCAAATACCGTTAATATAAAGAATTGAAAACGCTACGACATATTTGTTCTGCATGTCAAGAGAGCATCTGAATCCATATTCCACGACTTTGTTTTTGTTTCCAGAGCATAACTTCACGACTTTAAAACTACAAGTTTTGAGTAATGTCATGTTGACCTTTAAGTGTCGACATGTAACAACGCCTTCTTGTGAACGTGATCCGAACACTTTCAAATGATTGACTACTCATGTTCTTCAAATCATGGTGGTATGTGAGCAGAGCAAGTGGGCAAGTGAAAAGGGTGAATTTAAGAGTAAAGCAATGGTTACACCCAGGTTGTCTTGAACTCTTTTGCTGTAGTGCTTAGGAATTGTTTCAGATTGAGGTATTGTTGTAATTGTATCTTGTCTAATGTTCAAATTATGAGATATATAATGTGAACCGAACTTTTGCTCAGATCCGAAGAAAAACTTCTGCTATTCCTAATCCAGACTGCAGTAATGGTAGATACCTCAAATCACTGTAGCACAGTGATATTTCGTTGTTACATTGCAACGATAACGGATCCTGATGATATAAACAATTATCTGCACTTGGTAATCATAAAAAAAGTCGCTCAAAAAATATTCAATATTCAGGCTATAGTTACTGCTGAACGACTGATAGTGCAGTAGTTTGCACATTCAACAACTTTGTCAGCAGTAGATCTTCATGACAGGCAGTAAGATCTGAGTGCAGTGCTACACTGAAATAATAGTAATCTGAAGTTACAACTCCTACTGGGCAATGTGAATTGAATATTCAGTACCACGGCATAGGCTAGGCTACTCGGTGCCAATATATAAGATTTACGTCTATCGAATAGGGCGACATTATGCCATTCTTTCAAAGCATTTGAAAAGTTCATAGCTACTTATGTTGAGCCCATAGAACAGCTATATAAGGAATGACTTTATGGCTTATTAAGCGCTGATTATGACGCCCTAGTGCATTGTTGAGGCATAAATGGTTAAAAGTGGCCGTCTTGACTTTCTCGCTGGACGTACATGCCAATCGGATAGGGAACAAATGTAAAAGTTATATATTTTGGATCACATTACCTGCAATAGTACAATTGTTGTAGATCAAACCACATCGGGCGTGGGATAGCGAAATGGTTAGCGTGTTCGGCTTCGGATCAGGAGGTCCGTGGTTCGAATCCCGCCAGGGGCTTGGCAACTTTGTCTGCAGTAGAGAACTGTTCTACACGCAGTCTGGTTTGGGTGCAATGCTATACTGAGTTACAGCGCAGTATCACCCATGGTTCGCTAGTTCCAACCGATGCTCGCAGGTTTCACCGCAATGCTTAGCCACAATGGTGTTGCGGGCTTTCTCACTGCAATATATAACATAAACTATTGAATATTGGTGTAAATTGCAATAAAATATTTTGGATTGAGAAATTTTTAACTTTTAGACCTCAGTTTTTAAAGGTTAACTCTGCAAGGTCTTCTATCTTGTATGCAAATACCGGAGCCCCTCAAGGTTGTGTCCTTTCACCTGTTTTATTCACTCTCTACACCAATGACTGTTAGTTGTAACCCCGACAATCTAACCGTAAAATTTGCTGACGATACTGCGTAAGTTGGACTAATGCGAGAAAATGAACTTTCTTATAAAGAAAATATTAATAATTTTTTAACCTGGTGTGAGAACAATTTCCTTATGTTGAATGTAAAAAAAATAAAGAACTCATCATAAATTTCAGGAACAACCCACAAATAAGCCCTGTCTGTGTAAATAGTTTTGACGTGGAGATTAAAGATGAATATGTACCCTGGCACAATAAAAGATAGTAAATTAAATTGGAATGCTAATAATGATGCAGTTTTCAAAAAGTGTCAACAAAGAGTACATTTCGTGCGTAAGCTACGATCTTTTAATGTAAATGAATGTGTACTTTTCCTCTTTCATCGTTGTTTCGTTGAGAGCATATTAACTTTTTTTTTTCCAATGTTGGTATGGCTCCTTATCTATTAACAAGCTTTGCTATGAAAAAGTTGTTCAAATTGTTGGAAAAATTGCCGGAGTTTCTTTTAGAAATGTATATCTTTATGAAAAAAGTTTTGAAATTATCCCTCAAGATTGTGTCAGATCAGGATCATGTCTTATACGGGGAGTTTGTTAAGCTTCCTTCAGGAAGAAGATATCTATTACCCCAATGGAGGTAAAAATACATTCATTCCTTTCAGCGTTCGTCTCTTAAATGATCTTTGTAATATATAATGTGTTTATGTATGTATGTTCCTGTATGTTCAAGCTCTGTAATGATACAAACTGAATTCCCTTTGGGGTAATAAAGTATTATTATTATTTTTATTATTAAGTGAAATAATCTTGAAAACGGCCTTAAACCCCAACTCACTCACTCACTCAAACTGCTTTTGACATTGATACGCTGGTATAAAAATGATCTTTCTGTTAAGTTACTCTTGCATGACCAGTTATGTTTCAGGCATGATTAAAAGTATCAAAAGGATCCTTGTTGAGATAGTCGTTACAATGTGCAAGTTTGATATGTAGATTTAACATGTGTCGGAGTTAAAAAGCAAACCCCTAACTTTCTTTTCGTTTGATATTTACTCAGACACATAACTTCCTCAATGCTGACTTATGTGGACGGATTTATGGACATTGAGATGATTCATTCCAATATATCTAGACTCTTATAAAAAAAGAAAAAAAAGCCAAGATAAATTTACAAAGCAACAATATTTATTCATAAATATACTTCAACATAACAGTCTGCTTAGTTTTACAATAACAATATACATTGTATACAGCAGCAAACCTTTACAACATAGTTTGTATGATGTGGTGTGTGGACAGATCTTAAATATAATCAAAAGTATACTTTACATTACATGTTCAATGAATAATAACTTCCATTTCATATTTATACATTATCATAGATAAAAAAACAAAAGTCTGGAAATGATTTCAATCCCCGACCGGTTTCACACTATTCAGTGATCATCATGGTGTCTTTATCATATATACAGTTATATTCAGGTCAGTCCTTTAAATTGAATTTCACATTTACAAAGACTTAATTGAGATTCTTTAATAGTGCATGATTAACTGTAAAATGATTATTTACACAACAGGGGAAACATAATGTTTTCTTTATCCTTTACCAGCGTAAGAAACTTTCATTTTTTTAGAGGACTATTTTGTCTGATGTTTAGCAAATAAAGATAATTGTTTTGGAGAGTAGCTTTTCTCTTCAAGTTCTTGACGTCTCTTTGACAAGTGTTAACCATTCATCAATGAACAGTCAATTCATTTTAGCCTTAATAATCCAGTGAGAGAACTTTCCTAATGATGTCCCAATCATTTTGGTTGAGGATTGAGATGGACCCCTGGGACATAACGGGCCGATTTTGGTCTCTGACTGGTGAAAGTTGCTGTGGGCATTGACCCTGAGGAACCTGTCAAATACAAGAATTGGTCAACTCTTGATGTCAGGCTACTTAATTCACATTAGACAAAATAATTTAAAAGATTTTGTGACATAGTTATTATCAGTGTTCAGGAATCACTAGATCGTTATTTAAAATTCCTGAATTCATATAAATACATCCTCACTAATTAAGTCCCCAATATAAATGAAAAGATAATTACGTAAACATAAGCACATTAAGCATTAATGATATCAATTAATTAACAGACTTATCAATAACGAAAGGAAAACTGATACAGAAAGTTTTTTTTGTTAGATGAAACTTGTGCAACATGCATTTAATGACAAAATATTGACCTTTAACTCCAACAAAGCAAAACAATTTGACACAACTCTGAATTTCATTGAAATCAAATCCTAACAAAATACCAGCTGCATTTCTGATCTGGGTACTGCGGCATAGAGGTCATGTCAAATGACCTTTAACTTCAGCCAATCAGGGACAAGGCAAGTCATGTGCCTGGTAGATTTGTTTTGAAAGCCTCTATCTCTCTGGTTGGTTTAATTCATGTGACAAGAAGTGTAACACAGATCCAGACCTGCCTACCTTCTGTTTGGTGAATGTGTAGACATATTGTAACCTAGGTGTATTTTGTAATTTTAATGTGAACAAAAACAATGAAGCTAGTATTTTTACTGTTAAGTTCCAACGTTTCCAATTGTCAAGATCTGGTTTGACATTTCAAAACCTTTTCTCACTTTGTTATCTAAGAATATACAGTTCAAATTGAATTTGAAACACATAGCACTCGAATACTCGAAAAAATATTTCTATGAAATGAAGAACTGATTTTTCAGAACAGGTGTACAATTTGCAACATTGGTGTACAATCATATTTTAAGACTATCAAGTGTACAAAATACTCCAAAAGAGTACAAGTAGGCAGCCCTGCAGATCTCATATGCAGCAATTTACGACTGTTAAGTTATCTTCGATTTGATTTCAATGAGACTGAAAATTTTAAGCTTCATGTCAGACATTTTATGCTTGTACAAACATTTGCTACATACAAATAAAAGAAAGTGAGACAACTTGTTCCTTTACCTAGAGAAATGTACTACTTGTAACTCAATGAGATTTTACTACTTAAAGATTTGTGAATGAAAGATTGAAAGTCTGAACATTCAATTCTGACAAGGGAAAAGCAGCATTAAGCATACACGTCTTACAAATTTTTTAATATATTTGAATAAAAAATGAAAAATGTTAAAACAAAGGACAAGATGCATTCATTTGACAGGTGCTTGATAACTTGAAAAAATTCTTGAATTATGAAGTGCCAAGATACATGCACAGTTAAGTGATCAAGAAAGATATTTTCACCTTGGATCTTAAACTTTACTCTTGCTTCACCAATAGTAACGAGCTGAAGTTAGTGGAACAAGTAACAATATTAGTTAACTAGCAAAACATCTGAAAAACTCGACTAACGACCTCTTAAATATCAAACCAATAGCGTCAACTAAACTCAGAAGCATTTACCATTTATTCAGTCATCTATTGATTCTAAAAACAAAAGCAATACTTCAGTATTATATATAACATAAATAAGCCTAATGATTTTATGAAGCATTTCAAGCCAAAATTACTATGCATCAAATTAATCACCATCTATAACAACGTATTTGATCCTTAGTTTGTCTTCAGTATGGTTAGTCAGATAATCTAACCAGATGATCAGTCAAATTGACTCAAGTTACATTTTTCAAATATGGACAACTTATATACATATATACTGTAACAAATTGTCTTTAATTTTTTTCCAAAGTTACTCCATCATTTCACTATGTCACTCTGATCAATTACTTTCTTTTGGTAGTTCAATTATTCTTGGACAAACTACGCTAAAAATTATCCTTGATAAAACATCTTTGAATTTTTACTCCAAATTAACTCACTTGATCCAGAGCTGGTTGATGTGTCCAGGCGGACTCTTTCTGCAGACTTTGCTTCCAGCTTCTCTGTGTAGAAACCATTGAAGTCCAGTCTGGAATACAAAACAAATATAATGAAAATAATCAAATAGCATGCATGATCCCCACCTTGAACAACCAAGTAAACTACAACAATGCCACTTCACCGAGCACACAATCTTTGCAAGGAAACAATTGAACTGCTGGGTGAACAAAGGCCAATTTGAACAAAGTCTCTTGAAAAGAGTGTGCTAACTTATGCTCTAGTGTGGGCTAGGGAATCACCACTGAAACTCTGAGATTATTCGACCATGAAGTGGTCACTTATTTGCTTACCCTCACCTGTTGTGTCTTGTCATTTCTTAAAGAAAACTTAAAAGTTAATTGAATGATAGGCTAAAGTATTCCAACTTAAGTAAAAATTTAACAAAATTACAAGTATTTTGTATATTTATGAATGATACCTACCTCTAAACTTATATGCATTTCCTTGTTTGTTTACAAACATCTAACAACAAATCAAACCTTAATCAAGTCTAGAATTAGACATGCTAAACTTTTCGAGTCTCCACACTTCGCACGTGCAAATCGTGCCCCATGTCACCCACAATCCTTCAGTCCTATCGAGCTCACTTTCTTGTAGAAGGCAACCCAATAAGCTGATATCCGATCCGTGGGGAGGACAGGGCGGGTTCCAAACTATAAGTTTAGAGGTAGGTATCATTCATAAATATACAAAATACTTGTAATTTTGTTAAATTTCTTTCATTCACTACCTCTAAACTTATATGCAGATTCCCACAGATCGGTGGAGGGTAGGATATCAGCTAGTGATGCTGGAGACTCAAAAAGAGTAACTGCCTTTAACCAAAAAACAGAGGTCGCGAGAACCAAGTTCCTGCTAAACCAAGTAATGGTAGGCTGGCCTAGGCAGTCGTGGATTTACAACCGTTAACTGCGGTCGGCCAACATAGGATTTCTCAGCGAGAAGGAGGAACTCCGTCCTTACAACCTCTTTCCAATCAAGAGTTGTAATTACCTATGTTACTGCTTGGAGGCCTGGACTGCACCGGCTGCCACAAATGGTCCCAGTTGATGAAGTCCTTGGAGGTCAGATTGGACATCCCTCAGATAGAAAGTTGAGAAGGTCGTTGACGAGGCCCAGTATCCAGCAGAGATGACGTCCTCGACCGAGGCAGAGTGCCACAGGGGGGCTGACGTAGCCCAGGCTCTAATTTCATGCGCAGACACCTTACCAAATATCGGCGGAGACGTCGCAGATTTATGGTAAGCTGCCTTAATCGTCTTTTTCAGCCATGCTGAAACTGTGTTTTTCGTAATGTCCTTATTGGAAGAAGGGAGACATGGTAGAAAAAGCCTATGTCTACCCCTTCTAAAGAACTTGGTCCTGGTCAGGTACTCCCTAAGAGAACAAACTGGACAGAGAAGAAGATCCTTTTCCATGCCGTCTGATAGAGCAACGGACAGAGCCGGAACAGAGAAGCATCTTCTTCCCAACGGCCCAACTGTCGACTTCTGATTTTTTGCCACGAAACCGGGAAGGGTAGTAAGGGATACGGACTGCCAGTCTTTAGCATGCGTCATGGTAGAATGGTCTAAAGCATGTAACTCTGACACCCTGCTTGCAGAAGCCAGCGCCAACAGGAAAGCTGTCTTCCAAGACAAAAACTGCAGGGAAACCTCTTTGATAGGCTCAAACGGATCTGACAGCAGAGCGGACAACACCACCGACAGATTCCACTTAAGCTGAAACTTGGGAGTCTTCAGATCCTCTAACTGAAACGATCTGGACAAGCGATGAATGGTCTGGTCCCTTGACAAATCGACTCCTTGTAAAGCTAAGGCAGTTGTTAACGCCGATTTGTAGCCATCGATTGTTCCCGCCTTCAACTTCTTCTCCTTCCTCAGAAAGAGCAAGAACTCAGCGACGAGTGGGATGGAGATAGCAGCATCAGACTGGAATTGCTGCTTCCACTCGGTGAATTTACTGTATCTGCAGTCATAGAGGGCAGAAGTCGAAGACCTGAGGCCTCCCCGAACTGCTTCTGCGACTTCTTGAGAAAACCCACTTCTCCTGAGGTTACGTTCGATAACCTCCAGGCGTGCAGATGTAGAGACTCGGGGTTTCGATGAAACCTGTCGGACCTTGGCTGTCTCAGTAAGGTTTGAAACACTGGCAGCTCCACCGCCGGATGGGTTGACGACATCAACAGATCTGGATACCAAGGACGATTGGGCCAGGCTGGAGCAATCAGAATGATGACGCAGCTGTGACGTCTTGCCTTCTCCAAGACTGCTGGAACCAGCGCTGGTGGAGGGAAGGCGTAAGCAAGAAGACCGTCCCAGCTGATTGACATTGCGTCTACGGCGAAAGCCCGTGGATCCGGAACCGGACTGACGTAGACTGGAAGCTGCGTGTTCAGACTGGTCGCGAACAGATCTATCATCGGAGATTCCCACAAGTCTGCCACCATCTGGAAGGATGTGGGATGAAGAGTCCATTCTGTTGACTGGATCTGGTTCGGCCGTGACAAGCTGTCTGCTAGAACATTCAGATGACCTGGAATGTGTCTGGCCCTGATCTGACACCCGTTCTTGTCGATCCAGTCGAACAGTTGAAGACAAAGATCTAACATCCCCTTTGATCGTGTCCCTCCTTGACGATTTACGTAGGCCACTACTGTCGTGTTGTCTGACGCCAACATTACCTTTTTCCCTCTCAACTGGTTCTGCCAGAACTGAAGAGATTTCCAGACAGCCAACATCTCCAACTGATTGATGTGAAGTGGCGCTTCTTCCCGAGACCAAGTGCCCTGAAACATCTGGTCCATGAGGTGTGCACCCCAGCCCACAATGGACGCGTCTGTCACCAGCAGAACATCCTGCACAAAAGGGACCAGCTGAACTCCCTGCAGCACGTTCTGGTCTTGAAACCACCAATGAAGAGAGCGAAGGATCTCTGGTGGAGGACAGCAAACAGTCGAAAGCTCGAGAGATCTCACGGAGTTGATCCAGCACTGAAAGTGACGAAGTCTCAGCCTCCCCCTGTTGGTCAAATCCTGCATGCTCGTGAGTCTGCCCAACAGGGACATCCACTGCCTTAGGGTCTGGGGAGACTGAGCCATAGATCGTATCAAGTTCCGTGCTACCATTACCCTGTCCTCTGGAGGAAGAATCTTCGAGATTCCTGTGTCGAAGATGGCTCCGATGTATTTTACCCTCTGGTTCGGAATGAAGTCGGACTTCTCCGGATGCACGATGAACCCCAGATGTTCCAAGGTAAAAACGGCAAGATCTCTGTTCTCCTCCAGACCCTGGTGAGACTGATCTGGCAACAGGAAGTCGTCTAGGTACCCGTGGATCCTGATGGACCTGGAGTGCAGAAAACTCAGTACCGGAGCTGTGATTCGAGTGAATAGCCAAGGGGCTATCGAGATCCCAAACGGAAGAACCTTGAACTGAAACAACCTGCCGTTGACTGCGAAACGAAGATACTTCTGCGACGCTGGATGAATTGGAACGTGGAGATATGCATCTCTCAGGTCTAACGAGACCATCCAGTCCCCTGGTCGTAGAGCCAGTTTCAGCGCCGGTATTGATTCCATCCTGAAGTGAGGCGGTCTCTGCAGGAAGTTCCGGTTCAAGTTCTTCAGGTCGATGATCATGCGCAGCTCGTCCGTGTCCTTCTTGGGTACAAGAAAGATTGGTGAATAAAAACCTTTGGAGACTGTCTTCGGATCCAGTTCTATCACAGCATCCTTCACCAACAGCTTCTGAATTGCCTCCTCTGCTGCCACCAGAGGAGGACCGGACAGATGAAAACGTGGACCCTCCGGAAAGAAGGTAACCGGAGGAAAAGAATGGAACATCAGACGATAGCCCTGAGAAACTACAGAGAGTATCCAGGGGTCGTCCGAAACAATTGGCCAATTGACGGCAAATTGTTGAAGACGACCCCCGACCTGACCAGGAAACACATTCAACGGGAAAATCGGAGGGCGGACAAGGGTCGATATCTGGTCGTACAAAGGAGCCTGCCGGTCAAACCCGCTGCTGGCCCCTGCCTCGGCCTCGGCCACCACTCTTGCCAGGCGTTGTGTTCTTGCCAAAGTGCCTGTCAAAATTCCGCTTTGGAGTTGTCGGGCCCTGGTTTTTCTGGAACGACTGCTTCTTAGAAGGTGTGAATTGCTTTATCCTTGGCGACTGCCTTCGCCGTGGAGACACTGACAGTGCTAAGTTGTGAATGTCCTCGTTCCTCTTCCTTTCCAGTTCTTTGTCCTTCTGAGCTAGAGCTTGGCCCACTGAGTCCCCGAAGAGGGTGCCACTAAACAAAGGAGCCTGGTACAACTTCTCTTTTATCTTTGGGTCAGTATTCTGTGGCAGCTGCTTAATGTAAGCTGAACGTCTTAGCAGAGTTAACTGGGAATCCATCCAGAGGAGATGACGATCGAGATCCAAGACGGCATCCCCTAACGAGTCGAAGAAGGCGTTGGCTGTGGCCAAGGACGAGAAGGGAACCGAAGTAGACCCCTTAGGGTCAGCAGAGTCCGGAATTGCCGGGAGTTGTCTTGCCGCAGTGGCCGCAAACCAATGAATATATGAGGAAGTTTGCATCGCTTTATGGATAGAAGTCTCCACCTCCTTGAGACGGCTATCGTTCACCTTTATCTGCTCCGAAGGCGTCCCCTTCCCCAACAGGTAGCGGAAGTTGTCATCCAAAGAAGTTTCTTCTGCCTTGGTAAAGTTCGCATTATGAACTTTATAGGGAAACCCCCTGTAGAACGAGCTTCTAGATGGTTGCTTATCGAAGCCCAACGAACCCACTCTCTCCGACAGTTGTGCCGCTAACTGGGCCGTGGAGTCTGGTGGAGGTAGAGACTTAGCCGCAACAGGAACAGTCTTTGGAGCTCCTCTACTGATGTCATTCTGTATGGGCTGCGTGGGAGCTGGAGGACGAGTCAAGTCTGGGAAGTGCCGGTAGACCTCGTCTATCTTCTCAAACCAGGATAAGCCCTGAAAGGGAGAGTCCATGGAGGCATCCTTCTTGTTTCTCTTGACTACAGTACCCGGCTGGGAGCCATAGAAAGAAATCTCAGGCGGGTCCCCAGACTTCCTCTTGGAGCCTGAGCCGACGGACCGCTGGGAGACCTCTGGCCGCTGGTTGTCCACGGGCCGCTGGTTGTCCACGGACCTCTGGTTGTCCATGGGCCGCTGGTTGTCCACGGGCCGCTGGTTGTCCACAGTCTGCTGGTTGTCCACAGGCCGCTGGTTTTCCACTGGCTGCTGGTTATCCATAGGCCGCTGGTTTTCCACTGGCTGCTTCCCGCCCCTGGGACGCCACTGGACTTCTTGGGAAGATGAGGATGACGACTTCTCATAGTCCACCAAACTGTTCTGGGAACGGTTGCGCTCAGTCGAAGAAGCAGAAGCTGTACTGGAGGGCCCCTTGTCCGTGGCCTTGTCCCCCTCCGTCGGAAGAATGATGGGAAGCCGTCCCCTATCAGTACCCATGGGGTTCCCATTGGTCTTCGTCTTCGTCACCCCCTTGGAGAACTTCCTGGCCGCCTCAGCCCCCTTTGTTGATAGTCTGTGGCCCTTCTTGGTCAACCTTGGGTCCCTGGATGACGGCGTGGGCAGCGCGGAATCAAATACAGATGGGGCGATGATAGAGATGGCATCTTCTGACTTCTCTTCACCCCCCCGCCGACCAGTTATGTGGGAGACTAAGTCTCGCCCTGGCGACGGGGTGAGCCTTTGCTCCTCCGGTACCACTCCTTCAGCTACCTCCGGAAGGCGCATCAAGCGGTTCATCAATGGCAACATCTTCTGTGCCATCAATCTGAACTGGGCTAGATCCGCTGCCAGGTCCGTCTGGGGGGGGATGGAGACTGTAGAGGTCTTGGACGTCGCCTTCGCCAAGCTTCTCTTGCGTGCAGCCACATAAGCTTGGAAGACAGGTTCATCTAAGTCGGAGCAGAACTCGCAAGGCCGGTCGAACGAGCAGTTGATCCCGTAACATCGTGGACAGCAAGGATGAGGATCAACCGCCGACATGAATTTATGGCACCCCTCACACTTCTTGCTCATGATACTGTGAATAGTTAAGGAAAATCGTTAACACACAGGTAATCATGATACACAATATCAAGTATATATAACAAAATGAAAAATATATACCAAAGAAGTGATAAATGTAGAAATAAGAATCATACATAGAAAACTACATATGAAAAAACATTGAAATAAAAAATAACCCTCAAGTGAAATTTAAACTTATAATTACACATAGAGGAGATACTAGAAATTAAATATAATAATTTAATTTCCTTACCAAAAATATACATTTTCCAAACCCAACTAAATCGTAAGGCTGGAGAATTGATAAAATATAAAAATCAAAAATTAAATTTAAAACCCGAGTGTAACTTACAAACACGAGGGTCAAAATATATGTGAAAATGGAAGCGTCGTAAAATGCAAATCAACCGCATGAGAAAAGACGCTACATAGCGCGAATACACGCTACACAAAAAAAACCGGGTAGAAATACTCGAGAAGAAAATCGATAAATGGGCGGGCTTACCATACCCGAATACCCGACAATCATTAAACGAGGTCAATAATACATAAAACATATTTAGCCAAACAATCGTAAAGCAAAATAAGAATTATTAGAATAGCAAAATTTAAAAATTCCTGTCACGTGTACGAACACGAGATACGAAGCACGCCATTTTGAAGTGCAACGAAGAATAAACTCCTCAACAAAAAGGAGAATAAATGAATATTTACAATGTTGCATGTAAAAAAGATATATATGATAATCATAACGATACCAGGATACTGGAAACAGGGAAGTTTCGTAATTTAAAGGTAAGATTTCTCTCCGGTAGACAGCAACGTCTTTGCAGGTTGCGTAACAACAAGAAAGTGAGCTCGATAGGACTGAAGGATTGTGGGTGACATGGGGCACGATTTGCACGTGCGAAGTGTGGAGACTCGAAAAGTTTAGCATGTCTAATTCTAGACTTGATTAAGGTTTGATTTGTTGTTAGATGTTTGTAAACAAACAAGGAAATGCATATAAGTTTAGAGGTAGTGAATGAAAGAAATAAGTAATTTTTTTAATGATTTAAAAGTTCTTTGGTATCATGAATGCCGTACATGAAAATTAGCTAACAGCTATCACAGCAGGAACATAACTGCAAATGTTGCTTGATGTACAAAATATTACCACTAGAACTATAAATTTTACAACACAATTCCTCGTATGTGCAACAAATTGAAACAATGTTTAGCACTGAGAGGGAGCAATATTTGGTATTCACATATGGGAAATATGAATGTCTTTCTCAGCTGCACCAATACAAGGGGTGGGAGAACTCGAAGCAAGCTATCCTTTGAGCTTGAATACCTGTAGAGGATGTTGAAGAGCTTGTGCTCGTAGTTGGTGCTGCTGAAGTCCATGATCTTATCCAGGAGGTCCACCAGCAGCTTGGAGAAGTTGGAGTCAAAGTTGTGGATGGTTCGCTCAAAGTTCTCACTGCCTGCCAGATGGTCCACGTGCTCTGACACCACCTGGTGAATATACACTTTGTTTTATATAAAAACAAATGTACATTTCCATCACATAAGTTTTCATTTGTATATCAATGATGCCCAATGTAAAATATTTGATTAGCATCCAATCCAGTGTTCAGCAAAAGAGAATGGGAGATATTGTTTTGTAAGTAGATTTTTCACAATGCCTTGGCATCATCAACTACAATAACAAACCCAATGTCTCTTGTTCACATTCTAGAAGTTGGTTGACTACAACATTGGATTTTATTTCGAAGCGTTACCAAGTCCGAATAAAGAGATAACATATACTTAAAAAGTATCTTCACTCCTGGTTATAATAAGAGAAAGTAGTTGTCTCCTTTTACAGAATAAAGCCCTCTCACCTTCGAAGCGGCCCTCTTCTTCTCCGAGTCCTCTCTCCTCTCACGCCCTGTAGCCTGGAGAGTGGCCTGCAGTAGGCGGTCTGTCTCCTGCTCCACTGATGTGCTCTGGTTCAGTCTCTGGGGTTAGAGGGAGTCATGACGAGTTACCAGGTTTAGGATGAGCATACCCATTTTACAAAAATATCACAAATGTTCGATTCACACTAAAATTATCAAACGAGTATTTAATTATTCAATATTGGTAGTCAGAGCTAGAGATATACAGATAGTAAGGAAATGGTGTCATAAACATGGTGACTTCTATCTCTACTAAATTTACACTTTTTTATGCAATCAAAAACATCAAATGAGGAAGATACACCTAAACTAACAATCTTTGGCTACCTCCAATTGTCCATTTAAAAACAAATCTGAAAGACAAAACATGATTATCACAGCATTACTAATAACACTGAGTCAAAATGATAGTGGAATTTATCTATCATACATAATACAAAAAGCATATGGCCATGATATAAATGCCCTTGTAAGTTTGGATGAAAATACATCCATAAGTCCCTGTTTTTTAAATAGTAATTTTTTTCCAGGAAGTATCTTTGCCCTACATAAAGCAGAGATTAAATGAGTCAATCCACTGACCTGTATGAAGTTGGAGAAGGTGACGCAGACCATCATGAGTTTGTGTACGATCTTCAGGAGGTCAGGGTTGGTCAGCATGCAGTCCTTCAGACAGTTGTTCAGGAAGTCTGTATGGTAAGCCAGCACGTCGTCAACATTAGATACCTGCATCAAAATTGGAGACCATTTGATAATATTGCTTTTTCATTCAAATATCAATCAATTATCAATCATCCTGCTACATCAGCATATCTGTATCTCTTCATCCTGCTACATTAGCGTACATGAATCCGCTGATCGAGCTCCTTCTATATACCCAGATCTCCTTTAAGCCGAAAGCCTTGTATCGCTAGCTATCTAACCAGCCAATGAGACGACTCGCATTCAGCAACAGCGGCACAACCTGGATGGAAAATTCCGTTGAATTTAAGATAAAACCTTCAAGCTGCTTGGTTAACAACATTTCATTGGTTGAAAAATAACAGGTGAGCACGGCCACGAATATCAAGCCGCGACCGCCGAACGAGGGATTTAGCATAAAGGAGATCAGGGTATATGGAAGAAGCTCGATTAGCGGATTCAATTACGCTGATTTAGCAGGATGGTATTTCTTAAGCACCTTCAATACCCTGATTGCATTCTAGGTATTTGCCTCGTATCATTACTGACTGGTTATACATTTCTATTTTAAGCATGCAGTCATTATCATTTTATTTGGGCACTACCCGTATTGCTTAAAGGGGCACAGAGTATGTTGTTGGAGTCACACATGTCAAACTTCATAGATGGTTTTATTTTATCAACAAATATTGGTTGTTTCAGAAAATCAGAATCCTAATGTTCATCAGTTCAGTATAGTGACAATAAATGGGTTAAAGTCTTGATTTGTGATAAAAAACAGACAGTGGGGCACACCAATGACTCAAACATAATTTATAGCAGACACAAAGACAAACATAGGTTGACAGTGTCAAGTAGGTCATATACATATTAAGTGGACACAGTATTGACTTTTTAACATTAAAAGGGCCGTGTTCTCATTACATTGAAAACAAGTATCATAATTTTGGCATTTGTGAGAAAAAGATGCAAGTTTTGGGAGGCGATTTGAATTTAACTTAGGTTATAACTTATTTTCGCTTTTTCTAAAGCCACATGAAAAATACTCTATGTCACTTTAATTTTGAGACAGTTAATCAACTGTTTATTTTCAGGCAGGACAAGGTACATCCCTTGAAGCAATTAGGGAGGCATAAGAGCTTTGCAGCAAAAATATGCTAATGTAGCAGGATAATTATCAATATCCTCTTTTTATTCGCACCAAGATGGTATATATATCTCTATTAAAAGTTTTTCCACTAGTCACTGCTCAATATAAACAGTGTGTCAAGAATGACCATTCATTTCATTAAGTGCATAAGTCGGTATGATTTACTTTCCTTTCTTTATCCTTTCACAAAACAGTAAAGCAAGCTTCTAACTTCAAAGCTTCTCTTTCCAAATTGTCAATCTTTATACAAGATGCCCTATAATGACTATGAAATGTTCACTTAATGCTAATAAAATTAAACTTTACCGTTTCCATATTCTGACCAAAAATATGCCAGTTGGGTTCGACGACTTCAAACATCATGTAGTACTCAAAATTCTGCACAAAGTTCAGCATGCGTTGTCGCAGAGCAAAGCCGGCGGAATACCATCGGGAGGACTGCAGGGAGTACTTCTTAGCCGACTTGCTTCCTATCCACACACTGGAATATGAAAAAGGATGTTAATTTGTTATATTAGGGATCACACTATCTGCTATAGTACAAATTCTTGTACTCTATGGGGTTGAGTACCTATAATAGCTTTCTTGTACCGCGCATATATCCATAACAGAAAATGCTCAAAGCGCACAAATTGTATTATTACCCTGAGGGAATAGTAATTAAGCTCTTTGCGCGACCGTGTAGGTCCATACCTTCCCTTGTTCAGGTACCCAATTGTACAGCTGGGTGGACTGAGTGCAAGTGGATGAAGTGTCTTGCCAAGGGACGCAACACACGACATGGCCTAGGTTACAAATGTTTGGTGCCTCCACCGGTATTCGAACCCAGGCCATTGGCGTGATAGGCCAGCATGCTAACTATTACACCAGTGTGCTCCTAGCAGGAATCAAACCCGTAATTTCAGAGTATGGCAACACCGTCAACACTGACCGTACAAGCAGCTAACCAATTGGCACAATTTGCCTTGATGAGGGACTTAACCAGAAAACGTACAAGAATTTGTACTATCCAGACAGTGTGATCCCCACTATAACAAATTTACATTTGTTAACTATCTAAATGTCATGCGTCAATTATGATGCAGGACATTTAGAAATGGAAAGAATGAAGTAAAACAAAATCTACTTGTTATTTTCTTCGATTAATCTGAGAACTTGTTGTATACTAAAACTTGTTCCAAACAAATGACTTATGGTGATAGTCCGTTTGATAATACTGTTTGTATCTTCTCCAAAATGGGTTAAAAGAAGTTGATAATCATAGGACTTAGGTTTGCTATATCTTTTAAAATTGCTACAATGCCTCTTGAGACATTCCATGGGAATGTCAACAACTGAGTGCGTACATAATATATCAACTGTCAACAAACAAGACGATATCTTTACAGCATCATAATGGTGCATATTTGAGTGTTGTGTTGCAGGAATTGTATGATTCTAAGAGTGAATTTCTTAAACCATATGCATCATATTACAATGCAGAGCAACACAGAAGTGTCATTTTCACATACATTGCTTGCAATCTAACCCATTTAAGAAACCAGACACAAAAATGTCTATGAGTCTTAATTCAGGCATAAAGGGTTGACAGGGCTAAGAAAGTTTAATTCTTTAATAATAATTCATTAGGTATTAGAAATAAAAATCACTATGAAATTAGAAATTTATGAAAAAAGTCATGATTACAAATTTATAAACATGTTTTATCTCAATGTTATCTTTGCTTTACAACATTTTACTTAATTACCCAAACACCATAGTTTTGAGGGAAGGATTAAGAAGTGGATTTGACTGATTGGAAAGTTTTTTGACAAGAACTTGAGGGGGGTGAGAACAGGGGGGGGGGTTAAGTCATATTGAATGAGGTTAATTGTTGTCATTATATATCTTTACAAATTGAACTGATTCTTTGCTAGTGAACAAAGCTGCATCATGTGACATTATAGGAGGGAAACAGATGGGTGGATGGTCATGTGTAAGTAATTTGGAAGGGGGAGAATTTATGGACAGGAAAGCAGGTTATTAGTGATAAGATTATGGCATAAATTTATCAAGTCAAAAATGTTCTCATATGTGAATAAATCTTAACATGTAGTTTTCACTACAGTTACATAAACCTTAAAAAACATAACAGAATATGTTAATGAACATCTAGAGAAAAAACAATTACTGCTAGATAAAAAAATTGAGTGAATGAAAAGTCTAACATTACAGATATAGGCTATAAAAATTAGTTTAATATATATATACAAAGGACTTTGTAAAGTAAAACAAGAAAATATTACTATGAATCAAAATTTTAAATCTAGTTTGGTAAATTAACATTATTCTTGAATATTAGTCACTATATTCATTATCATTTGAATATGAAACTTACCTTTTGAATGTTTGGATCCTAATGAAAAGAATTCTAGACAAGTTATGCAAAGTGATAAATCCAATTTCTTTTTAATATTGATGTGGTGATGTTAATATGTGCACATGCAAACAAACTTTCACAGAGACAAACACCTGGAGGAAGCTACAACAGACTACCCCGTACTCTTTAAGTAAAATTAAATTTTTATTCAAATTTGAAGAGTAATATCAAAATAAAGAGAAAGATTTGACCTAATACATATTTACTTCCACTTGTGTTTTTATGCCATGTGATAATCTATGTATCAATATTTTTCATTTTGGTTCTATAAAAGTTTTTTTCCATGGTTGAAGACAGCAGGTTAATAAGAGAAGTTTATAAAATTTAAATGATTAACAACATTCATCATTGGTTACAGCGAGTCAATTAATCATAATATCTCAAAATGAAACTTTAAAGTAAGAAAGTGGACTGCCCTTTACTATGCTGACATTTGGAGTTTAGCACAAACAAAAGAACAAAGAAACAAGAAACATTGAACAAAACACACAGAGTGAAAAAAAGGAGACAATTTTGCATCTTTAATACAAACCTGCAGAGTTGTCTTTCCACATGTTTGCAGTAGAACAGGTGACGGAACAACATCTGGTATCTCGTCAAGGCCTGGAAGAAAGAATCAACTAATCTTTTCAGATTCAAGAGGAAACAAGGGAGATAACCCAGTTGTTTAGATGTGTGCCACATAGGAAAAACTCCTTATCCTCTTAATGATGATCAACTGAGGATGCTTTATAAAGACTAGCTGAATGTTACACACATAACTTAGAAAATACATACTATAAGGCTCAATTGTACCATAAGAGTTACATAGTGTTTGCATCAAAACCTGTACACAGGTCTCTACAACTCAGTAAGTTAAGAAAAGGTTAAATAAGCACTGCATTATCTTATTCCATAAGAATGACCTTGTGAATGAATATAGAGATAAGATTCCTGTTCAGGAGTAAATCAGAGAAATAGTTTTTGAATTTCAAAACAGAGATCTTTTGAGGATGCAAGTCTGATACATGGACAAAGTTAGGGTGAGAAACTTCTTGACTTCAATTTAAAGATTTTAAAATATTTTCATAATCCTAAGACACAATGAAGAACGGCGTGCTTTACCTTCCTGTTGAGGACGAGAGATATTGGCCACTTGACCACATAGTCAAATGAGAAGGACTCCAGCCCAGAGAGGTGAAGATCTGTAGGGTCTACCTTATAGTCTGTGATATACAACATACATTACATCAGTATCATAGTTGAAGACAATGTTACAACAATAAAAGAAACAGTTCAGGTAAACAACAATACTTTACGGAAATCAACTCCTCCTTTCTTTTCACATATTTGCTAAAAAAACAACAACCTGAATTTGCAATGAATTTCAATTTTATGAATTATTTACATTTTGATCATCCATAAAACTTCATTATCGATGAAATATCTTTGTCTGCCCACATGAGCTTCAAGAATACATCATGTTGTCTTTAATAGCTTTATAGATTGAGTTCGGTTGATTAATCTTTGCATTTTTTACCAACGTCAGAGCATTTCAAATCTTATGAATGTGAGAATTATACTAGAATTTCATTCCAATTAAATCCAATATCTACAGCCTACCTTTTTCCATTTTAGTTTCAATTGTTAGGATCTTGAACAGCTGAGTGATGAGGTCATAGGGCAAGAGGTCAACCCTGAAAAAGGTAACTTTCTGTCATGTACATGCTAGGTAAGAAAAGTAAATTATCAGAATCATATTTCTAATTTATCATTTTCACCATGATAGGATCATTTATCATGTAATAAATAAGAGAAAGGTCCTACCTCAGATCATCCTTAAATGGATCAACGTTTGCTGTGCTTGTTCTCAGCGCTAACTCAAGGAGAGTCTCTAGTCTTGTGGGCATGATATGTAAATTAGCTAAGGAATAATCTTTATTACGGTTGACGAGTATGGTAAAAAAAGGAGAGAGAGGGCGGGAGGGCAACATATCAAAGGCAAAGAAGACCAAAAAGCGTGTAAATGAAAGATTGCCTGTACTTATTCACTAAAGCATATGAAACAAGATAACCTCGAATCATTCTAATTTTTCAAAAATTTTCAATAGCAAAGTGGGTCATTCGTAAAATCATAAAATTTTCTTTGCCTTGAGGTTAACTTTGACTTTGAAACTATTGAATAAAAACATTGATACATAAAATGTCTGTGATGTATTATTTGCAAGATTTTCTTTTTAACTGAAATCCTGAAGTAAAGGATATCCTCGATGTTCTGTTTCATCTCCTCCTCCGTCATGTCCATGAACTGCACCATGAAGTCTCCCTTGTCCAGCAGGAAGTAGTGCTTGATGGACCTGCAACAATGTGGCAGTGCGGTGAGAGAGATCAACATTTGTTAAGGTGAGAAAACAAACAATCAAACACTCCACTGATGAACATTTCTCTTGCTTTTCAAGATCTAAGAAAAGGCACACTATAAACCAATTAAGTCACACACAAAACTGCCCTACGTAACTGATGCAGGGGCTTCGTAGGTGATTCAAATGAAACCATTGACATTTCATTGACATTTGGAAACAAAAGGAATAATGACTTAGAAAACACATGACTAAGTGAGTGAGTGAGTTATTGTTTAACGCCGCTTGGGCAATATTACAGCCATTAGTGGCGTCACATGACTAAGTACAAAACATAGAAATCTGTAAAATATTCAGAAAATCACAAAATTGCTTGAAATTTGGCACTGCATCCTTCCGAATAGTAAAGAAGACATGTGCAAAATTTGAAAAGAATCTAACAAATAGTTTTGTACACTCGGTCTGACAAAAAAATGTCTTCAAACTTTGGAAGGCAATTGCTTTTTAAAAATGACCACATAGATAGATTCCCACCCACCTGATGCGAGCCATGAGTTCTTTCTCTTCCATGAGGAGGTCGAGGAGGAGTTTGCTGGCATACCGGTACGCCTTCTCGATCTGCTCGTAGTACTTCCTCTCCTTCAGCGTGTACACTATCTCCTCGGCATACGGGCATTTTACATCTCGTGCTGGGAATGAAACTCAACCGTAATTTTTAACAAAAGTTTTCCAGCCTCTTAGGCTTGGTGTCTCTAGGATATGAAACTTTAAAAGGATCCCATCAGTCAAGGCCAAAATGACTGCCCTAATTGAACAACTAGGAAGAACACTGCTTTTTTATTTGTGAATAAATTAAATTCACAAGAGATATAAGGGCAGTTAAAGACTAAACTATAAATTGCAGGCAGCATAGTATACCAGAAAAAGCTTATGTTCTGTAGGCGGCAATGAAATCTTGTCAGAACACTGCAATACTAACCACAAAGACGGACAACATTAAGGTATTTGCCGGTGTTGAGGATCTTGTCGGCCACTTGCTCCAGGAACACAGGGATCCTCTCTCGGCAGATTGTGTAGTGCTGCTCCCAGTAAGTGACAGGGTCAAGGTCACATTTGTATAGTTACATTGCATGCTCTATCTCTCGGATGATTCACTGAAACTTTCCAGACCTGCCTACCATCTGTTTGGTGAATGTGTAGACATATTGTAACCTAGGTGTATTTTGTAATTTTAATGTGAACAAAAACAATGAAGCTAGTATTTTTTAAGGATGCGCGGTATTATCGGTATATTGCAATACAGAAACCTCACGATACGTACCGGTACAGTCTTCTGAAAATATCCGATATATCGGAAGTTTTAGAATTAACTTTTTTTCGTGTAAAATTGAAGAAAAACGTTACAAAAACAACACATGATTTCACTGAAAGTTGTAAACAAAGGTGAACGTGCAAAGTAGAAATAGCAAAGACATGTTGAAATACGAAACCGGTCACTTAATTATCTCTCTTTGCAAAATGACGTCCAGTTGAGCATTGATCACTGTAATAATTGCTGTTATTTAGTCAAGAGAACATGGAAAAACTAAAATATGAAAAGTACCAATATATTGCAATACGTATTGCAATATGCTTTTCTGTATCGCAATATATTGCGATATGGAAATGAGGACCGATACCCATCCTTAGTATTTTTACTGTTAAGTTCCAATGTTTCCAATTGTCAAGATCTGGTTTGACATTTCAAAACCTTTTCTCACTTTGTTATCTAAGAATATACAGTTCAAATTGAATTTGAAACACATAGCACTCGAATACTCGAAAAAATATTTCTATGAAATGAAGAACTGATTTTTCAAGAACAGGTGTACAATTTGCAACATTGGTGTACAATCATATTTTAAGACTATCAAGTGTACAAAATACTCCAAAAGAGTACAAGTAGGCAGCCCTGTGAAACCCATGTGAAGTTGGAGACTAATATTTGACCTACATTACCAATAATATTCCCTTATCAGACAAAATATTAATGCTGTCAAAATATTTCTTATTGTAGGCAGAATGTCTCTGGACTATCTCTTACCTCATTATCAGGGGAATGCTTTACAAGAAACAAACTTTTGCATTTTTATTCTTTAAATGCAATGGAATTTTTTTTTATCGATATTCAAACAATATTTAGTAAGATCTTTGACAAGCATAATTTACAATACAGAATTTCTGTACTGCAATATATACCCTTCAAAGAAGATTAATTAATGCAGCTTTCATCTTCCAACAGATTAGGATTATGTTACAATCAAACATCAATGTGATAAACATTTGTACACTTATTGCTAATCTAAACAAACTACAAATCATTTTGAAGGGGAATAGCCACTTGGCTATAGAAATAGTATCCCAAAATATTCTGGGATTCACTCAGGGTTCAAGATAAAAAGGAAAGCTCTTCTGATATTTATAATTCAATATTTTTGTTATATGACGACAGTTTTCTTGTATCTATAACTATATTTTCTTCTATAAAAGGATATGCATCATTGTACTCTTCCTGCAGCTTCTCCTTCTGTATTGTCTCATTCTCCTCAACCAGGAACTAAAACATAACATCTACAACTCAATTCCCATCCAAATCGTCCTGCTAAATCAGCATATTTTTATCTACAAAGCTCCCAAAATACCCAACCTGGTTCCCGGGCCTCGTTCCGCTTGTGCTACAGTGAGGCCATGGCACTGGCTGTATAATGGCGCTGCGCAGAGCAGCGACCCAAGATGGAGGATGGAGGATGGGCGGGGCTATCGCTCCGCTGCAAACAATAACATGTTTAGCAAAATCCCTTTGCCACAAAATTTATATGTGACGATATTCCGAGTTCTAATTTTATTTGTATTCTAGGTAGATGCTTGTCTTCAATATGTTGTGGCTATAAAGCGAGAATGAAGTAAATTTGTGATTGCTATGCATAAAATTGCCTTGTCCTCAATCGTGGATCGCTGCTCTGCGCAGCGCCATTATACAGCCAGTGCCATGGCCTCACTGTAGCGCTAGCGGAAAGAGGCCAGGGAACCAGGTTGCCACAATTCCCTGATTCTAGCACAGCACATGCCTTACATCAAGGGAGGTAACCTGATGAAGGAAAACACAACATGCATACCAACAAACATTTTTATCTAAGTTTCTCTCTCTCTGTAACATTGGTATTGGCACTGAGGGATGGGCAATTCAATCTGGAGTGGATGTTCATAACACTAACACCTGCTTGTTGATGGTCATAAAAAGCATGTAATTTCAGCAAAATTTGCAAAATATCAATGGATGGATGGTTGGCTAAACAAACCTCAGATCCTTAAATATCCTTTGAGCAACTGTGGCCTCTAAGGCTAGATGAGCTAAAATGTCGTCAACATTATTATAATATCAAATAATTAGCTTTGCTAGAAGTTCTCAATGCAAATATTTACTTACCTCAGAATAAGGGTCTGAAATAATTCCTTTGTAAATCCACTTCTCAAGAATCTCAAAGTATGGTACACACGCCTGAAAATAATTTACAAAACAGGAATTCTAATTTTGATAACTATATACACAGGAATTGAACAGCAGATACTGATATTATCATCAATTATTGACAACCATGTACCAGTGTCAGTTGACAGGCTACTTACAGACTGAGTTAAGTAGAGACAGAGTTCTTGACTTTTGGCATCACTGAAAGGAAAGGTAAAGTAAGTTTACAAAATACATTTTATTTCATAATGGCAACGTCTCGTGGTTAGAAAGTCAACAAGCCTATTATTGAATGTATAGCCCCTGCAATGTATAAACGCCTATTCTAGTAAATCCAACAAGCATAGCCTGCTATTAAATTTTGCAACTGGTAACTTTTGATAAAGGCCGACATGCAACTATTACGCGCATTGGTATGTAATCAGGTCAATTTAAGGATTGAAGTCAGACATTTTCAAATTAATAAAAACAAAAATATGAAGCTTCTATAACTCATTGTAAGATCATTACGGCAAAGGACAAGAGGTTTTCTGGCTAACCTCACCATTAATTTTATGTATTTATAAAATTAAAGATGTTTTCTTACCCAATAAGTGTGGATGTCTTCTCATGTAAAAGACTCAGAACAGCACCTCCAATACACTCACCCTGTTTAAAAGAACACAGAAGATAATGTGATAGAATCTTTAATAATGAGCTACTCTAAAGTCAAGAAATTGTCTAAATCATAGCAAATATGTCCCATATTATACCAAACAAAATTACTTCTTTGCATCTAAAGGGAATCACCTCTTCTAGAGAATAACAAAAAGAATTAATCTGTAAAAAAGCTGCATACCATGAACAAAGAAGTTGTCCGTATAATTCTTTTCCTTATTGAAATTCAAACTCAAAAAATGCCTCTCAAAGAAGTTAAAGAGACAATCTTTAAATTATATATAGCTTGAAAATGATATGCATCAAGACGAAAACAATTATGTAGAAATCTAATGAGTATAGGTCCGTGCCATGCAGGTAGGAGGATAATGCACACACTTACCCTGTTGATTGAGTTGGAGACGGAGGCCAGTATCTCCAGGGTCCTCACTGTGGGCTGGATGTAGAACCACAGCTTCTGTAGCGTCAGGTTACCCTGGTGGGGAAAATAATGCAGACTATATACGTAAACATTTCTTTGTATGACAAATGAGTTTCAACTTTAAAACAGGAATTTCTGAAGAATCTTGATACCCTGTGAAAATTGTGTTGTGAAATTATGTCATCCTTAAAGAAGATTTGTATGACAAATCAGCTTGAGAACAACTTCTGTCCGTCATGATATCCTGGCGGCAAATAATTGAGTGAGTTATTGTTTAACATCGCTAGGGCAATATTTCAGCCATTAGCAGCGACAGTTTCATTGAAATGAAAATATAAACTTTGCATAGTGAACCACTTCTGTAAGATCAGGATACCCTTCGCAGTGAAATAATAATCACTAAAGGTTGCTTTGAAAATTCAACATAAAGATGAATTCATGCAAGTTTCAAATTAAATCAGGCTCATGCATGGTTCTTTTGAATAACAAAGGAATCTCTTGAACAACCTTATAAATAAAATATTACTTACAAGTCTGAACTGATGTTCCAACTGAGCGACGAGCACCATGTAGTCCTGAGAAGGGAACGGAATTGGTGAGAACATATTTTCATATGATACAATAGTGACATGCATGCTCCGAAATGATGAAATAGTATGAAAAAACAAACTTCCATTCTGTGTCATATTCTTACAAAATAATTTAGACACAGTTATCAAAATTATCCCTTTAACATGTCTACAGATCGACTGAAAATATTAATTCAAAGCAATAACGACAAAATACCTTGATTTGTGTCTAAATATGTTCTAAACATGGTATGGAATAATACGGCTAAAATTATAACATACAACATAAATTCTAAAATGCACACCATGAGGTTAGATTTGGAAATGTGTGAGTTAGTAATTGAAAAGGAAGAATTTTGAAAAGGTAGGTGCAAAAGATTAGATCTCTGGTGATATAAGTTCAAGAGTAAATGTCCGTATACATAACCAAGTAGATGTCCTGGAGTCAATGGTACTCTATGGTGATGGGGACAGTACTCTCTCACTAATGATTTCGGAAAAAATGCACCAAATGTGCCTGAGAAGAAAATGAGGCGAAACAAGTAGCATACCCAGGCATTTAAAATCGATTGTGGTCCAAGGAAAAAAATATTTAATTATTGTAAGTCATATTTTGGGACAGAAGCTTTATCTTTATTTTTTTCAGTAAGCAAACCGCAAGGCCTCTGGCAAATGCCTTGGGTATCTAAAGCTAGGGGCAAGAAACTCTTGTGAACATTTTTTTCTTGTGATTGCCACCACCTTTCTTTATAATGCAATTTAGAACATACCTTGATGAGTGTCCTCATTGCAGCACTGAGAGCATGGTTGACTAGTCCGTACTCAAAGGCAGATTTTTCTGAAGAAAAAAATTGGAAAACATAGGAAATCTGAATGAAAGTAACCAAATTATGGCTCCCTAACTGTCCATCCCACTTACACAGACTTGATAATAGTTTTTTGTCCTAATCACCTTCAACAAACAGAATAAAATTCAGTAAATGAAATTAATTTGTGAATTGAAATGGAATGAATGAAAACACTAGAGACTTGTTAGCTATCATTCATTGAATAGGAATTTTCACTAACCCCTATCATCAGATGATATATGAGAGTATTCCAATATTTTACCTTCAATGAATCTGACGACTGTGGAGTAGTTGGAACACATGGGGAGCACTCTCTTCACCAGCTCCTGCAGGGAGGGGTCTGTAACGATCGGATCATCTCATCATTTACACATACTGCACCGCTACATTGTATACTAGTATGTCTTTCAAATATAGAAGCTTCAATTACCAGCAACCTCATCCCAACAAATCACTATCAATTGCAAGCAACAAGTGAAACACATTTCTGTGTGAGTGACATATTGTTTTCCACAGGGATAGACGCTCACCAGAAATGTTCACTAGTGCTGTGGGCTAGTAGATTTTGAAAATCACTAGTCCTTTCAATAAGTTACTAGCCCTACACCTTATCATGAAAAATTAAAACTTTCTTTAAGTGTAACTGAAATCCTTGGAAGTTAAGAGATAGATGCATCCTTTCTAATGACAAATGAAAATAGTTTACCCGAAGTCCCCTACAATAAACTTTCAAGTTTCTTGCGATGACTGGTAAACTTACACAGAAATATGAGACAGTGGCTAAAAGTAGTTGGTGATAGAAATTTTATCTAACAAATTTTAGGTTAAGCAGATCCGTAAATCGAGTAATAAAAAACCCTTGCCTAACCAGTAAGTAGTAGATTTTATTGTAAATTTAAGAGAGCAAATGCAGGAGTTGAATTATATTTAAAGATTCCACTGGACACTGGACCAGTGAAACTAAACTTCATCAAAATAAATTTTCAGTTGATCACTTTTTCAGGTCAACAATCACTTAAATGAAAAACAGTTTCTGTTTAAATTTCAGCATACATATTTATTGCTTTTTGTTTTAATGAGTAAATTCCGTTTCATCATAATTTTATTTTAAAGTTATGAATCTAATGTCAAGTAAAAAAGTCTGTCTCTCAGCCTCTCATATAATGCAAAATCTGTTATTTTAATCAATTTCATAAAATAAACAAAACATTGTCTTAGATGATGCTAAGTAATTATAATTATTTGATTTAAATATTAATGAGTGTTTAGTCATATTGAAATAACTGTTTATTCTAACAACAACTTTTTTTTACCTAATTCTTCAGACATGGAGAACAAACAAAACCAAGTTGTAATTTTAACTTTCAGTTCACTCTCACTAAATATCCTAGAATATTATGTGTATAAAAAACTTTACTTTTACTCTATATATGAAAGTCAATAATGCTACAATATTTCTAAAAACAAAATAAATAAACACTAGAAACTACAAGCTCAAACCTTTGATGTGCCATTTATCAGAATAAATCAGCTTCGTTGCTATTTATAGATTACCATGTACCCGCTATGTGGCCTGGCCTAACAAGAAATTGTTGGAACTTATTGTTGGTCAAAATAATGACATTCAAAACATTTATATCTTATCAATCTTTGTAATTCTTTGATTTGTGACATGAAATGACAGTTCTAAAAATAGATCGATTGGGCAAGCCGGAACTGCTGAAGAGAAACAGAGCATATTGACAGGTTTTTTTTATGGTCAAACGTTTCAAATGAAAGAAAACGCAATTAGATTGTATATAATAGACATCGTTGAAATTCTTTTCATGTGGCACTTCAGTATTTAGATCTACTTTTCAACGGTCCAGTTAGAATAACAAATCAACTTGACTGACACTGATTTTCCACCCGACTCATATTTATCAACAAAAATCAACACATTAAATGGACTTTTTAAAACATATTAATTGTAGTCAAGGAGAATTCATTTAACTTCCAACACATTAAAAAAATAATTTCCCCTTAAAATTTAACTAGTCCGCTTGCATACACAAAATATTGCTAGCCCTTACGATTTTTTACTCGGCTCGGGCCAGCGGACTAGCGTGAGTGTCGATCCTTGAATTTGCATATTGATAGATATTTCACCGTTGCATTTAATCTAGTGAACTTACCTGCAATTGTTTAAACAGTACTAACGCTAAAAAAAGGTTAACGGCACGGTCATTTTTCAAGACTCCCTCATATTTCTCAGACAACTTAGATTTGAAACAATTCAAAGAAAACACTGAACCCTGGAGTCTACTTGTTCAAACTATATTCTGAATTGGAAATCAAGCCGAACTACAGCTCGTGTACTAAGGGAATAAAGGAATTTGCCAATAAGCAGAAACTATAGGGTCCTGCAGATAAAGGTTTGAAGACATACCGAGTGACTGATCAATCATGAACTCCTTCGGGGCATATCTCTCTGTCAGTGCTCGAGCCAAAATATATTTCCCTTCGATTCCCTGCAGAAAAAGGAAAGAAGTTATGATTTAGAATTTATAAGTTTAATTTTTTTTATAAAAAAAAAAAATCAATTGAAATTCAGCAACACTTTAACAATGAAAATGTTTATAGGAATGTAACAAGTCAACATAGATCACAAGGTAACACATCTCTCTCAGCCCCTTGAGGAAACTCTTCAAGAGTACCATAGAAATCCGCCATTTTGGATATTTGCATAATGAAATATATTTATCTATTTTTATACTTAGTCAAGATAGGAATTGGTAGAAACTAAAAAAAAAGTTTAGGAATAAAGAAGTAGTAAGTTACAAAATGTTAAGGAATAACAAATTATCAAAATCATTACAATTTGCAACAATGTTGGATGGCTTATTTTCTCAAAGATTATTTGAAAGATGTCCCTCTAAAGATAGATTAAGATAGTAATGATATCATCTCACCTGCATACAACACAGAATATCATCCAGGATTGCCTGCTCCTGCAGAGCTACAGGCAGCGTCCCCAAAGCAACTATATTCTGTAACAAAAATAGATATTTACATCAATGACAATTTTTTCTGTTTTTAGTTTATGCTAATACATCGTGGAGACTAACCAACTTCTTTTTAATATCTTTTTATTAGTTAAAGGAGGGGGAAGACCATCAACAACGCAAAAATAAGAATTATTATGTTGCCAATAAATGCTTTATTGGTTACATTTTGAGAGCCTTTTGAGAGCCTTTTAACAGCTTCATAAGAGGACTGAAATCTAATGATGAAGTCTGATGAATGGTGAGAAAAGTCATCAGAAATATAACCAATTCAATAAGTTCTTCATGGTCACCCCTCTCTCACATCTTTACAAGCCTTCCACGTTAATATGCCATTTTTGCAACCTTGAGTGGATCCAGCCTACAAGCATTTAAATGTTGAGGACATTCTAGTTGAAGCCTTTGATTCTAGCTCGCATTAAATGAGAGGAGGCAAATTCAAAATTTCTGTTTATATCTAGTTCACATAAATTCAGCATAACTGCCAATAGTGAGAAGAAAAAATACCCATTTCCACGTATTGGGAATCAATGTGACATCGTTGCATCAAAACTACACGCTATTGTGACATCCTATCGGTATGACACTAACGTAACATTGTCTTATACATATTACACTGCAAAAACTTTCATAGTCGAGTGATACAATGCTCTCTTATCATTTACTCCTCAAAGACATTTGGAAAATGAATTTAGTCTTGTCTTGACAAGACTACCTGATCAGTGGGTCCATCAACTCCAACCATGAAATCCAGGGTGAGAGAGGGTCTTTGAAACAACCAGTCTGGCTGGAGGGGGATGTTCACTGGAAAGAAAACAATTAAATGTTGCAGTTTTTGCGATCAAGCAATAATCAAGTTCTCAAGTATTCTAAAATAAAATACATTAAATGGGGAGTAGCAAATGTTTTGGAAATTTTACATCTTCATAATTATTACCCATTATATTTTTTTAATATAAATTAATACCAGATGCATTATTTTCAAAGGGTCAAACACTGTGTTTCTCAACCTGATTATCTGTATCTAAAGAAGAAAGCACGATGTATCAAACAAAAACCTCATTTAATTGTGAACACCTTTTAATCATGTAAGGTAGGGAATATCATGTATCCAAGGTTGATAAATCCTTGGATCACCCTCATTTCAAGTCAATGTTTAATATAACTTTGGTTATTCAGGCTATTCTCATGACCTCTAAATATGCTTATTTACTTATCAATAAATGCACAATAGTTGCACAGATATCCTAGAGGGATAAAGAAATCTTCCAGAGTAAATACATCATGGAATTACAGTGTTTTTACATTAAGTTTTTTGCACTAAGTCAAATCACTTAGTCCAAAAGTCTCTGGCGTGAGTTTAAGGTTAAATTTGGTAAAAGAGTCAACTGCGACTAAAATTTTTTTAACCCCTATCATAAACCACTTGCTTGATAACGGTGTTAGTATCTACACCGAAACGTCGCAATCCTGCAATAAAGAAGTTGTAAATCCATATAACTTGTTCTCTATTCATCTCACCAACTTCTAAATGCCTCTCAAAGAAGAACCCTATCATAAAAGCAAGTTTTTTTTAAGACTGAATATCAAATCGCAGGATTTTTTTAGTTTGTACATTTCATAACCCAAGGATGAAACTTATCAGTAAGCTTGTGCATGTACCATTTCTCTTCATCTGCTTTTCACGGATGGCTTTCCGCAGAAATTCTGAAGATGTTGTATTTGAAACAGCCTTTGCTTCTTTTAGCAACTTGTCTTTTATCTGGAAAATAATGTTTAATGCTACAGCAGATATGCCATTTTAAATGTAAAGGTGAAATATGATTTAAGTTTGTATTTATCTGCTAGCAAATTGTTGGCAGCTTCAAATTGAGCAAAAAAAGGTTGAGTAAAGCCTTTTTGATAATGTTAATTACAGGCACATAGAGACTAATACCAGAGGAAATGTGTCGAAGATCTTTACAAAAGTAGAGTGAACATTTTGATTTACCATTTACACCATTAACACAAGTTACATTTAAGTCATATGGCACTTTCAAATGAATACTATTCTCACTGAAAGAATGATCTTTAGGTTGTGTAGATATCTATCTCATAAAATGATCAAAACCAGCTCCTAATACTGATATATTTCTATCATCAAGGATACCTATATCTCTTGTGAGTCACAATGACAAATCATTTCTGATATGTAGCTCACGATAGCTCATGACGGAATGGCAGCAAGGTTTAAATAAGTAAGTGATAGAGACTGGTGCAATAAAGCCATGAGGCTTGATAAAAAACTGCTTCAAAAGTTATTACACTGACATGATTCCATAATCAAGGACAATTAAATCTCTTGTGAGTCAAAATGACAAATCAATTGGTCTTTTTAAAAGTCATTTCAAATGATTGTATTATAGCGTTACCTCTGACAGCTCTTGTTCCGTCATTCTGGTCCCCGGGGTAGGTAACTGTGACGTAACCTTCCCATGAGGCAGCAGCGTCATCCCAGCAGCCTCTGCTTTGTCATGGGCATTCTTAGCGAGGAACTCTTTTGTCTGTCAAACAATCACTCACGTATAACAGATCAGTCAAACTTTTAATGGCAACTTAAAGTCAATCTTACATCTTATAACTTTATTTTTCATGAACAGTGGTCTACATTTTCAAAGCTCTCTTGAAGTTTGATTGATAATAACTACTATACATGAATAATGATTTAAGATTATCTAAGATTTATGGGAGCTATGAAAACTTAAGCATAGAGGTGACCTTTCTGCAACCAATCTTACATCTTCTGTCAGTGTAAGCAGAAGGGCCGAGACTTGTCTGTTAACTTTCTCAGTTTTATTTAAGTTTGTATATTTACGGACACAAAGGAAACACAAGTCATTTCTTGAATGTATCCTCGATAACAAGATGGTCATTTTTAGTGATCCTCTATCTGTGAAAATTTGTGACATGCTTATAACTGTTTTGGTCTTTGAAACATAATTTTTTCTCCAACTGACACTGCACTAGTGAAGGAATTTCAGGCCTCTATATGGTCTTAGGAAAAGATCAAATGTTTCAAATGACTTCAATTTCATCCATTTAAGGATTCTGTATTTCCATGATACATAGGTCCTGATACAATACACATCACAACATAGTCTTCGCGGCGGAGAGATACCAGTTTACTGATCCTAATAAATTATTTCTAACGAAAGGTAAATTTAGTAACCAACAGTTAAACAAAAAAATCCAAAAACCTTATTTATGAATCTGTTATTTTAATAACTTGAACATGAACAGAAACTATCTTCAAAAGTATTTTTAAAAAACTATGAATTTGAAATTTATTAAAAAGTACACTAAAATTCGTTGAAGTTAAATGTATTGTGCATTGTGAACTAAGCCATGAAGTAGCACTGATATATCGCTATATCGTGTCATCCCTAATAATGAATGAAGCGTAAAACTTAATCTAACAAGAGCAGGAAAACATGATGTTTTTACTAGTGCAAAGATTCATTCTCTCAGTTTTAACCAAACCTGAAAGTGAGGTCACAAATATATTTATCATTTTTGTACTATTTTTACTATAAATTCTAACACTTTTGAGATAACTGATTAGTAAATTTGAATGACAAGGGGAAGCATCTTTTGATACTCACGGGTTCTTCTTCGCACAACTTGGCAAAGAAGTACACAAGAGCATCCAAGTCGCGCACGCTGAAACAGAAAAATCCTTCATGCGGTAAACCTTTGGGTTAATAAAAATAGAATACAGTTAATAAAGCTAGTGCTCACAAATAATCATCGAAAATATCTCGCTACTTACTTTCTTGATTTCATGTCATCATATTTAGCAAAGAACTCAATTGGCGTTTCAGTTGATTCTGCAATTTTTCTCTTTGCTTGATGAGCTGAAACCTGAAAAATAGCAAAGTAAGAAGTCAATTTAATTTTCTTGAAGTATTATCTCAATGCTTAAATCATTAAAATTATATTTGATTTACTTTAAAATGATCATATGAAAAATTTACTTCTTTATTCACTTGTAGAATTTATTTTCAAATATTACCCCTCATTTAAATAAATCAGCTTCTATTTTGAAATTGAAGAGAAATTGAAAGATCTTGATTTTCAGAATAATTGAGTTTACAAATACCAACCTGTGTAGTGATGTAAGGTGTTGTATTTTTCAGCAACATCTCTGTATAAACCTCAGCCCCAACTGTATCAGTTGAGCGAACACTGGAAATAAATAATCTTACCTTTAAATTTTTCAAGGTTCCTTTCATTCCTTTTTTACAAGAAATAATTATTTTGAGTAAAGTATGAAGATTTTTATTTAAATAACAAACATTTCAGTTTCAATGGAGACACATGTTATTCACCTTTACAAAAACATGATTATTTCTGGATAGAAAGTTAAAGAATTTACCCCAATAGGTTCATCAGCTCACTGACATGATGATGAACTTTGAACTCGCTCATTTTGTTGTGTGTTTGATCAACGTCTTAGACAATCATCTTGTTTTCACAAGTCACTCGCTGAAAATAAAAAAACACACTCATAATCAATAACAATAACAGGTGAGCAGCATGAGGGGTCATATAGGGTCAATTTTCAACAAGTAAACCTTGGTAATCAACACATTTTTTTTTGGACATCATTTTTGATCAATTGTTATTTTATGTATACATGAAAGGATGTCACTAAGAAATAATTATTTAATGAAGAAGCGGTAATTTGCACAAATGGAAAAAATGTAACTTTGAAGATCTTCTGAAAAAAGTTCTTGTTTCTTTGGACAAGTTTGATTTTGGATACAAAAATTTCACCGCATACTTTTTGAGAATTCTAACTATAGCCCCCAACAATGTTAGGCAACGAAAATATGATTGCTTACAGAAGAAGTGTTGATGTTCGGAGCTAAAAAAATGTATGTGCCCATGCTTCAATGATCCAAGAAAGGTAACTCTAGATTACTTTGAATCAAAACATTGACGCAGATAAAACAGAATACATAAGATTTTATTTACTCCTTTAAATTAAGAAATTAACATCATGATGAGTTTTGCTTTTTATTCACTTATATATAACTTGTAGTCTACTGGACAACGGTACCATGTTGTAAGATATTTTAAGTGCAGTGTTTCTAATTTCTAAATGAATGTAAAATGTTTATCACAGTCAATGGGATAGCTTTCCCCCCACTTTTCCTTATCATGCACATTTCGAAACATTATCATATCTTTTTAATACTACAAAAACTTGTCAAACATGTATTTATGGGGAATTTGTCTCTGGTCATACTCATTGGTGACATTGAATTTCAACTGATATGTTAAATGGCGTGATCGAAAACTGAACGATTTCATTTCTGGTTCATATAACCACCACCCTCAGTTATAGAACGAACCGTTCAGAATTGAACAGTAAAATAACGTGTTGTAGCTTCAAAAATTCAAAAAATATGATCGATAAGTAGTAAAATCAGAAGCTTACAATTGATAAATGAAATTCCTCGAACAGTTTTTCAAGTCATGCCTTTTCGCGCGTTTCCTCCACCATATTTTTCATGTAGTAAAACCCGGAAAAACTGTCTTTATAAATTTGATAGAAAAAGAAAAGATCTTCTTTTTTTACGATTGATAAGCTTCTATGAAATTAACAATTTAATTTCAACCTTTGAAATCATCATATTTTCTTAGAAAATGGAATCTATTTATTTATTATTATCATTTATCAGCTTGTTTCGGTTAAAGCGGCTCCGGAAACACACCTAAAATCTCGCGATTTTGTACGAGAATATGTTTCGAGTGTAAACATGTCGAATTCCGGTTGACAACTGCGATTACTGTCGGACATTTATCGTCAAGTGATGCTTTATATGCAGCATATTAAGTGTTATATGGGTTAAAAGTACGCATCCTTGGTATTTGTATTTATTTATTTGTTTTGTTTCAATATTTGTTGAAACGAGCTGAGTAAAAGTGGGTCTTTATTATGGCGGGTATCATAACATCAGTGCATCACTCCATCACAAAAAGGTCACACAGGTTCATTAAACGTTAACATTTTGAGATGACAAATGTGCAAGACAACATTTAACCGGGTGCACATAGATTGTGTTCATTTCGTACAGTCATTTTATCTCTTGGTCTTTGATTTTTATAGACCTCCAGGGATTGGGAAAGGCAGGGGCCATGGGCCATTTTGCACATTGGATGAAAAAATGGCCCATTCAAATCAGAAATTTTACCATTGCTACTATGGGGAATGGCCCATTCAAAATTCTGGAAATGACTAAAAGCCCTAAAAATGGCCCATTGTCCAGGGTGTCTTTCACAATCCCTGTGACCTCACTTAGCTCTGTTTACTGGTGATTAGTTCAGATAATCTAAACTTCGGGTCATGTTCGATGACTGTGCACCTGAAGTTTAATGTCTGAAGTAATGTCATCATAGATGACATTAATAGATGTTTAATGTCATCATAGATGTATCAGCTTCTTGACAATTTTGATAGGAAGAGTTTTGCTCTTTAAGTCAATAAATACAAAACATCTCACTAGTCACAACTACAATCAACACATGGATGGAAAGTTAAACCAATTGACTACTAGGCCTTTGTCCAGCCAGTTTTTCATCTTAAAAAATTTTCATTTTTATTTGGTGGCAATGCATGCATTGTTCCCCCAAACCTAAGACAGTGTCTGTCAGTGTTGTCAAACATGAGGGGGGTAGCGGTGAATTCAATGTTCAGGAATAAAAAAGAAAATATTTTAAGATGTGACAGCAGTTGGTTATAGTATTCAAAGTGTTTATCTTTTTATCTGTGTGTTGATTGATGTTGGATGTTTTGTCTTTAATGACTTAGACTTCAAAATTCTTCCTGATCAGATTAATTAGCAAGCCGCTACTGATAAAATATACTTTGGATCCAAGACGTCGATGAAGGTTTGATGTAAATGCTTAAATTTCTGTCCATTGATTATATATTGTTCAGGAAAACTCTTTAAACATATTATCTAGTATTATTCTGCATAATCTGGGATGTCATTCATCTAATTATCAAATATGTCTACCTGCAACATATTTCAATTTAAAGTTGTTCAGTTCAAATTGATTGTTACTCTTCAGTCTAACCTTTCATTTTTCAGTAACTAAAGATGGTTAAACCCAGAAGGAATGTGCTTAACCGATAGAAGGATCAAGTACATTTTGAATACATTGGCTAAAACTTAACCAGCAAGATGTTGGTCAGTCGTTATCGCCCAATCCTGTACTGCCAGTACCTGCTGCTATTGGTGGATCTGGTGCTGAACTCCTTCACAGAGATGATGAGATATGAGAATATCATTCTGCTCATATTATATGTGTAAGTAACAGAGATATGAGAATATCATCGTGTAAGTAACAGAGATGATGAGAATATGATCGTGTAAGTAACAGAATTGATGAGAATATCATCGTGTAAGTAACAAAATTGATGAGAATATCATTGTGTAAGTAACAGATGATGAGATATGGGAATATCATAGTGTAGGTAACAGAAATGATGAGATATGAGAATATCATCGTGTAAGTAACAGAAATCATGAGATATGAGAATTTATCCTGACTTGCACAGCAATGTCGGCTTCTCATTGGCTAAAAGCGGTCACGTGCCATAGGTATATTTTGCTATGTTAAACTGGGTCACGCGCAACCTAGTAACAAGAGCCGACGTACTGCCAAGAGTTATCTCCCTTGTCCCACCGTTAGGTAAAGAAAGGCGCTTCAATTCAAATGTTTCCAAGGTGGAACATATACATGAGGTCACGTGACAAACAATCTAAACTTAAAAAGCCTCGCAATTCTCAATATATTTATTCAAGTTCGTTAGTCCGTAATTTCCATCTAGTACCGCTGCACGGTACTAGACTATACTTTTTGTACTCTAACCGGTGATATAAAAATCATATTTGTATATTCATAAATAAAAGAATAACATTGACAAGATCAGCCGTCATCTTGACCCATCTAATCTTTCAAGCCATATTTAAAGCATAAAATAAGGGTCCTCGTCGAGATAAATACGTCATCATGTGTTAGGGAGTTTGATACGGAGATATATCATGTGTCCGAGAGAAATATCAAAACTCGAACATCAAACTCGTTCGAGTTTTGATAATTCCCTTGGACACATGATATATCTAAACTCGTTTGAGTTTTGATATTTCCCTTGGACACATGATATATCTCCATATCAAACTCGCGGACACATGGTAACTTATATTATCGTGACTTGCACATCAATGTCGGCTACTCATTGGCCAAAAGTGGTCACAAGCCATAGGTATATTTCTCTATGTTAAGATGAGTCACCTGCAACCCTTCATTCTAGATGGATGGTAGATGTCACCAACCAATGCCTTTATTCAAGATAAGGTAGCATGAGCATGAAGTAAAAACTAATTGTCAGGAACCCCTCTTATAGTTGCCTCTATATTGACAGAGCGAGTAATATGCAATCTCTTTGAAATAAGGTCTAGCCATTTTCTTTTATTAAATCATTCTACAAGACTTAAGATGTACTATTTTTAGGTTAATTGTTAATATTAAATGGTAGATCTCGCAAGGCCCAATAGAGTTGTGTGTCATGGCGGAAGAGATATTGAACGAATCAGATAGATCGCTATATGACACTTGAGTGCACTTTAAAAACATTCCGGACACTGTGCTAACTAAAGATTTACCGCTGTGCGAGTAATTTGAGGATATTTCCGGGCCACAGGTCACAGCCACATAAACTTCAAGCTGATGGCCTGAGATCATAAAATAGTCGTCTAGAAGGTTACTTACAATATTACAATATATTGAGAAAATTTCACATCTTATTTTAATGACATTTGAGTAATTAGATCATGCAAAACTGCTCTCTTTGATGAATGAAATAAATCTAAGGTGTCTTTTGCAGCATCTTGATGTAAATCATAATGAAATTAACTGATAATTTGGAAGTAGGCTCGTTACTAATTCTCTCTCTGCTTTATTTCAGTATTCAAGACATCTGTATCCTGTTTTCTGTGATTGTTGTGTTTCTGCTGTTCTTCAACACCTACATCTTCCAGGCAGGGCTTGTGAATATTCTAGTCAACAAGTTCCGAGTACCAATCTCCGTCACCTTCATCTACTTCATCATGTGTATAGCTCTACATGTATATGGCATGGTAAGTAACACATGCCTTTGTTGAATAGTTGTTTTATTTCTATGTCACTGGTGGATGTTTAACAATATTATTTATTGAAATTGGTATTTCATACTAACATGGGTTGGAGTTCATTAATGTTAATAATGAGGAAATAACAATTAACATCGCTTTTATTAAGAATTTACAGAGTTTGACTGATATTACTGTTTTGTGATTTACCTAAATTTAAGATTTATTGTTTTAATATGGTTTATATCTCAAATGTGTAATTTTCTTTATTGGTAAATTTGTACTATTTCTTGTTAGAAATGTGAGGTTGAAATAGATGTACTGTTGTCGGTGTGAAATAACCTAAATCATAGGTGTTTACTGACTGTTGCAGGAAAGTGTTTAATGCATGCATCCTGAATATTTTGATCTTACTATCTTATTAATATATTTATCAAAATTATAATGTAGACTCCCTCTTGATGCATGCAAATAGCTTCAACATTTATTTGTAATGTGATTCATAAAATTATTGTATTAAGTGCTATATGTCTTCTTCACTTCTAATTTTTTATGTTTTAGTTCTATATTCAAAACAAATGTCAGCTTATCTGGGAAATAAACAAATATATGAAATGAATCTACCCTGATAACTGATATTTCTATTCAAGGGATAAATCTTTAACAGAAATAAACACAATATATAATTTTAAATGTTAAATTTCACTGCATCTCACTCTGTAAAATAAAATGCACACACAAAGCTGCCAATTCCACCTACTTCTCAAAAATGCAAAACCACGATGCTTTTAGTTCACATTTGTAATGCTACATTGATTTATAATATCTATATTTATCTACCAAAGTTAAAGCTGCAGCCTTTTATATGTTCATTATGAAAATAGGTAAATTATTACTATTTATAAGCTCAAAGGTAAATATGCAGTTATGAAATAGCGTCTTAAAGAGACAGTCTCTGAGTTGTTGGTGTCACATATGGTAAATGTTATCAATGGTGTCATTTTGTTGATAAGTACTGACCACTGCTGAAAATATCATTATACAACTTATCAGTTTTAATAGTGATGCATAAAAAGTAAAATTGATTTTCTAAAAAAATTCAGAGTACACACATTACTCAAACATAATTCTAAAAACTATCACACTGGAGATGAACTGTGATAGGCACTTTAAGTCATATTCATCTTTGGCTTCAGCACATACAAAAAATGTTGTAGAATATCATGAAAAACTATTAATTGTCATATTTGTGGCATTTAAAGATGAATTTTTCAGTTGTTTTAAATTAACTTAACAGTTTTGGTCTTCTTTATATAACATATACGCCTCATTTAAGCAACTGCATCATTGCATAGTCCTGTGTGACAACAAATATGTTATTCATGCATTCACTGTTTTCATTGGCTGAAATATTGCCAGGTAGTGCTGGTAGGGGAAACTGCCGGAAGCCCAAGAAACCTTCAGAGTTTGTATAGGAATTTATGACAGAGCTACCTCTATGAGAATAAAATGCTTTAAAGGGGAGATTTGTTTTTCTACACTTTTGTTAAAACCAGGGTTGTGGCTCATGTGTCTGTATTTGAAGATCATCTTTCAGCTATAAAAGCTTCAGTAAGAATGTTTTGTGCTTTTAGGTGTTGTTTGAAACACAGGTATGATATAAGTATTTACCACAACAATCCTTCCATGCCATTTGTATACAAGTTTCAGTTGCTTTCATTCTCAACTGTTCTTTTGAATGCTCATTTATTTGAATTCATTTCATCTTTATACTGAATATTGTCTTATTTCATAAGAATCAGATATCATTTCAGGGATTAGGTAAGATACCTTTGACAATTGGCCATTTTAGGGGTTTAGTCATTTTTAGAGTTTTGAATGGGCCATTCCCCTTGGTAACAATGGTAAAATTTCTAATTTGAATGGGCAATTATTTCATCCAATGTGCAGAATGGCCCATGACCTTTCCCAATCCCTGCATTTGATACATTTTGTCAGGCGTACAAGGTCTTAGGAATTTTTGCCAAGCAAGGTGTCCTTCTGATGTTTATTTTAAATTTTTAAATTTTAAATGAAACCATAGTGTCCCCATGGTTGAAATTTTGGATCAAAGTATTTACAATAGGTCCTGACTCTCTCTCAAATTTTCAGGAACCTTTGATGAGATCTTCTTTTAAACTGAAATTTAAACTTTTTGTCGTTAGTATCCTATGATGCTAACTATTTTTCATTTTTGATGCATAGAAACTTTGCTTGTGACTTTCATTGTAATACTGATTATCGTTGCCATGCATTAGTTGGTTTAGTTTTCACTTAAGAAATGGTTGATGATAGTGAAATAATGACAATATTCTTCACCTATTACACCATTGAATCTTACCATGAATGCTTTCTTCTATTTGCTTCCAGATTTTGAGCGACTATGTCTTGTTATGTTGTGATATCTGTGGTTGTCTAAAGAAACCCTATTACCGTATTCGACTTAATAACCGCCCACTCCCCTATAAGCGCCCACCAACCACGTTTTTGAGTGAACAATATGCGTCCTGATTTAGCGCCCACCTATCAACATTGCTTACCTTGCATGCTGATTCATTGAGGAAGGTTTTTCAGTCTTGCAATAAGTCTTTTACTTCCACTAAAGTGAAGAATACAGGGTATTTCAAGACCCCCAGCCACCACCAAAATGATAAAACTTATAAAACCATATTTCAAAGACATGTGTATCGTAAGAAAACACTTTCAAGACTAAACTTGAGGACAATTTTTATCGTTTTAATTAACGCCCCCTTTTACCAATTTTTTAAGCGCCCCGGGCGCTTATCACGTCGAATACGGTACGTTCCCTGACTTGAACCTTATAGAATTTTTATAATAGAGATTTTTAACATTGCAGCTTTATATTATTGTTTTGCTGCTTTATATTTTATAATGACAATATAGAAAAGTGAAAACTCGAGAAGTGTGTTCACTTGAGAGTTTTGACTATTTATTAGTCTTTGCAGGCTTGGACACTTTGTCAAGTTAAATTTCCCTAAGTGATTTCCCAAATATTTTCAATATTTTTCTAGAAGTGAAGTGATTTTTTGACTTTTGATATATTTTTATGTTGTATCATTGTCATAGTTATATTTCCTTATCTTGAATTATAGTACCAGTATTCAAATTAGAGCTAGATAACAGCAAAAAGGATTAAGTTATTTTAGAAAAAAGGGTTTAACAAATAGCAATGAAATCCTGATTAGAATGTTACAAAAATAAAGTCAAAAAGAAATTTAAACAGAAATGATTTTAAAATTTTGTATATGCTATTGTCATTAGTTTCATTGATATTATATCTTGATTACACAAATTCAAAAGAAATTTCCTATTAACAACCATTTAACTTTAGGATCACCAATCTCTCCCCAAAGCTTACTTTTGTCATATCATCCCACAAAACCACTGTTCCAATACATCTGTTCTTTTGTGTGACTGATGGGTAATGTGACTTGTGACATTAAATTTTGGTATTCGGTCAGGGACATTGATAGATATTCAAGCTTCAGTCTCTACCTGTGTGCTTATGAAGTATACGACTAACCAGTTATACCCGTAAAAGATGAGTTTAGATTATACATAGAAGAATTGTATTTACTCTGTGTTGCAAAATGTCACTGCTAGAGATGTATTAGAGCACTAGAGATATCAGAGGATTGTACCATAGGTTACATAGAGAATCTCACCCAAGTGTCTTCTGATGTTGAATATATCAACACGAGTTGATAAAAGTTACAAATATCCGAGGCTTGCCGAGGATATTTTACTTTTATCAACGAGTGTTGATATATTTGATATCAGAAGACACGAGGGTGAGATTCTATTTATCATCCAAAATCATTTTTTATTTCGATTCTGTGAAAAATGTATATTTCTGAACACTGCAATACTCTAAAACTCTCAGCGGAGTGATGCCATAGCATTGTGATGTTATCATGTTTATGACGTCATAGCATTGTGATGTCATTACTTGATGATGTAAAACAACTGTGACGTCATATACTTGACGTCAGAGGGGCATTGTTCAAAATCTGCTGCCAAAACGATATCTCCTGTGGAAGAGAGTTTTAGATGATAAATGGGCATATTTGACAAGAGTATTCCTTTGTGAGGAGAGAATTGGTAGCTGACCAATAATTTACAGTTATTGATACCATGTTCTCGTCTCCATGACTCCTGAAACTACATATGTTATCCAGAAGCTGATCTCAAGTCGCATATTAATGATAACACACCACCCTTTTGCACAACAATCTCTTCATCTTCATCTTCATTCATCACCCTTCTAATTGAGTCTCATTCTGACCTGCATCATGTATGGATCTGACACTAGCGTGGAATGCTTCACAAACTGAATGATGTAAACTCACTCATTGAATAGTGCAGAACAGTGTATGTTGAACAGTGGAACTTCATTGTCTAGATGTAATAGAGGAACTTAAAGCACTAGTTCTGTGCTTTAGTGTGTGTGATAGTGTTGTAAAACATGGCCACCGCTTCTTCAATGAAGTAGTATCAAGGACAACTAAATATTGCTGTTAGTTAAATATCTCTCTAAATTCATGTGGAAGGTACCATATTTAATATCATTTTGATAATTTTGATCGGGCTGACTTGCAAGTGAAAGAGTTCTGCCTTTTGTCTTTTTTAATATGTTTCTTGTACAAATAAATAGCTTTCACTTACTAAAGTAGAAGAGATGTAGACATATAATGTAACTTATCCAGCAAGTATATTCTACCAGATTCATTTATCTCTCAACAATATTAGAAGTTATGTATGTTATAAATTAATGTTGCCGATATTGAAGGAATCTACTGTTAGTAACAAGGAGTTATATGAAGTCACAGCATGGTACATTCCTTTTATGATGTTACAATGATTCTCAAATTCTATTTCAGGAAATGGAGGTAATTTCTATGCCTAATAAATAATGCATGTTCTTTCCAAATTTAGTTAAACTTTTCATTTTGATTGTGTCATATGGTAAGGCATTGTATTGAGTCATTGAGCAGTGATGGGGGGAGTTACTGCCCTTGTTAGAGACTCTAACTTCTAATGTGGATGATTTCAGACTCTACGATGGGACGATCCTGATAAATACATTTGGGATGTGACAGGATTCAGGATACTTTTCATCGTTCAGAGAATTCGTAAGTGTACCCACAGCAATATGTTTTGTGAAATGTAATGGATTCAGCACAGCAAAAAGAGCATGTTTTCAATATCTATGTTGTCAAAGTAGGTCCATTGCTGCATTGAAGATGTAATACTACAAAGCTATGTTATGGATGTTTTTACTCTTTGAACTATCTCGTTTACAGTGTCATTCAAAATAAACAGGTTTGCCTCCTTGTTGTGACTGAACCTTTGGAAAACTTGATAATATTTGAATATAATTTTCACAAGACGCAGGTAGTATTAAAGAAATTTCAAATAAAAGAAATTGTCACTAATTTCATCCATGATTTTGAAGCATATAACTATATTCATGGTGTTTTCCCCCAGTTGCTGTCCTTTACTATTACTTCTACAAGAGGACAGCTCTGAAGCTTGGAGATCCTCGCTTCTACCAGGACTCTGAATGGATAAGAAGAGAGTTCGAGAAGAGAAGATGATCTTCAATCATATACTGTGTTTATATCCGCCAGTTAGTTTTAAATCTCACTATGTTATACAAAATGAACTGTCAATCAAAGTCTTACTGTTTTAGCCCTGGTATAGTGTATCCATCTTTTTCCTAAGTTATGTGATCATTAATTTTTGGATATTATAATATTTTCCAAGCTGATATAATTGTTGTTGTTTTGGGTTATAAGAGAAAGAACCCCTCAGTGTTTTCTGAAATATGGAAGTAAAAAATCTTTGATTATCATCATGAAATCCTTTTTTTTAATATTTAAATACTTTCACATTATGATTACTATATTCATATGAAATTTTTTTGAAATATGTCCTTTTATTTTTACATTAATTAGAAAACATTGACTAAGCAAGTTCATTCATGTTTGTATGTTCAATCCATTGATTGAAATGACTCCCCGTCCAAGAATTCCTTTCATGGCAGTGGATGAAAGCTTCCTTACTGTGCTGTTTAATTACCGGTACTTGATATTACAACTTAGCAGATTCATTCAAGATTTCTTGATTGATGTAATTCTTTGTTATAAATCACTCTCTCCGTCCATGGCTAACATTCACTGGCAAGTCTTAATGTTTGACACTATGACAAATAACCTTTATCTCAATTTCTTTTTATATAAATAAATATAAATGCATCTCCATATGAGTTGACTTCCTTACATATTTTCTATTTCTCATCACTGACTCTACCGTCCCAGTTATTCATACTAGCTGTTTGCCTCTCATTGTTCTATTGTGTTGAAGTGTATACTTAGAATCATCTGAATATTATGATAAGATGGTTATATCATGCCAGTTAATCTTATAGATATCATATTATAGATATCATTATAATCCAATGAGCATAAAACTATAGTATAAATAAATGAAAAACTGTTCCTTTGATGATAGTCATTTTCTGTATGTTGAACCTAGTGCCTAATAATGGGTTTGTATGCATAATCTGTTTAAAATATACTGTACTATAATTGTATTATGAATGTCTATGTATAACTTATTTTTGTAAATAAAATAAAATTGACTGACCCAAGATTTTAATGGGTTATTTTTACCCTCAGTTGAGGGAATTATTTGATGGCCTTACCAAAGGCATGCTGTCTCTAGTGAGGATACTCAGATAAGATAAGATAAGATAAGTCTTTATTATCCCGAAGGAAATTTTGGTTACATCATAAATACAAACAAGCAAAACAAGACATTTGGTCACAATACATCACAATATAACGAACACTAGGAATCTAAAATAAATAGATAAATAAATAGATAAATGAGTACATGTAGGTAGAGGCACTAAAGTAATTTAGGCTTGATGTAGTCATTTAACACTTTGGGATTATACATCTTCGGGAGTGGTATTATGTTTGATTTTTGGTATCTGATGGAGTAGTAGAGTTTTTTGAAAAATGCGCTGAAAGACTTATTTCCCGCATAACCTCTGTCATAATTGGAGTGTTTCTGATTGGTTGTAATCAAAATTTTTTTGTGCCATCAGCAATGTTTCGAACTGCATTCCAAGTGTATCCATTACTGTCTAATTGACTCAGTGAGTTCCCCAAACTGTGCATTCCAAGTGTACCCATTTCTGTCTGGTGGACGTAGTGAGCCCCGAGCTCTGCATTTTCATTCAAGACAAAAGTCAGTCAAAATTGTGAGACAATCTTGGCCTTATTTCTTTGTTCTGGCCTGGTTGCATGACTCTCTGCAAAGGACTTTGTGAGAACAGAGAAATAAGGCCCAATTGAAACATAAGTAACGTTAAACGATCTTGAGTTACCTCTGTGAGGAGAATGAATTGAAAGAGATTTCTAAATGAATATGAAAAATACCGGTACCCTTAAAAATCTAGATCACAAACTTTTTTTGTTTTCTCCAATTACTGTTTTTTTTTTTTTTTTAATTTTTTTTATTTTTTTTTTATTCCATTTCAAATCATTTATACAAGTTACATGAATAGGCAAATCCGTTTACAAAGGCAGTTATCTAATCGTTGTTAACAGAGGTAAGATACAATATTCATGTTATTAACATATGTAAAGTTTGCAGTGAGTCAGAACAACATGAGAAGGCTGTATGGACACTGTGGGTTAATATTTTATGAGAGCTTCATTCAATGCCTAGAATTATTAGCAACTGGTTCCATTTCTCAGTAAACATTTCTAATCTGTTATTCTTCCTAGCAATAAATTTTTCAATTGAACATGTCATTTTTAAATATTTTAGAAACTCCTCAGAAGAGAGTACATTTTGTTTTATACTTGAGACATAGATAAATCTTTTGGCTAAAAGTATTATATGATTAAGTATTTTATTGTGGGAGCTAACTCCAAAGGTGACATAAAATTTTGTAAGTATGATGTTAAAATGAAGATGATTATTAATAAACATTTCCAAGTCTTGCCAAAAGTTCTTTACAAATTCACAGTCAAAATATACATGTGAGATATCTTCTGAGGAATGTTTACAAAATGTGCATTTATCATTGTCAACAAGCTTCATCTTCAGTAGTTCTCTCTTTGTATAAATAGTTCTGAAAATGAATTTATATTGAAAATCAAGCAGCTTACTATCACTGGTACATTTCCTGTAACATATAAAGACATCTTTCCAGTTTATGTCTTGTTGAAATACATTGTTCCAATACTCTAGTACCTTTGGGACAGTGTTGTTACCAATTAGTTTATCATAAAATATCCTTGAGCCTTTACTATCAGAGCTCATATCATAATGGACAATATTGATAGTTAAATTATTTAAGCAAATATTTCTGGTTCCTAATAGCTGTTTCCAGTTCTCTGGAATGTTGTTTAACAAATGTTGATAATCTAGAAATGTTCCTTTTATTTTGAACTTATGTTTAAGAAAATCAAAGCTATGAAAACTCTCTTCAGAAAAGATATCTTTAATAAAATGTATACCGTGATCATACCAGTTCTTTATAATATATGAAGATTTAAATAAATGATTAAGCCAAAGTGGCTGGGCTAAGATTTGGTCAACATCCTCACTGTCAAAGCTGTGTTTTTTATAAAATGCTTGCCAAGCCAATAAAACATCTCTCCAATAGGGATTATCCTTGTCCGATAAACAATCAACAATGTTAGAACCTAGTGAAGATAATTGTCCTAATGGAAAGATGTTAATTAAGCTTGAATTTTTCTTCAAATGAGATTTCAATGATGATAATTTCAAAGCATTTATAAAACACTCTATATCAATCATTCTTAGACCTCCATCTTCATATGTTCTACTGATATTTGATCTTTTAATCTTGTCTTTTTTGTCATTCCAGAGAAATTTATATAGTATTTTGTTGAGTTCATCAATGAATGATTTGGGGGGGTTAGGGAGAGCAGAGAATATATGTACTAAAGATGAGATAGCTAGGGTTTTAATAACAGTAATTTTCCCAATAAGAGTCAAATTTCTTCTTCGCCAACTAGCAAGTAATCTAATTATGTGTTCTAGGCGTTTTCTGGTGTTGATTACCCATAAGTCTTGAAGGGAAGCATTGAGAGTTATTCCTAATAATTCAAAGTCCCCACTGTGCCAATCTAAATACAAGTCATTAGCTAGAATGATATTACTACCAATCATTGAACCAATCCATATTGCTTTTGTTTTGTTTACATTCATTTTTAGACCTGACATTTCATAGAATTTGTTGAGTGTTTGTATTGCAGCATTGAGGCTTTTTTCAGATCCATCTAGATAAAGTTGTGTATCATCAGCATATTGGCCAAGTTTGTGTTCATTGTCATTAAGTCTTATGCCCTTGATATCGGTATTTGATCTTATCATAATTCCTAATATTTCTACTGCAAGGATGAAGAGATAGGGAGAAACTGGATCTCCCTGTCTACAACCCCTTTCTTGCTGAAAAAAAGATGAGATATGACCATTTTGTATTACTGCTGCTGTATTATTGCCAGTAAGGATTTTAATCCATTTGATAATATTAGGTCCAAAACCAAATGATTTCATTGCCTGAGTTATAAATGGTTTTGAAATAGTATCAAAGGCTTTTTCAAAGTCAATTAGTAAAAGAAGGCCAGGCTTGCTTAACATTCTTGTTTCAAATATGATGTCATATAGTAATCTTATGTTTTCACTTATACATCTCCCAGGTATGAAGCCTGTTTGATTCTCATGAATAATTGTATCTAATGTAAGCTTGATCCTATTTGCTATACAAGAGCTGGTAATTTTGTACAGTGAATTTAATAATGAAATTGGGCGCCAATTTTTCAGAAGTTTTCTGTCTCTATTTGGCTTAGGTAAGCAAGTAATAATTCCTCTATTCATTGTAATTGTCAACTCATTCTTTGCAAAAGTTTCCTGTATAAATCTATGAATCCATGGGCCTAGATCTTTCCAAAAGAACTTAAAAAACTCAATGGGGTAGCCATCAATTCCTGGGCTTTTATCATTTTTCATTGAAAAGACTGCTTTTCCGATCTCTTTAAGGCTTATTTCTTTTTCTAACATGTCATATTCTTCATTGCTTATTTTAGGGATGTTCATTTTACTTAAGTCATCATTAAATTCCCCTTCTTCATGATGGTGTATATCAGTATACAGCTTACTGTAAAACTGTTTGAGTTCATCTAAGATGCAGCCACCATCTGTAATCAAGTCTCCATTATCTTTTACAATGCTATTGATAAGTTTACTGGTGTAATTTCTGTTTTCAAGATGGCAGAAATAATTTGTTGGTTTTTCACCTTCTTCATACCATTTGATTCTTTTGAAAAACTGAGATCTTTTTATTTCTTCTTCAATAATTTGCTCAAGTTGTTTTTTCTTTGAAGCTAATTCTCCAATTACTGTTAATTCCTGAAGAAACATTTACTTTTCAGTACACAAGAATGATTAGTAGTTGTATATCAAAATGTTCTTGATTCATCTATTTTCTCACTGCCTAACATAACTTTAACATGTAATGATACTGTGATGTGTTAAACAAAACATAACCTGAGCTCAACATGCAAATAGACATTTTATTAAGTAAAAAAAACCAAACTATCTAATGAAATTAATGACATTCACATTGTACACAAGGCAGTAGTAGCACTAGCCAACATCCTTTTATCAAATGTTTGATGGAAAAATGTCTTTTGACAAAACTAAATTCTATTCTATAAATTCTATAAACATGAATGAGCTTAAATGAATGAATTATGAACAGTGACCATCCCCTCAAACTTGTTTTCACGGAAGAAGGAATGATTTTTTGATAACTATTCTTGCAGACACCAACAAAATCTTGTTAAGGATTGTTATCAGGATTTGAAGTTTTCCTCTCATACCCAAGAGTTTTAAGCAGCACTATACTTGACTGACGATTTCTTCAAAGAAGTATCGAGATAAAGGGCCTTGGATCCTGTTCAGGACAATGAGCAGCATTCCCCAATTAACAGTATGTAGAATCACTTCAGAAATGGAAGAGCAGGGATTAATCCAGACATCAGGTACAAGGGACTACCCTGAGTAACACATACCCTACAGCTAGGTCCTATACAGCAACATTTGGCTGAACCTGGACACTCATTGTCATGTCTGCATTGTGTCACTCGAGGACAAGCTCTGCTTGGATTGTGAGCAGGGCAATGTCCAGGTTTTGTCATGGGAATCCTCGGGAGAGGAGATGAACACACCCTGCCACAACCTGTGTTACAGCACTTGGACTCTCTAGGACATTGTCCATCATTACTGCACTCCTTGGTGCATTGAAAAGGTCCACAAGGGAGATGACAGAAACCAGGTTTATGTCTGACTGGTCTGTTTTTTGTGATGATAGTGGATGAAATATGAGTGGTAATGTCAGTTTTGTTTCCTGAAGTTGAGACTGTGGTCTTCTTTGAGTGTGTAATTGGTTGACTTGACAGTAAGTTTTTCTGAGGAACACAAACTCTGCATGCTGCACTGATGCAGCAGCATTTAGAAGACTCCGGACATTGGCCATCATGATTGCATTTTCTGACATTCGGACAGGATTTGATCTTGGTTGGAACTGGACACGTTCCTTGTTTAGTGATTGGTAATACTGGGAAAGGATCAGTGCACACATGTCCACATCCTGTGTTGCAACACTTCTTTACACCAGGACATTGACCATCATGTATGCAGTCATTGGCACATATGTCTGGACCACATGGTTTGTAACAGAAGCCTGGCTTAGTGACATGTTTTCCTACTGTTGTTGATATTGCTACTCCATAAGCCGGAGCCTTCCTTCTTTGTCCCATATGGTCTTGATATATTACCGGTGTTTGTCTGAATACATTGCTTTTGACTGTTATGGGAAGATTTCTTTTATTTGACCGTGGTGATGTGATCTTGATAGTTTTTGTGATGTTGTGACCATTGCCATGTGGTTTAACATGGACCATTGTTTGTATTCTTGTTCTTCGTTGTGTGGTTTTGAGAGACGTTGGATTTTGCTTTGGCTGAGAGAGAGGTTGGTATGGTTGTGCATCTAGTTTTGTCTTTATATTCCTAACAAGAGACGTCCGTGGTTTTGATGCTCCTCTTAGTCCTGGCTTACTCAATGTGTTTCTTTGTAATCCACTGGTTGCTGGTACTTTCATATTTGATGTTCTGGAATTTGAAAGTTCTGTCATTGGTGCACCATGTGTACTACCACTGATTGCCGAGTCTCTAGCCATGGCAGAACCAACTGTTGGATCTGTTTGAATGATTGCAGATCTTGGCACAGAGGAACCTATCATCTGAATATTAGCATCTCCTGGCAGGTTGGAGGAAAATGTTTGACTTTTGTAATTGCTTGCATGTGCTTCCTTAGAGGATCCAACTGCCAGGCCATGGCCATTGTTTTGCCTTGGTGGCAAAACTGAATTGGTTTTTTGGTTTGATTGAATATGTCCTGTTTTCTGTATTGTTGAATGAATAGTTGGAATTTTGCTAGCATCAGTTGGATACCTTTGACCGCTTGTTTGACCTCCCTGAATGTTTCTTCCACCTTGTGTTAAGCCCAATGTATGGCCACCTTGGTAATATTGACCCAATGACAATGGAGAGCCAGTTGCTTGACTCCCTTTATTGTGTGCATCTTTTATTATTGGAGGAATAGGCTGTGGATAATGCTGAATGTGATTACCTCTTGCAATTGAAGAACCAAATGCTTGACCTTTTTGAGTGTGCGCACTTACTGGCAATGTAGTAGAGAATACTGGGCTGCCTTGATTGTGTCCACTTACAAGGGTCCGAGCATCATGATTAATGCTACTACCTGCTGGTGGATGTTGAATGTTTCCACCTGATAATACTCTAGCCCGATCACCTTGCATGTACTTACTCAGGGGTATTGAAGAAGCAGTTATTTGACCATTTGCATTTACAGGATTCGTATGACTTATTACTGGAACTCTTTGGACAATTCCATCCGTATGCATTGTGTGGTTAAGTGCTTGATTTGGGATATTAGCATTTCTTAGTGCTGGAGTCATTGCTGGAGAATGTATGTTCGTTTTGCCTACCATTGGTGGTTCATTTTGACTTGGCTTAAAGTTACCAACTGTTGATGGTAATGGCACATTAGTTTGGTCAGTGAGAGTGTTTTCATGTAATGGCATTGCAGATTTTATTGACGACCTGCTTACACTATGCCCACTTGATATTTGTGAATTTTGGTTTTGTTGCATTGTTGTTTCTGCAGGTAAACTTTGTATGTTCTTAATCATGCTGACCCCAGCAGCAGAGAGAATGTTCTTTAGATTTTGAGAATTAAAACTTCTAACCGTGTCAGGACCAGCAGATTGGCGTGCTGGTGTATCAGGGGGAGTATGGAGAGAAGCTGCTGCTGAAAGACCTATAGGATGAGTCCCAAGATGTATGACCCCTGTCTTTGTAACTCCAGATATTGTGGCGTGGTTGGTGTTTGTACTTGCAGTTGGGATATCAATGATAATGTCACCAGGCCGATAAGTTCCCATTTGTCCATCTTGGGATGAAAAGGTTAAGGGAATTGGATTTTCAATGTGTCCAGTTGCGGTGTATGGAGTTGGTGCTCTGTATACTCTCTCCTGTCCAGGACTACTTATTGAAACAGATGGGTATATATTATCGTTTTGTCCAAATGTTTTTGACAACCTTTGATCAGTTTTTGGAAATTCTGTTTGCAGAGCTGGTAGTGCAAAGTCTGGTCCTGCTCCTGGTTGATCTGGCTTTGCTGAGAATTTATTGCCTGTCTTGGGAGAGGTTTTCACATTTTCATTTATTGTAGTAGTAGTGGAAGATACTTGTAGACCTGTTTGTATTGGTCCAGTTTTCTGCTTGTCAGCATTTGCTGATGCAGCTCCTATGTTTGTACCCAAGGAAGAAGATGCATGAGCTGTTCCACTAGTCCCATCAGTTTGAAATTGAGAACTTGATTTATTGAAATTTGTCAAAAGTGTATTTGTTCCTGTAGTAGTTTGTTGAGATGAAAGAGGTTTACTTTGTACACCTTTATCTAACATTGACAAATTTTGAACAGTTTTACTCCTTGATGGCGAGAAATTTCCTTGCGTTGACAGTGGAGTCTGCAATAATCTGGCATTGCCAGAAAGTATGTTTTCATTTTGAGCTAAATTGGTATTTCTAAATTCTTTTTGGTCAGCAGTTGCTTTTAGTTGTGCTGGCAGTGAAGTATCAATAAGATTTTGCGGTGATTGGTCGGTAAGATTTGTGTTCATTGATACACCATTTTCTGCATTTCCTTGTGGAGAAGCAACATTAGTGTTCTTTGGCATGCTTTGGACAGTGATGGTATTTTTAGTTGGTGTTAGGGGATCAATTGAAACATGTTGATTTGAACCAATAGCAAAGTTGGTGTTTATTGGCTTGATTTGGCCATTGGAAACATGATTTACCAGTGCTTGTGGTTGATGATTCAATCGATTTGACATTGGTTTGTCAACAGCATTGGTGTTGATTGATGTGACCTGACCAGTGACCATATCGCCTGGTAATAACTGTGTATCTGGTTTAATTGAACCAACTGCTTTCAATATTGATGGATCAACAGCTTTGACAGTAGGTGAATTAGGTTGTTGATCAACTATCTTCACCTTAGCCCCAAACGAACTTGCTGGTTTTTGTTTTGATGAACCAATACTATTGGTATTTATTGAAATGGTTTTGTCAGTTTTTATGGAAGTAGCAACATGTGGAGGTTGCGATCTAGACCAACTGTTTTTTGATGAACCATTTGTGTTTGGATTAGTTGATGAATCTGTCAAATGAAAAATATGAAACAGATAAATCGTTATGAAACAAGATAGATCAATGATTATCATACAGCTCAATAGAACAATAAAAATAAACTTGAAATGATGACAAAAATATTAACATTAGAGTTTTAAGGGCACCATACACACAAGAATATGTCTGTATATGATGTAATATAGGAATGTTATCATAGTTCTTAAGATTTAGGAACATAATGACTTTTCATTGTCACTTGAAATGACCAGTTGTAAGCAGTATTGAATATGATACTTATTAGGCATTGAAGAGCGCATATATCCACACCAAATGCATACTCAAGGCACTCCCTGCATTATTACCCTGGTCTAACCCAAGCTGCCGATTAAGCGCTTAAAGGTCACCTCCAACACAATCTACACCAGGTAACCAATTAGTACTGCTGGGTGAACAGAAGCACATTTTTTAATAAAGTCCCTTGCCTAAGGAGACACCACATGTTTCTCAACTTGTGTCAAATAGTTCATAAGCAATTACCAGGAGAAGTGTTAGAAGCAGGTGCCCCAACTGTTCCTATCCAGCAGCACTTGTGGACCTCCTTGCTTCCATCACAGACTGAGTGTTGTGGACAAGAGTCCTGTCTCCCAGGATTGCAACTTATTTGCTGGAAGAGCTCATCAAGCACCAGGTGCCCAGAGTTACACCAACCTCGTGTGAGCGCATTGTCTGAAGAAGGAGACACCATTTCAAAAGCTAGCATTGACAGGATATTCTGATTCAAACATACTGTTGCATTTGATTGTTTTCGTATTCAATGCTGATGAAGTCCATTTGGGTGAAAGTCAATATTTTCAATGAATCCTTGATAGAACTCTTTAAGCCGTTGGCCATCATAATGTTAATGATGCTAACAGAAGTTGTAATGTTCAAATATAATCAAATACTAAATGAATTTTTGGGAAAACCCAGCTTGATTTACAAATGATAGTCACGACTGCATGTTCTCATACATTAAGCAGTGTTTGGTCACAGCATATTTTACGTGTTAACAATAAATGAAAATACTACTACCTGGGTTCTTTTGACCTAATAACTTTTAGAAACCTTATTGCAAAAACATTAAACGTGATATTTAAATTCTAATCCTGATGGAATGTTCTAATTAAAAAAAAGTTTTCTCATTGTCACTTGTAACAATAGATAAAAATATCGCACTGCAACCTCGGATTTAAAATCATCATAAACATAAACCATAAAAACTTCCTTTCAGGAAGATGTTATAGTACTTTAGAATGTATAACTATAAAACACGGTTCATGTAATTTGGGAAAAACCATCATCAAGAAAAAATCAAACTTTGCTTCACATATCACTTTATTATAGCGCGTAATTCATTTCCTATAAAAGTATGCTGTGAAAACTTGCGACTGGTAATGTATAATCGGATTCATAAAAAAGCGTTCATATTATTGCGATGATGTTCTGAATTATACCATTCATTTTACAAAATGCTTTCTTGTTTAAATGATACACTTGAAGTTTATGAATACATTTTGAATGTATCATTGCAACTTACCTGAACATTCCGGCCCAACGGGACATTGTGAGGCGTTGCATTTTTGTTGCACCAGAACGCAGTGGGGCGCCACAGTCGAACAGATGTAATTCTGTAATGTTGAACGTTAAAAGAAACATTGAAAAGCTAATTGTAGATGATAAAGCTTTTGAAAACTTGCTGAAGGGATTTACAAAATTCAAAATTAGGAGTTTTTCTTTGCCACAGAGAGATTTTGAGAAGCAAAGTTGTGAATGAATAAAATTTCAAAATCGAACAATGATACGAAATATGTGATACAAACATTATGTTACAATACCTCATATTAAACTGAACAATTGTATGTGAACAATTTAGGTAAACTTAATTTTAAGGACATCGTAAACGTATGCATGATTACAGTTAAACAACTTATATACTAACTTGAACTTAAATTTGAATATTATGCAGTGATTTTACAAATGCTTATCAAACATTTTTAATAACTTGTAGTTCGTAAAAGGTGAAAATGAAAGGGGTGGCTTTATCAGTTTACCTTTTCATTAATCTCATGATGCATTGTTTTCATGAATAGGCTAAAAGTTAATTAACAAATGTTTGGATTTAAAGTTTTTACTTACATCACAAGGAGAGGCGATAGTAGTTTCCTTTGCCAAGTTTTTCATCATTTCAGTGAGAGACACCAGATCAAATTTTGCCTTAAGAGCATTTTCCGCCGGATTTGATGCTGATGCTGCCATTCCTGTTCCTCCCTGGTCTGGACTCCCTAGAGGTGTGGGCTCAGTAGTAACTTGTCCTGTGGAACTTGATGTTACGAAAGAGCTTACTTGAGTGGTGGCTTGGCCACTCTGTAATGTTTTTGTTCCAAGAACATTTGCATCAGTTATTCCTTGTACTATCTGATTTGTCCCAAAGGTTTCTCCTTGGGTAGTTCCTTGAGAATTTTGTGACATGCCTGTCCTAAGGAAATTTGAATTAAATGTTCCTTGTGCCGTTGTCGCTGTTTTGAGACCTAGAGATAAATCAGAACTTCCCTTTGTCATCGGTGGTGTTGTTGTAATATTCTGATTTGTTGCTACCGAATTCTGAACTGTTGCTGCAGAAAGATTCTGAACGTTTGTTGTGTCTTGAAGTTTATTTGATAACGCTCCAAGATGTTGTAAAATTGTTGTTTGAGCATTCCTGAATGTTGTTCCAGTGCTAATAGTATCAACAGCTCCTTGTGGCGCTAGTGTTGTCCCAGTGCTTAGTTCAGTAGTTGCTTGCAGTGTCTGGGTTGTTGACGCTTCAGAGAGATTCTGACTACCTGTTCCTTCTGTCATATGAGATGGTGCTCCAACGATATGTCCGTTTGCTTCTGTAACATTTTGTGGTGACGCTGTTCGAAGTATATTTCCGTCAGTTGTCCCTTGTGCCATCGGTGTAGTATTCCCCATGTTCTGTTCGAGATTTGCTTGTGAAGTGTTAACTGTTGCTGCATCAGTAAGATTCCGGTTAGTTGTTCCTTGTGCAATGGGTGATGTCGTTCCTAGTTGATTTTGAACCGTCATGGTTTGAGTATTCTTGGTTCTTCCCTGAATACTCACATCAGTTGTTCCTTGTACCATCGGTGGTATTGCCCCAAGGTTATGATCAGCAGTGACTTGTACTTTCTGGGTTGTTGATGACGCTGGACGATTTTGGCCAGTTGTTCCTTTTGTAATCTGAAATTTTTCTTCAAGAAGATGTGTTACATTTGTTACGTTCTGTGACGTTTTTCCAGTGCTACCGGCATCAACAGCTCCATAAGGCGTCTTCGTTGTTGTCCAATTCAGCTCCTGCCCAGTAGTACCTTGAGAGTTTTGAACCCCCGAATGTAGGGGATTGGTTTCTTTTCGTGCCTGTATAGTCTGAACTGTTGATGACGAAATAATTTCAGTTGTACCTTTTGTCACCACTGGAGAACTGTTTTGAGAAACTGGTAATAAACTAGTTGTAGCATCATGTGATGTCGGAACAGGATTATTCGAAATTATGTAATGGGGGTCAGTTCCTTGCAGGACAGTGTTCTTAGCCTTGGGTTGAGGGAGAGTTGTTTCGCTAGATTTTCCAACTCCCGATTTATTCTGTGTTCCGGTTTGAGGTGCAAGTAATGGATCAAAAGCTATTGGTCCTTTGGCCGTACCTTGTGTAGCAACCATATTTAAGGATGGTGTAACAGGTGAATCTTCTGGAGTTGGGGAAACCGTCGTGCCGTCACCATTGCCAGAAGATGTCGTATATTCATGAACAGAATCTGGGAGTTTTGTGGTCATCAAACCGTTGCTTGTTGAGGAAACATGATCAATGGCAAACTTGCCAAAAATTGGCATGCTCGTTTTAACCCAGGTTTTATCAGGCGTTGTATACTCGACGGCAGCATTATAAAGTGTGGGTTTATTTGTTGTAAGAACAATGATTGACGACGTCGTCCCAAGCTTCGGTTCAGGAGTAACTTGCACCTGCTTGACTGTTGATGCTACAGGAAGATTTTGGAGAGTCTTTTCCAATAGGTTGTGTATATTTCTTGCTTGAACACCCTGGTTTGTTGTTCCAGTGGCACTGGTATTGACAGCCCCATGTTGCATAGGAGTTGTCCCAAACAGGTTCTCCCCAGTAGTCCCTTGTAACGTTTGGTCTGCCGGTTGCAAGAGATTTGTTCCATTTTGTGCTTGCAGAGTCTGAATTGTTGATATCGGAATGGTTTCAGTTGTATCCTCCGCCATAGGTGTTGTCGCCTCCAAGGAATTTTGGCCTGTAATTACTATTGTTTTATGGGCTGCCACTGCTCCTAAGAGTTCCGGTCCATTCGCTCCTTGTGCCGTTGTCGTTGATGTTTGTTGATCATGTCCTTGTGTTGTCTTCTCTGGAACAGTGGTTTGAGAAACTGGTATGGAAGTGGTTGTAACATCAGATAATGTGGGAACAGGATTATTCGCAGTTTTGTAAGTTTGGCCTGTTTTTTGCAGGACAGTGATGTTTGCCTTGGATTGAGGGAGGGTTATTTCTATAGGTTTCCCACCAATATATTCATTTTGTGTTTGTGCAAGAAGTGAAAGCAATGGATCAAAACCTATTGGTACTTTGGTTGTACCTTGCGTAGTACCCGTATTTGAGGATGGAGTAACAGATGATCCTTCTAGAGTTGGCGAAATTGTTGTACTTCCTACAATGTCAGAAGAGGTTGCATATTCATAAGCAAGTACTGGGAGTTTCGTGGTCTTTACTCCATTAAATGTTGAAGCAAGGTCAACGGCAACATTTCCAAATGTTGGCAGACCCGTAGTAACCTCAGTTTTTGCCAGCGTCGTATGCTCAACGGCCTCTTTACCATGTGTTGACTTACTTGTTGAAACCACAATGTTGGCTGCCGTAGTCCTATGGTTCGGTTCAAAAGTTGCTTGCTCCTTATGGGTTGTTGATGCCGCAGGAAGATTTTGGACAGTCGTTTCTCTTGCATTTTGTGATGTTGTTTCAAGGATATTTTGTGCATTAGTTGCTTGAATGTTCTGGGTTGTTGTTCCAGAGCTACTTGGATGAACAGTTCCATTTGGTTTCGAAGTTGCTGTTCTATACAGGTTCTGCTCAGCCCCTTGCGATGTTTCGACTACCGATCGCAGGAGATTTGTTCTCTCTTGTGATTGTGTAGTCTGAACTGTAGATGTCAGAAATATTTTAGTTGTTTCTTTTGCAACCAGTGTTGTCGTCTCGAAAGAAGGTGGACCATTAGTTACTGACGTCATATAGGCTGCCACTGCTTCCTGTCCATTTGTTCCTTGTGTCATTTTTATTGCCGTTGTTGTCTGTTGATCTTGTCCTCGTGTTGTCTTCTCTGGAGCAGTGGTTTGAAAAACTGGTAAGGAATTCGTTGTAACTTCAGAAGATGTGGGAACAGGATTATTGGCAATTTTGTAAGTTTGGCCTGTTTCTTGCAGGAAAGTGTTGTTTGCCTTTGAGTGAGGGAGGGTTCTTTCTGTAGGTTTCCCACCAATAAATGCATTTTGTGTTTGTGCAAGAGGTGAAAGCAATGGATCAAAACCTATTGGTACTTTGGTCGTACCTTGTGTAGTGCCCGTTTTTGAGGATTGAGTAACAGATGATCCTTCTAGAGTTGGCGAAATTGTTGTACTTCCTACAATGTCAGAAGAGGTTGCATATTCATAAGCAAGTACTGGGGGTTTCGTGGTCTTTACTCCATTAATTGTTGAAGCAAGGTCAACGGCAACGTTTCCAAATGTTGGCAGACCCGTAGTAACCTCAGTTTTTGCCAGCGTCGTATACTCAACGGCCTCTTTACCATGTGTTGACTTACTTGTTGAAACCACAATGTTGGCTGCCGTAGTCCCATGGTTCCGTTCAGGAGTTGCTTGCTCCTTCTGGGTTGGTGATTCCGTAGGAATATTTTGGACAGTCGTTTCTCTTGCATTTTGTGATTTTGTTTCAATTATATTTTGTGCATTAGTTGCTTGAATGTTCTGGGTTGTTGTTCCAGAGCTACTTGGATGAACAGTTCCATTTGGTTTCGAAGTTGCTGTTCTATACAGGTTCTGCTCAGCCCCTTGCGATGTTTCGACTACCGATCGCAGGAGATTTGTTCCCTCTTGTGATTGTGTAGTCTGAACTGTAGATGTTGGAAACATTTTTGTTGTTTCTTTTGCAACCAGTGTTGTCGTCTCGAAAGAAGGTGGACCATTAGTTACTGACGTCATATAGGCTGCTACTGCTTCCTGTCCATTTGTTCCTTGTGTCATTTGTATTGCCGTTGTTGTCTGTTGATCTTGTCCTTGTGTTGTCTTCTCTGGAGCAGTGGTTTGAGAAACTGGTAAGGAACTCGTTGTAACATCAGAAGATGTGGGAACAGGATTATTCGCAATTTTGTAAGTTTGACTTGTTTCTTGCAGGACGGTGTTGTTCGTCTTGGATTGAGGGAGGGTTATTTCTATAGGGTTCCCAACTCTAGGTTCATTTTGCATTTTGGTTACAGGTGCAAGTAATGGATCAAAACCTATTGCAGCATTTCTAAGTGGTGGCATACCCGTTGTAACCACTGTGTTTCCTGGCGTCGTATTCTCAACCACACCATTATCAAGTATTTGTTTATTTATTGCAATCACAAGGTTTTCCGGCGTCGTATTCTCAACCACACGATTATCTGGTATTGGTTTATTTGTTGATACCACAATGCTTGCCACCGTCTTATATTCAACGGCAGAATTGCTTAATGTATCCACGATGTTTGCCGACATCGTATTCTGAACTGCAGTATTACCAAGTACATCATATGCTACGTTGGATGTTTCCTCGAAACCTCGATTGATCAAGTCAGGTATGTTTGGCTCGGGGACCGGCTGTCGAGATGGAATTTTGTCTGCGGCAAGGGGAGGAGATACCGTAGTTACTACTGTCGCTGCTGAAGATGTTTGTCCAGTTGAAGGATCAACTGTCGTTGCACCATTGCTGATCTTTAAAATCCACATCATCTGAAAATTATAACATACAATGGCTAAAATACATTTTGACTTTTCTTTCAAAGAGTCACACAACCTTGAAAACTGAAAGAAACATATATGCTTTACGGTATGCCTTGTCGTGATGCCCCTGGATGTAGTGCTATAGTTTCTCTGGGATAAACGCTGATATAATTACCAGAGTTTACATTATATTTCATGTGAATTTTTTAGGAACTATTCCAAGTCATGTTTGTGATTCTTCGTTCATAAAATTACCCTGCACACTATATTCATTCCAACAGAACTAATTTAAATTAATAAAGAAAAGTATTTAGTTTGACTATAAAATTATTTAATATTACATACAATATCATACATTGTATAAAATACATCAGTAAAGGTGTGTAAATATAAACATGCCAACCAAGATTACCATAAACCCCATAATACTCACTGTGAAAACGTATAACGGAACCATCATGGGAGCGTTTGTTGTTTCCGCCCTCCCCTCACGCAATCACTACAAGGAATAAGATTCATGTACGTATCAGTTGTCTTATAACCATATGACGCTTGTACATTGCAATCAATCAATCAGTGCCGATGAGTTGTTAGAGGTTCAGTACGGTTCGGATGCTTCCGTGTATCATCATGTCTCCCGGCATTGTCTGGCAGAACTGTCACCGATATTTGTCAAAATCCAAATCGTTGAAATGTAACATTATACCTTTTATGTATTATGACATTTCGTTGTTGGTTGTGATGATCCCCGAAAAACAAAAGTCATAAATTCGGCATATGAGATGTTTCATTATAATTGATTTGAAAGGTACAGGCATTTATTGCTGTACATTTGTTTATCTGTAATCCAATACAACGTTAAACTTTTCATTCCAAATACTATATTATGTACACATGTCAGTGTGTTCAAATAGAATGTTTGGAATGATAAATGTTTTTGCATTCATATAATTTCGTATGTAAAGCAACATATTGGATGTTTACGAATGCATAGATCATTTGAAAGTCTACAATCACTATAACTACATTATATTGAATATAACTTTCCCTCCATATGGTTACAACCTGTGCTTGATCCTTTACTTTACTTCTTAGTTGTAACTTTGCATATTTCAGGTTAGGCTTTCTGTAATAGTACAAAACTAGTATTTTAGGTCAATCTCTTGTTGTATTCGAACTTAATCCGACAGTCAGGCAACGCTGCCAGCACTGACCGTACCAACGATTTTCCAACACGACCACTTGGCCTCGACAAATGCAGAGTCACTACTAGCTCACCTACTAAATGAAATGTTTTTCTGACAAGACAGACGCTTCAAATTCAATGAATATGAGCTGTGCTAAGAACTTTTTTGCTCATAAGTAATCCAATATTTTTATACAATGTCAACAGACATTTTGTTTTGATGGATGTGCATGAAAATAAGGAATAAAGTTGCGGGATAGATCCATTCTAAAGTGTAATCTTAAAGTTGAATGATAAATAAAATACAATCAATAATGTATGATCTCATACCAATAAGTAATTCAGACACAAAACAATTTTAATGACTATGATGTTGACAGAAATTAACCTTGACATGTCGACTGAATTTCAATGACAGTAAACAAGAAAACACCCCATCCTCTAGCGGCTACAGAGACTGTTGAAGATTGATTACTTTTTCCTTTTTGCACTTACTAGTGTTTCAATCGGAAATTACATTGCATTGCCATTCGGTTATTTGTTTCAGTGATTTAAACAATTATCTCATTAAACAATCTTGAATTGAACTTCTGCTTCGTAAATAATGCTTGGAAAATCAAATGTTGATAATTGTCTTAAACAGAGACTTCCACATGAAAATAATTGACAAAAATAAAATAGTTAACGGGAGGCTCTTTTGATATAATTATTTATCGTTGTAGTAAACCACAATTATTGGCTGCACAAAGGTCGTGAAGTCTTAAAGGGACTGTTTTATTGTGTAGCTTGTTTTAAACGAAAAACATGGGGACATTCCTATTTAAATATATGCATTAATCCATCAGGGCCTATTTTTTCACTCCAAGTTTTTGAAGGGTGTTTAAACACAATATGCATGGTATTTCATTATGACGATAATCAGATTAGGAACATAATTTTGTCTTTATATCAGAATCGGGTATTCTTCTCATTTAAAATACTTTTAGTGCTTGAATTGAGTTATATCCAGTCTACTAACGTCTGCTACAACGTTTTCACAGATTCTAACAAATTGTAGTGATAATAGTCCGTGTTTGTCGCATTTCGCCTTGGTATTATTCTATATTTCAGCCATCTGAGATTTGTATGAACTGTTGTGAAATTGTTGTTTTCCAAATTTTTTTCTGATATATCATCTTTTACATTCCTTTCCCATTTTAGTTCTCTATTGAATTTTAGAAATAAAGTAGGTTTTCATAGCAAGGTTGATTAGAATATATTGCAACCTTTATGTTCTTTATGATTAATATGTTTGCAGAAATGTTTCTTCTATTATTTTGGAGTAAAATACTTCGATTAAGGTATTCTAATGGAGTTAATCACACCAATTTATTCTAAGAAGTTTTTATTCATAAGTGACCTTATAAAAGTGTTTGAAATCATACCATCTGGTTTTTTTTAGAATTTCGATAGATTTATTTTTTAAAAACGATATTTACAGATAATGGATCTTTCGCCTATATCTATGTTGTCAATCGCGCATAGATTTGTTCTGAAGTTTCAGTATCAATATAATCATCTATCTGTAAAGATTGCATGATGACCCCTGATTTGTAGACATATGTCCAAATTATATTTTTATATGCGGAATAATCAAACGCCTCAGAAAGTTTGTACCATCTATGAATCCTTGTTGGAACAGCAAATCTGAAACAATTTGTTATATTTGAATGTTTTACAAAGTTTCTACGGCAATGTAAGATTTGGAGCGCGTATTTTTGCATGAATCAGAGTCCCTGTTACCCCTTCATCTACAAACGACTGATATATCGTATTTCGTTTGATTTCATCAATTTTTCTTCCATACAAACTTGAAACATTTCTTCTGGTTGTTTAATATCGTTTTTGAATATGGCTATGATTTACTGAAGGTAATGTTAGCCTTAAAGGCTTTTACGGTTTAAATTGGCTATTTTAAGGTTTACGAGGACTTATGCATTCACTTAAACTTTCTATCGATGCAATGAAATACTAAACATTCTTTACAATTTACCTGCAATCAACAATGAAAACGTTAAGACAGCCGCTGTCGGCTTGAACATATGAAAATCTATGGTTAGCTGTGCACCAAACGGATAAATTATTGACGCTTGGAAACGGCTGAACTAGTACTGTGTGCAGCTATTGAATTTACCTAAACCCTGAACTGAGAACAAATCATGACATATGTTTTATGAAAGCAATGTTGTAAATTAACCGATTAAATAACACAGTATTAGCATTGTTATTAGATTGACCACAGCGGCTGCCGTTTCCGCTTTTCTGGTTATGAGCAAAATTTTAATATTTCCGATATCGTAGTTCATGCGGATTTAATGTAACGTAACATTAAATGCTTCCGGCCTTTATAAATCCATTTTACTACCTGAATACATAAATATTTGTTAAATAACTTACGAGGTAGATTACTTAAGTGAGGATATTGGGTAATATCGAGAGATATGCATTATCTGTGCATTCGTTGTGTTTACGAAATAATGGCGTGTACTAGTGCGTTTAAAAGAACATTATTCTACAGCCTTACTTCAGCATTGTTGATGAATATTTCATTGTGTTTGAATCAAGAAAAACAGCGTAAATACTCAAACAAACGTATCCTCCTACTATATGTTTGGAGAGAATATCCAGATTCCACAAATTTAAAATGGTTTATGATAAGACTAATCAACAATGCCTCTTAATGACTTAGCAAGGCTGTTCACATTCGTAACGGCGATGAATGGCTTCACTTCACTTCTCATTCAATTTTATTTTACCAAATATGCGGCCTCATTCAATTATCATATCAAATCTAAATCAACTAAATATTATCCTCAGTAACATGTTTCAACTTGGCCATGTTATATTCATGTACTAATAACATACAGATATAAACGGAAATGTCCCCATGAACTTCGTTTTCACAAAAATGCCCGAATAGGACTGTCCCTTTCAGTCAGAAATACAAAGTGATTGACGTTTGTCATAACGTAATAAAATCTTCTGTGATATTTTGACTTAGAAATCAGTGCGGAGTATGCTCGTCTTGATAGGTTTCCTGACGTAGGTTAAGAAGTGCTGTTACAAGATCACGACCTATATCGCCTGAGGTTGTATCATTGTTTGATGTTTGGTGGTAGACATGCGACTTGTGACGTACTGACAACTATCGGTATCAGTTAATGGGATCGTTTTATTACAAATATACGTATTTCCGTGTTAAATATGTACTCAGTGCATGAAAGACGTGTTCAGTGTCCGAAATAACTGACTGCCCGGTGGCTAGTCTTTTCTTAGTGTGGACCATTCAGATGTACATCAAGTTTGACCAGTTAATTGAAATGTAGGTTAATGGATACTATTCTTGCTATTCGTGTGTTCTGACAACTTTTACAATTCAAAAATAGGATTTTTTCAAACTTGCGAGTCAATTAAATATTTGGAAATTGCCTTTACAAAATATTATCTAGATTGTAAAAGAAAAATTATTGCTAAATAGCTAAATTAGTTTAAATGAACATAGAAACCATTAGAATATAATGGGTTTTTTTATTACGTGTAATATGAATGCAACACAAGAAATTTATAACAAAATTGTATTTATACAGAAAGTTTTGAATTGATATGATGAATGCACACTGTACCAGTTATCGTTGATTGTTTGAATGTATTGACTTTACTGAACGTCTTAGCCTTAAAGAACCATTCCGTGAGTTGTTGAAGTGATATATGCCACACGTCAATGATTTGATCGCGAAGTATCGACTGTGACCAAAAAGAAACATTTTTAAGCTTGTTGTTTAATTACTGTGACAATTATGAAGGTAGAACGTCACAATTATGATCGAAAACCGGACAGTGGCGCGCGTCAAATAGTTAAACGTAATTTTGGAGATTTATCAAAAACAGCCAGGAGGGCAGTTAGGAGTTGATAGTGTTTGTTAGGTTATATTACTAGTATCCATGTATATTTGACGTGATATCTACACCTCTGTGCATTTATAAGGCTGTTTTTAGATTTTCATGGAAAACCAGTATTTGTCATATATGTGTCTTTTGGACATGAAAAGATAAGATATTTTGATTTTATACCACCGTGCACCACATATAACATTAAGGTTCGTATCAAAGGTAAATAATATGTTATGAAAATCACGGAGTGGATCTTTAACACGATACGTTGTAGCAAAAGTAGGCTCCTTTCGATAATTTTACATTAGATCAACGAAGACCTTGTTCAATCTAGACGACCGAGGAGATAAAGTCGTCCAACCAGGAACGCCGATACGTAGAAAAGAACTGGAGGCGGAACGAGATTGAAATTAACACAAATTTACTGTGAAGACAACATGTTGATAAGGAAGGCCAAAAAAGAACATATAATTTTTTTTCGGACAACAAACGGACTCCAAACAACTCTTTCTTTGCAATAATAAAACAACTGACTGAACCAAAGCAAGAGCAAGTATGTAGATCAAAGAATGAATCCTTAAAACAGGCCGCAAGATTCCACGACTGAAGGCTGCCTTGTTTAACCAGCATGCAGAAGCAGTTGATCACTTGTACAGAGACTCAGCCTTCACTACCTTGATCTCGCCACTACAGTTGAGGTAACTGACATAATTTAGAAATGTCCTGTCTATCCATGTCGGCTTGACCTAATTCCGACTTGGCTTACAAGAAAGAGCCTGCCTGTCTTCGTGGAAGAAGCACAGTCAGTGTTTTAAGCAGACGAATGAACATTGCCTGACGCCTTCAGAGAGGCAAAAAATAATTTTATCCTCAGGAAAACCTCCCTGGAATTTGTTTTGAAAAAATTTGGGCCGGTTTCAAACTAGTCTCTCTGAGATGAGCAGAACCCACAGTCGGTTATCTTGGCTTTACTTGAAATTATATCTGCTTTCGACACTGTTGATCATTCAGTTCTGATGTCACGTCTAGAACACTTCATAGGAAATTTGTCCTGGTTCGAGTCCTACCTCAAAAACCGAAAAAGTGTTCAGGTCGAGGGTGTAACGTCAGATTCCTACATTTGATGTTCGGTGTGCCACAGGGGTCGGTACTAGGGTCTGCACTCTTTTCTATCTATACCATAGCGATAGGTGTCTCGTGACAATGGCCTAAACTACCCCATATGCGCCGACGGCAACAAGCTCTACGTCTGTGCTAAACTATCAACACATAGATCATGACAGGCCAAACTTGAACCATGTGTAAATGCCGTTTATCATTGGATGTGTGCCAAGTTATTGAATGAAGAAAAAAAAGACTTCATGATACTTGCTACAACTAAACAGTTGCAAAATATATCCCCACATCCAGTCTCCATTAGTGAAACTGAAACAAGAAACGGATCAAGTGCGGAATGTTGGTGTTCCATTGATTCTCTGAAGTCAGCATGCGCTGCCACAATGCATCTAATAAGTATCGGGAAATGAGAAATTAAACAAACGAGCCAAAAAAAACCAACAAAACAAATGCAATTTATCATCGAACCATAAATTAGTATTTATTTTTCTGTAAACCGGCGAATAATTTACACAACTGTAAGAAGTTGATGTCATTCTAGTGACTGCATGATTGATTAGACCTTTACAAATCAGTCTTTGCTTTTCTTTGACGACCCAAATGGTTTAATAAATGTTCTATTGACGATAGGTCAGGTGACCTGACAGGACATGGCAACGCATTCACGGTGTCGCTCTGTAAGAAGTACACGGCAGGAATTACCGTATTGCAACAGCGTCCTATTATTGTGTTGTTGAAGCATACCCAAGAATTAGGGACATTCGCAGGGGAGGTAATTTCAAAGTACTTGAAGAGTAAAACATTTAAAATCTCTTGGTATCACACACTTCAAGGGAACATAACTCTGCTTGGTATCTCGCGCCGCCCTAAGATTTTAATTACCAAGACGTTTCACACACATTGCATCAAAAGCAATAAATGATCGCTATGGTTAACGTTTTTAAATATAAAACATAAATCTTTGATTATAATCCCTTTTAAGCATTGTGTTTTAAATGTTTCGATTCTATTTGATTAAGAAAATACATTTATATAGTAGGTCTGTGACATTTATTACTCACATTCTAGTTGATATGTAGTATCGTTTATCTGCAACAACTAAAATCTCATATCAATCTATTGATTTTAACCCTTTGAATTTATTTTTTAAGATATATAACCAATTTGATCGTGTACAAATTTTTGGCTTCTATCAATTAAGATAATATCTATCTATAATAGGGATTTATAGTGGCCTTATACTCGATTTACCTTGTTATATTTCGAATTCTTATATATGCATTTTATACGACATCGGAATAACTGTAATATTCGTCTATTAAATTTTCTTGAAACGTCAACTTTGGTTAACGCGACTGTCGCATTTATTGCTTTTTATTTGAAGATAATGTTTGCTAGAAAGAGCAGCTTTTATGTTTAATGTAATACCTCGATAAAAAGTCAGGGTTATGTTTAACAATCAGTTACCAGCTCAAGGGAGCGTTGCTTCCTAAAATAATAACAAGAAACAAGGACATTACAGAGCATTTTTCAGTATTTATGCGACAAAAATCTCAAAAAATTAACTTACAGATAACAACGATTAACGAATTAAATATACGAAGATAAATATACTTTGGAGAAATGAGATTTCTAGAGACTAATATTATCTGCATTGTGACAACATCATTCATGAAGAACATTTCTACTTAGAGTCGTCAGATAAACGCTTTAAATGACAGGAAAATTTATTGCCCCTCATGTTCGATACTGACCCTCCCCAACCGTGGACCAGGCGGAGAGCATCTGTCAGCAATTCTCTCATCCTTGCCTCATTGACTGTTTTGAGTTTCCTAATTATGTGGTAATCCCTTTATTACAGTAATTAAGGTCTTCTATTTGCTGTATTAAAGAAAGTCTATATTTTGACCTACATTTGGTATTTTCACAAAATAACTGAGGATCGCTCGACTCCCTGATTAATGTTTATGAAATTAATTGCAAGAAAGAAATCTCAAGGATCATGAATTGGAATAGTTCTAATCTTTTCCTTGTCCTTTAGCAAATCAGAAAACAAAATTGTTAAAGGCAAAGCCAAACTCATTTTTGTAATGTCTATACAAATTAAAAAGAGAAGCTCTCGTCATTTCAAATTTTGGTATCAATGGACTAATTAGAAATTGAACTTTAAATCCCATTTAGTTAGGAGCCAACCGGGATAATATAAGACTTAAATTTTAAATCTAGACTTGCCTTTCAAAAGGATAAGTACCCAACAATACTTTATTTCATTTCAGACTGAGGCAACTAATTTTGCAAACATTTTCTTGACTTAAGACTTACTTTTTTGTTTTCCACTTAATTATGGATGACAGACTGTACAAGGGCGAGAAGTGCTGGTAGTCCTGTCCATGACTGTAGAATATTGGAGCCTGCATTACAGTCTAGGTCTTCATTTACCAAGTAATCCAAGTATAGTGTTAAATGTTTAAAGCGGGGCACCATCAATTCTAAACAAATATTAAATACATGAAAATTTTGCCCAGACAGATTTGCGGTGACTGATTGGATATGGATAATATTTACTCATCCGAGGAAGTTTGTTATAAAATCTAAAGTTTTTTCATTTATTCACTTTATTGAAAATATGCAATATATATCAGACTCGGATTAATATGTTTCAAAAAGAGCTCATGTTGTGTATCAACCTCCTCTTAGCGCGCTTTGCGTAGGCACGGTAAAATAAACTCTGGAAACGTTAAGTGAACTCGACAAATTAAAATTCGAGTTTTGCATCAGTTAAAACGAGATAATATTTTGATAATTAAAAATCTGTAATCAAATCAAGATTGAGGATTACGTAGATATAGAGGTTTTTTTTGGAATTAAGTATTAGCAACACCGAGCATAACTTAAACATTGGTTTTTACTTTTTACAATACAAAGGATTCATTAACCTCTATTGAATTGTTTCAGTGGCATTCTAGAAGTTGATAGTTTGAGGACGACAATGATATATGGATATACAACTTCTTTATTTCACCGTGGCGAAAAAGTATAAGGATCTATACCGAAACGTCGCCACTGTGAAATCAAGAAGTTGTATATCCATATATCATTGTCGTCATTAACCTACATTGTAAAAAAGATGACTGCGAATCCTTTCTGTCTCAGTAAACTTTATGCGATAGTTAGTACCGAGCAAGTACATGTGGTCGTAATCATTATGTAAGCATTTTAAAAACCGCCACCCACAGTTGCCCCCTACTGTCAATTGCTTTGAATAGTGTGGTCCACTGAACAGTAGGGTCTCAAATTACAAGATATCATCAGTTTGAGAATGTAGCAAATGATATAACCGGATGTGACGTAATAAGATTCGCCAACTAATGTTATCGTGAAGGCTCGATTGTAGTAAATACACGAAAGTGCACCAAATAATTTCTAAAATTCCAGAGCACTTAATTTTTATCGTCTGAATATGAAAATTTAACATCCGCTTAGTAATATTTGATGTTTGCACGTGCCCATATATTTTGATAACTTCTTAGTATGCTGCTGATTTATGTGGTGGTCAACGTTTTGATTGTAAAGCTTGGTGTAAAATATAACCCTTTTGTTCCTTATTGTTCATATCATTAATTAAGTACGTTCCTAACACGCATATTAACCATGATTAAACACATTCCTCCACATTATCTTCCTTTTGGTGTATCATACAAAAACCTGAGACAAAAGATGAATTCGAGATAAAACATTCTTGTATATAATATCACATTTGTTCTGAGAAAAATTGACTCCCTAACATGTATTATTTTGTAAAATCATAATGAAATTATTTCATTAGTAACTATCGTTTTTTCGTTTTACAAATATATTGCAAAATGTTAATTTATGTTCAATAAGTATTATATTTTCCCAAAAATATTAATTGCTAAACGTAAGACCAAGCATAATTAACCAAAAGCTCTAAACCTTAAGCTGACCAGCAAACCCGCTTGAAGTCCCAGCTAAGTAAAGGGGAGCAACTCGCCTTGATTCTAAGAATTTAAAGTTAATTTTTCTATACCAATTTTTGACTGGAAAGCGCACCATGGTGCATCTTTTGAAATGCAATGTTTTTAGATTTCACTGTCCATCAATATATGCAGATTAAAAATCAATGCTGGCACGCATGCACAACGTTATAGTTTTGCCACAAATCTACAGAGCTGACATAGGTGTTTTGTATTTCAAATGGCACCATGGGTATTTGCAGTAAAATATTTAAAAAATATCTTTTTATTGGTAATTGAATGCTCTTTCACAATTGATGCTGGCACGGTTTATCATATGAATGGTAAAGCAGTAACATGGCTCTAAAAAACTGGTCCTACAGAAAGCATCACCATTTCACGGTTCACTGGTTCGAGCGCTTCACTCACTGTGTCGGCTCTGAACGTCCCTGATTCTTGGACATGGAATGGTAAGATTCTGACGTGTAGAATCTGGTCAATGTACCCTACTTACTTTGATCACTAATCCTACCCCAAACCATGAGACTGACACCGTTGGTCAACGGTCTGAACAACGAACGTCGACACCATTGAGGTCGATACACCTATCCCATGTTTAGTAACTGTAAAGCTTGAAACTGCTCTCATCCGTCAAGATACCAATTGTGGGCTTGCCATTGCTTAACGCTGACGTTGACGAATCAGCTGCACGCCACGGCCGGCTCTGTAGGCGCGGCTACTACGTTGTCGTAGACGTTTGGCCACGTACTGTACTTGGATACTGATAGGATCACCAAACTTATTTGTTGCTGATTCAGTCACTTTCAGGAGATGGCGAATGCGTAAACGCGGGCCTCATCGGGGTCGTTACGCGGGGTCTTCCTCTCCTAGCCCTGTCAACTGTCTTCAACCCTCCCCTGCAATGTCTCATCATCCTCATAATAGTCAGAAGGTTTCAGCCCGGCGTTGTCGCTCCACGTGCTTGCATTGTACCCCTCTTAGTCTTCCTATGTCTCTTAGTACAGTTCAAGTCGTGTTATATTATAAACTTAATTACTCATAATGTCATTACATGAAATACAAGGACTCGAGACCTGACTCCCGAGGCGGTCTGATCTGACCATGGCCGCAGGTTTTCGCAGTGTTTCAAAGTTTGTTCAAACAGTCATTGAGTAATTCGCCACATCTTTTATACTGTAACTTTGCACGTGCTTAACGTTATCTTGATGAATCTAATTCGAGCTTTTCAAATTCAAGGCAAAAAAAACCTGATCGATATTCGTGTTACATGGCGGTTGTTGTGGAGCAATAATTTATAGGATATGTATTTACAATTTTCACATTTTCATTAAAATGTATTATATTTCATTTTTTTTCTTTTACCCCTTAGTTTATTTGAATACAGATACGACGAAGCTACCTTTGCACTCTTATGTCATCAATGGCTAGCGTACTATAATTCCCTCCTGGTCGACTCCAATGCATCATAATACCTTCAAGGAGTTAATGATACGGCTGCGGTTCAACTTCTCTATTCAACTTTTCTTTGTATCATGCTTGTAAGAAGGGAGACGGGCATAACTGAATTACATTCTAGAAATCCACATTGGGAAAACTGAGATATGGGTATTGACATTATTGTGATTAATGATTCCATCAGGTGGTCAATGAATGTAACCTTTATTATTCATTTTATCTAAATTTTCATATATACCTAACTATATTTTGTTCCTGTATTTAATGGTATAATATCGATCTTCTAGAGTTCAGACTGATCAAGGTATATAAGAGTGATTTATATTTCACCGCTTTGAATGAGTGAATGACAATCAACATGAACTTATAATACGCATATCAATATCGTGATAAGAACTTTAAGATCTAGAAAACGTGTATAATAAAAACAGCCAATCGAAATTTGAGATATTTCAAATGTTTGTTTATAAGGTATGTCTATATATTACACAACATTATAAATGTAAACATCGAATTTTTGTTATTTCGTTAAATAAGTTTGTTATGTACTAATATATGTGATGTTTATAAATTAAAATGTATATAACATCTGTAAAAAACAACCCATATAAGCCTATTTATGTTTTTACGATGTTCTGGAGTGGTCCTCAGTGCTTAAAAAGATTAACTTTATACCCAGTAGCACCTAAGACTAATCACCTTTGTTTCTGAACATGTCAGAGCCTTTCTAAATTCATAGACATTTAATCCAAACATAGAAAGCTAATTACCCATTAATCAGTTGCTAAGTTACACAATACATTTTAGCGGTATGCAATTACGCAGAAATGATGGAGTAGGCTCCCTTGGTCGATGTAGTGACGTAAACTACTCCTAGTCAGCAAGTGGTTGTTTGTTTATTTTCTTGTAGCGATTATCGTGACTGTGCAAGTTGTTTGTTGACGCTTTCTTGCTGGATATTTCTCTACGCTTTCAGGATTACGTGGATATAATTTTTGAAATATTGTTCGGACGCAAATGGATGCTTATGAGTGAAAAATTGTCACTTCCGGGGCAGACGACGATTTCAACTTTCGAGTTCGAAGTGATGGAAAAGTCGATTTACGTTGAGTTACAATATTTTCACTGATCTGAAATTAATCAAATCGCAAATTTGTAAAAGCTCCGTTATTCTGATTTCTCTAATCAAATTTTGATTTTAGAATTAATAGTCGCCAAGATTGTCACATCTTCTTCCTCTGTGTCATGTGGATGATGACATTGAAGTTTGTTGATGGTCAAGGCTGTTGGTAAATTGAATGGATAATCTACCTGCACAATTGTAAAGATAGACAAATTTGGAGTCTAATGTGCTCAAAGTGATAGTGACATTGTTTACCATATCTATGGTACCAAGGAAGACACAAGACAGAAACAGTGAGCCCCAACATGTCACATAATTCGGTGGATTTAGTGGAAGATAGCGGAGGTCAGTATCAATATACACCAGTTTGCACTTCGCATGTAATAAGATTCACACAGAGTTACCTTCCTTACTGGTTTTGAGTAAGTCAAATGGTGATAAATTCCACTACGAGGCCATCAGCGAGACATGTTTTCTGTCAATAATTCATTTCAGATAGTGAAAAAATGTAATGTTGTATTTGGGATATCTGCAACAATACAAACTCTTGTGCTTTTTTCGTTGGAGTCCCAAAAAAGGACATGAATTTGTACCAATGCAGAAATCCCAAACATAACAATGTTATATTGACTGCTAAAAAATATCACTCTATTAAGGTAATCTGATTAGAACTGACAATATGAGGGCAGGGATTGGGAAAGATACCTTTGAAAATGTGTCAATTTTAGTGATTTTCAGAACTTTTAATGGGCCATTCCTCTTTGTATCAATAGTAAAATGTCTTCTTTAATTGGGCCATTCTTTCATCCAATGTGCAATATGGCCCAGTGCCCCTTCCTTTCCCAATCCCTGTGAGGGTATAATGTTTTAATATTGATAAAAAATCAGACGGCGGTAATGTTTGAAACTTATCATAAGTAGAGAGAAGGTTAGTGATTTAGTAGTCAATCATGTTTGAAAGGTTTAAAAACTGTTATTCATGTAATTTGGTCTTGAAATTTTGGCTTCTGTGCATACATATCATAAAGGCTGTATTTTTTTCCCGTTGAAAAGTAATTTTTCACATTTAAATTTTTTTCATTTCTAGATGAATATGTGGATGTTTTGAGTTTATGTCACACTATATGGTATAAAGATTTCTATAAAGGCTGATATTATATCATGAAAACCATGGAGTGTCTCATGGAGTTGTATTACAATGAGTTTTGTTAATAAGGAAATGTTTTTGGATAAGATTATGTGATTGTAGGACTCAAGTTAAAGAAAAAACTGCAATCAGTATCATGCTTTAAAAGAACATTGTAACTGATGAATCAATAAAATGCAGCATTTTGATCTGATCTGTATTATTTCCTGACAATAATGACTTTAACATGAATTAATTAAGTTGTTTATTTCAGCATCAGGTGATGATGGAGCTGGTGTTGACCCAGAATTATTTCTTAGCACAGATGAGCCGGAACTTGAGTTTGATGTTGATGGAACCGAACTCTCCTCTACGAAAGAAGGTGACATTTCTTAATTTGTTATCAATTAATATAACAAGTTTGAAAAAATATAAACACTAACATTTATTAAGTTTTCAGGCAGTGTCAATATTAAAATTCTAGAGTAAACAGAGAACATAAGGTTCCCTTTAGTGAGGTTTGTGCACAAATCCTTTTTGATATTTAAGTTTTTCTTTATTGTAATTTACAAGAATTGATAAATGTTTTGTATACTCAGATTTCATCATATTAGTGTGTGTATGTTACCAATATTAAGCTATTAAAGGGCAGTGTCAGAAAATACCTCGATTGAGTACATGTGCAGATGATATATAAGAAACTAGGTCAAAGTTCAGGTAACAGCTGTAGTATATTGTAAGGGTCCATTGTTACATTGAGCTGGTAATATATGTATTTGGCCATTTGTCATGTTCATTAACTTGAAGCAGATTTTAAGCTCATTACTAACTTTGGTAATTAATGTTTAAAAGCGCATTTGTGAATGGAATCTCAAAGTGTTAAAAGGAAAGTCCTCTCAGGGTATTTCTTGAAGATACAATTTGATGGGACATTCCTGTTTATGTTTACATGTAATAAATATCTATAGTACATTTCTTACTGTCTCAAGCTTGTCACAAATAATTTTATTACAGTGTTTTTGATTTAAAAAATTTACAAAAAAAATGCACAATACTCATTGGAAAATAAAAAAACAATCCATAGTGAAGCTAGTTGTCAGCGATATGAGTTTGAAAAGTGTTTCTACGATAAGACAAAGTAATTTTTCTCAGTTTTAGAATTATTTTTTTGTAGATTTGGGGACATTTCAACCAAAACATATATATCATCATGGAAAATGTGTAAAACTACAGCATATTTTCATAAGTTCACGTAATGCTAAAACAAAAACAATGAAGGACCCATCAAAACAAAAAGAAAATGTCAATTGTCATTGTGTTAATGTCAATGAATAAAAGTTTGAAAATCTTCAAAGGCATTAAGAAGTTAGTGTAGTGATACAAAACAATGTTCTGAATAACAATTTCTTTATTCATGTCACACAAAATTTCAGGACTACTTCTTTATAAAGAAGTTGTCATCCATAGCATTGTCTTGTGTCAAATAAATTTTTGTGAAATTTCAATGAAAATTTCGTCTTCATGACAACCAAATATTAAAACTTTATTTTGGATTCACATATAATTAGTTTAGACATATGTTTATAACAAAGAGAATTGATAGCAAAAAGAAATAATTCACTCAAGGCTAAGGTACAAATGTGCATTGCTATTTCAGAGAGCAAAACATGTTTATTGAAATTTTGTTTCTCTCGATGTGCTTTCAGTAATCTTAAAATGTATTAAATGAAAATCAATATATGTCCTACTTGTTTTTATCAAAAAAACACTGGAAAAGGCTTTAAAATTACATATATCACGAAGGAATTCCTATGGAGCACTTTTATATGATGATATATTCAAATTATTTGAAACATCTTGATAAAGAAGAATTCAAACAATCTGAAATATTTTAAATACTTATGTACAAAGGAAGATCCGGTAACCTTTAGGCAAAGGACAGGTGTTATGTTAATTATGTTACAATTACCTAACGAGGAATGTCAAGGTGTCGTTAGTAATTGCTACTGTATAGTCCTTAGCTGAAGTTGATTGATACTAGTGTACAAGATAGGGACAGATCGTTTGTCCTGATTTTCCCCTAAGGAAGTTTCTTGTGCATTATTCACACCTGAGTAATGGGCTGGTTATTGATTGCCTCGTTTGTCACAAGGTTTTCATGGCATTGATTTTGATCACATAATGGATAATCGCAACATGTAACATTTATGATTTAGTTTTGACAATAATGAAGGTGTATGGTTAGTAGAGAAACCATCATATGTGATTTTAACGATATGATATGAATATTATTTTAAACGATTGAATTTTACATCTTCCCTCATTTTTTAGGGATATCAATTAAGCTTAATAAGTAATTTAATTATCATGATTTATATAACTCTTGTAAAAACAATAAAAATTTATAAATGTTTATATATATATTTTTAAATATGCTAATATTTATGATTTATTAGCAATATATTTGTCAAAAAAGCAGACAAATAAATTTCTTAGATTTAGATTTCTTAGAAACTTACGAGATGAGCAATAAAAAGCTTATCATGGTCTTTAAAGATTTAATCACAGATTTATGACAGAAAAGCTTGTATTAAAAAAATGACACAATTAAGAAGTTTTATAAACAATCACTTAGGGTTTTGATGCATGCCGTGTGCGAAATAGTTTTACCTTAAATCATTCATCATATCTAAATTGTTGAGTTATTATTTTCAAACTTTTCTTACTATTAATTCCTAATTAATTTTTCAGCATGACTTTTAAAATTAGATTGATATACCCAAATTCTCAACTCTTATGTCTTGTGTTTATTATATCATTATATTTTTCATAACATTAGATTATACTTAACAGCAAATCTAAACAACTGTTTGACACATCCCAACAAAGTTTTTGTGATATTTGTGACATTGTTTTACAGTGTGGTTTTAGTCCCGGTATGTTGCATGACAGTGAAATTTGTTCTTTTTTCATCTTTTGTCAAAACAGCTGAGCTTGATGCGGAGTTAGATGAAGGTAACTTGCATGTAGTATTGTATATCGTCCAAGCCTGTACATATCTGTCAATCATCGTCTCTATCTGTCAATCATAGCAAGACACACCTCCTTCATTTTGGCATGCTTTTCTAAGATGGAAAGGGTTGCTGATTTTATTTTTTTCATTTTGCTGATTTATTGTTGCAGGCTGCGTTTTTCGTTTAATGACTGCATGTGTGTAACATTTTCGATGTTTCTATCAAACGGATAATAAATTGCACTTATCTATTATTGACATGAGGCTGATTTGCAATCAGCTGTTTTGCACAGCTGGTGGAAGTTGTTATTATGCCCTGGGATATGTACATGTATACTAATAGTGCCAGTCTATATTTCACCAATACGTAGCATTACTTACTGAGTAGATATTAGTGCACTGAATCAACACATGTGTTATTGACAATAGAAAATATTTTTCTGACTTAATGTCAAGCATATTGACACCAATTAGTTACATGCCAAATGAGACATTTATGCACATTTATTACAAGTCAGTTGAAGTCTTTGCTTTAGCAGTTGAGCTGTGAAGGGAATAAATGCACTTATAGCAAATGCAATGATAAGTCTTGTGGTAATAATAATTAGTTTCAAATATAAGAAAACTACACACATCTTATTTGTAGTCATCTTAGCTACATCTTGCAACATCAGTGTATTTGAATCCACAAAGCTCCTACTGGTATATTTATCATACCAAATGCCTTGATGGTAGTGAAATGATTTGCATCTAGTGATTTCAGCACTAAGCAGATAACAGAACCTTTGAATCTGATATATTAACTTCAAACTCCTTGAATTAAGACTTTCAAATGGCTGAAAGTAATGTATGCTAAATCAACACATGTGATATTGACAATGGACATTTTCTTTGGAGTTAATGTCAAACAGATTGAGACCAATTCATCACATGCTAAATGAGACATTGAATAGCCAGCTGTTAGCATTATGAGTCATTTGGCCTGATAGACATCAGGATAGTGTAGGAGCTCTGTGGATACGCAGGTGGATAGGCGGATATCATAGTGTGGGCTTGTTAATAACAAGTTGTCAAAAAAACCTTGACAGTTATAAAGTTGTAAGACTTAAACAAGAAGAAATTTAAAATTAAGCATGAGTGACCTTGAAGGAAATCAATTTGTAGAATATGTTACTTTTACTGTAATAATTTCCCCTTAGTAATCACTGTAAAATATATAACCTACTAATCAGGAAGTCAGAGTCTGTTTGATACTTTATCACCACTATATGTTATCAATGATTCATGTAGTTCACGTCACCCCACAGTTCAGTTGCACCATACACAATGACCGTGGTGTGATGGTCGAGGCCCTGGAAATGGAAGTGAGGTAACAATAAGTGAGCTATATGTGGGTCACGTAACTCAAGACATTGTCATCACAAGCAGCTGATGAGTTCAAAACTGCAGATTACGCTAATAAACAGTCTTGTTGGTTAAAAATTTCATGACATTAGGGATTCACAATACAAATAAATAATAGTCATGATGTGATGTCCATGCAGTGAATATCAGGTAACCATATCTCCAATAACAGATCAATGGAAAATTTGGGAATATTCTTTTAAAAATGTGATAAATTGATATAATTTTTTATGATAATATGAATTTGATGGTTCAGAGATTTTAGATTTTCCAAGAAAGATGTTTAATGAATACATTGTTTTGGATAATTTTGATACATAATATACGTACACAATAGTTTGCACTGGAAGTTGAAGTGGAGTAATAATAAGCTAGCTGTGTATGGTCATGATGATGTCTCCACCGAGCAGTTAATTCGTCAATACTTTAGATAATACCAAGAAAGACAGTTAATAGATACAGCTTTCATGATGATAATGATACACAATTAATACACATACATAGTGCTAAGCTATGGTCTAATAGTACTAAAAGTGGAAGTGGGGGACTTGAGTGTACTGTGCTATATATCATGCACTCAGGACGGTGTCACCAGCAAGCAGTGGATAAACTTTGCAGGAACAAGTGATTACAGAAAAAAATGAACTAGAAAAAGTTTAAAGAAAACATTTAATAATTTTTCTCAATCTCTACTTTAATAGAAATTTGCTATTTAAAAATTCAGCTCTTTAAATCATAAAATGTTTTGAATTTGACAATTAGGAAAATGTTTTGTCCTAAATGTGTCTTTCTTAAATCATCAGAATGACAAATAAGCAATACATTAACTGCTTTCTATTTTTAGTACTTAATATTCCTAAGAATCGTTACATATTTTTATAAAATAAGTTTTGAAGTTTAATAAATATATTTCCCTACTCTTACAATTTACTTAATATTTTTTACACTCTTTTAAAGGCCAGAAGAAAAAAGTTTAGTGTGCGAAACATGAACCTAGTTTTATTGCCAACATGTATTCATCATCATCATCATCTGAAAGCGTCATCAGCTTACCTAGCAATGTAATCATGTAGTTGCTAATTGTATCATAAGCTCTTATCTGCTTGACTAGCGTTAACATAGCTAGACATCGTCTCTCAACTTCTCACAGCGTGTGATAACAGTATATACATTGTTGAAGCATTATTTGCTTCTCTTCTGATATTATCATTAATGACCTGAATCTTAGCATAGTCACTGCTATCCTTTTAACCAACAACAAGTTGTCCTAAAATCAATATTTTCTCTGAATAAGAAAAAATTATGGATTTTAATAACCTTTTTGAATTGAATAAAAAAGAATGCGTTTCAATTTAGTGTTTGCATTACTTTGATTATGAGGCGTATTGATGAAGATGCTTAATTGACAAAATGATATAAACGTTTCAAATTTCTGATAATGGTGAAATTGTTAGCAAAATATATGATTAAATCAGTAATGTTTGCGTAGTGTTTTTCTTAGCTGTTCAGCTTAATTTTCATTGAGAAGATATTCTGTCGTAAACTTAGATTTCACATAATAAGAACATACTAACATTAACCAGAGTGGTTGTTGGGTTCATATTGTTGAAAGCTGTCACATATGCTTTTCTGTAATTATTGGGTTCAACGTGATATATTATGTACATAAACTAACAACATTTCTTTTGTAATATTTAATAACCTGGAAATCATTTCATTCTAATTAGAAACATTATCTTCATTATGTTTGTTCTGTCCAATAAAAACTGGCATTTAATTAGAAATTATCATTTATTTTGTCTTTGGTTCAAGAAAAAAAATTAAAATCTGAAATAATGCATAAATATGTTGATCAAAGAATTCACAACAATTGTTGTTCTAGATCTAGTTGCTATTGATGTTGTAAAGCTTCTCATGGAGGTGCTTGAAAATGGACTTATTATAAAAATGATTATGAAAATGATTATGATAATGATTTTGAAAACGATTTGAAATGACAAACTTTTATCAGTATATTAATCTAATTTAAGTGCAGGCAATGTTCATGAAGTTCACAGCATGAAAGCATTTCCTGTGTTAGTGCTGAAATACTTTAAAAAAAAAAATCTTTTGAAATAAAGTTTTTTCATAATAATATTAGATTCATAATATTCAAATATCTTCAAGACTAAGATATATGAGATCCTTCTTGTTATAGTAAATCAAAATTTCAAAATCTGTTATTGCTTTCCTGTTCAAGCCCTTTATGTGTCACAGTGAAGTTGATTTTAATACGTGCATGCATTTTTGCTATGAGGTTTTCCAGAGACGGACATACACGTGCCCCAGCTAGAGTGGAATATTGGTAAGCTATGGATGTAATACACCGGTCGTATGATGCTGCTGATTAACAATTGAATTGTGTATTATTTAACTCATCCTAACAATTTCACCTATACTCACATCACTTGAAGTGACTGTTTTAGCACTGTAACGGCATGTGTGGGCAAAATATTCAATTCGAATTTTAATGACTTTCATGCAAGACAAATGATTTGAAGTGTCAAAACACTTTTGAAAAAGCATGTGAGATAATGCATGCAATCCTTCCTCAAGAGAGTTAATGCCCTTGGTTTGTCATGAAAACGGAAACTTTGCTCGTTGTTTACGTCACGTTGACCCAGTTCAGCATGTATATCTGAAACTTGTGCATGTTGAAACAGCTGGATTGATGTCTGGAGATGATTTGTTGTACAAAATATAACAATGTGATGCTTGTGATTAGAAAACTGTAAAATGTTGTCAAAGGCTATCTGTGATTTGATCATTTAACTGTATGAATAGTTGAGTAAACACTTTACATGACTTACACAATATTTCAAACACAATATATGTGTTAAAAATTAATATTATTTTGTTCAGAAAACATGGAAAACAGTGAGCTTTTATGTTGTGATTTGTAAAATATTGTAGTCCTCCCTTTGTAATGTAAGGTAAAAAAGTAAGAAAGCTAGCTTTGCTTGCATTTGTATTTTTGTGTTGAATTTATAGATACAATTAATATTATTTACAGAATGATTAGATAAGTAGTTTTTGTAATTAAAACCTATCTAAAATAAATAACCCTGAAATATCATCATAATATGAAAATTCAAAGGATAAAATTTCAAAAACTTACAATGAATATAAAAACTGAATATAGCCATGCATGCAATTTCCTTCATCATGCATGAGTAATGGAATATTTCAATAAGCATGTAAAAGAAATTCTTTTGAAAATCAACTTGCTTCTATTAAAAAAAAACTAAGGCATGTAATTTAATTCCTTTTCATGAACCTACTTTTACTGCTTAGCATTAACATTTGAATGTGCATGATTTAGTCATTTGTAAGTCACAAATGATCGATAAGAGAGCGACACAAACATAAATTGATCTCTTAAAAGAGATAATTCTGTAGTGGAAATAAGGCATGTTCAATTCAAGAAAATTCATGTTAAAGTAAAATATGTGTAGGATATTGTCCAAAAAAGTCTCCAATAGTTGGGCACAAGATATTCATCCAAGGCCGTTAGATACACTTTGGTTCATGTGTAATATATGTAATTATTATTAAAGTAATTTTATTTCATTATTTTGACAATGAGTTGACATCGTGGTTTCGGGTTTGAATCTGTCTGTTCGTCTCCTTCGGCTGGCAGATCGTCACTCTACCTCAGAATTTTTAGGTCTGAAACATCTACCTCGTATATAAGTCCACTCCCCTCCTTGACCCCTCAATTTCCAGTATAAAAAACACGACTTATACACAGTTATATACGGTAACTTAGAACAAAGTCACTTCCAACGATTGGAATTTGTTACCCACTGCCATATTTATGTTAACCAAGTATCAAAGCACATCAAATTCATTAAAACATCTTCCTATTTTGCTTTCAAGTAAGTCATTACTGTTTTATTATACTGATTCAATGTTTTTACCACAAATTATTGGCAACCCTTGAATACACCATTGGAATTTGGGCACTAGTTGAAGCTATTTGAGGATATCTGTACCGTATGTCTATGACAATGTAGTGGCAAGCTGGAACTAATGTTTGCAAAACTTTGTTTTAACTTTTTCTATGGCCAGTTGTTTCTTTCTGATTCCTGTTTGTTCACATTCAAGAAGGATGCCCTAGAATGAATGTTTAAAGCAAATAATAACAACACAAATTTATCATTTAAAACAAAAATGCTTTTAAAAATTAATTGATAGTTGGCATGCCTCTTAGTAGATGTAAGTTGGTTGAATATCTACATTTATAATAGAATTAGCTATAGCCTCTGGCTTAACTGATAATATAGAAAGTACGCTATGATCCAATCTGGTTACACAGAATGGACACAGAACCCTTTTCTTATTAGCTAGTTAATTTTATTAGCAATATTAGTTAGAAAAACAACTGATTATAAAATTTAATACTAATAGTAGTTTTCATATTCAAGATTAAGATTATACTGTTTGTTATATTGTTGATAGTATCTAATGATGTTATTGTTTGATGTTAATGAGATACACATGTCTTTAAGAAGTTTGATACAAAAGGCAGAGTTAGTTAAACATTTGAAAAGTGGAAATAATTCAGCTGTGAGTAAGACATGAAAGAGAAACCAATCTCTCAATTGTTATTTATTTTACATATTATCATTGACATTCCCAAAATAAATGTTAAGGAAATGATTAAAGTGTTGAAATTGTTTATTTCCTCGTCATGAGGTCCTCAATTAAAGATAGTAATCAAAGATATTTATCCTTGTGCAGTGGTGTTTCTCTGTTACCAGCAAAGGTATTCCCCTTGGCAAACACAGGACAAAAGCTATTACAATGGCAGTTATATGTTAAGTCACCAATGTAAGGGACACCAAGCTTGAAGGAAGGGCAAATATATGCAAGTCAAATCTAGATACAACACTGATAATAACAAATATGTAGAAAAGAGAGGTTTTGAATATCGAAATATCTGAACAGTCAGCTGTTGGCGCTTTGATTTTGTCAAAGTCCCAATGACTGAGTGGGTGAAGTGTTGCTACAGTCTGTGTTTCTCAGATGATTTTCGCCTGACTCTCATATTATGGGATGAATCGTACAATGTATTATTCACAAATAATGTAAAATAATTTGTACTATTGCAGATTGTACGTGTGATCCCAAACATATCAATGTTATGTAACACTGATCTTGTCATGTTATAGGCATGTGTGGAGTTCAAATGTTGTCCTTGTACATTTGTTGTCCATTATTAAGATATGATTGTATAATAATCCTCCTCCAGCAAGAAATACCTGCCTTAAACTTTATTTCGAGATGGTACAGGAGATTTATAAACAGGGTTACCCTTATGTTACTATTGCTCCTAAAATTAATTATGTTAAATGGTTCTTAGGATGTCATGAATAAAATCAAATATTAGACATAAGTAGTTCATAAGACTACTCATAAGTCTTCAACAATGAAAATCTTTTACATGCAAATATGAATGTATGCAGTGAATGTTTAATATATTTGTGCCAGTCTTGAATGCAAATCTTAACAATTTAAAGGTAATGTCTGACATGTTAATCATTGGTAATATAGGTAATTATATTAATTAGTTTTAGAATTTATGAAACAATATTTCATTAGCAGAAAATTATTAAATTTTGCTTTATCATGGTAAAAATGTTATCTTATTTTACAAATATTTGGAACATCCTAATACTTGTCCTATATATAGTGTCATTGTTTGTCTTCAATAATCTCATTATGACTTTTTAAGCTTTTTGGGGTGTATATTTTGTATTTGTAACCTAAAACAGTGAAATATTTCTAATGACAGGAGATGGGGTAGTTCATTGTCACTGTTAAAAGAACTGTAGTACTTTTTCTTAGGGGAATAAAGTGACCTCTAGAAAAGCAAGACCAAAGTTTAGACTGTATGACAATATACAATTATATTTATAGACTGGTGATAAGGTCAATTCCTGTTTTTATAGACCCGAGGTATTGATCTAAATCACCAGCCCAAATCACCAATGTTCGAATTAAAATGTGGATCAATTGTTCAACATGACTTTCAAATGAAGTCATGATAACTATAGCATGATGTCATGTAACAACGGTTTGACGTCACTATATCTATTTTTGGTAGCTCAAGTCAATATCATTTTTGGTCGGACTCAGAGTGAATTCAATATGCTTTTCTGTCGACTGACACGTGACCGCCACTCGACCAATATGATTGCCGGAAAAAATAAGCTCGCATAATAATTGCAATTAAAGGATAAAAGGACTTCTTAAAATAATGCAATGTTTGATTAAGCTTTGAAATCGGTTTTCCTATATCCAATGATTGAAAGGGGTTCAAACTAAGAGCAAGTTTTTGCTTGATATGTGACCCCATGTTTTACCACTCCAAATTATCAGGTTGATTAATAATATGTTTTTCCAACTGAAGTAAGTATAGTTGGCACAACTTAATATTAGTTAAAAAAATTGAAAAATAAAACTTCATAAAAATGTGCTACAGTGGCTTTAACACACAGTAAAGTAAGTGTTAGCAGCAAAATACTTACTACAAACACTTTGTTGACTAAAACGCTGTTGATTCAATATATATATATAGAGTCTGTATGAAGCAGGATAAGCAAGTATCATGAGCTAGCTAGCTGGATATCGTATTCATTAAAGCAGTCTGCTGTGATTGTGAAAATATTGACTATATTAGTCATGCTGTGTCAGCAATAATATATAGACTTTAATATATGGACAGGACATAGATTGATCAATAAGTATAAACTGTATGATCATTATTGGTGAGACATTGTAGGAATTTATAATATGGTACATGCTTATGATATATTGTGATAAATTAAGTATTTCAGTATTGGTCTGAGGTCCATCGTATTATCACAAGCACCAAGCACCCGTTACTCGGCCAATGATATAAGGAAATACTTAATTGTTGACAGTTTTCTTAATAGATCTCTAAGTATCTTACTAGTACCAAACAATTTTGTTCATTTCCATCAAAATCAAATTATTCATAAATATCATGAGCTGACTTAACTGTTACAAGTTTTGAAGGGAGAGCCTTTTCCATTATGTGTGTCAGCCCATGTTTCGTATTGGCTGTTTTTCTTGTTTTTTACCAGTTCCAATATTTGCCCAGTTGCCGATTCATATGTTTTGAACTGTAAATACTGTGCAAAAACCATATAAACCTAATAAACTTAAGACAACTGGATTTAATATGAAACATTTAAATGAGTACAAAGACAAATTTGCGATGACATCAGAGATAATGTCATTCGGAAGTATCTGGCAAGTCCTTAGTAAATCACTTGAGATGTGTAAGCTACTTACGAACAGCCTGAAGAGACTTCATAATCTATGTCACCCTGACCTAGGGTATTATTGGTAGTATTGATGGAGCAACACATGGCCTTTGTACATGACTAATTGATAAAAGATTTGGCAAATTTGAAAAAAAGCCAAACATTTATTTTGTTGCCTAAGCTTTTTAGTCATTCATTGATTGAGACATGTATGAATTTTCTTTTATTATCTAACCTATCACTTATATTTGAACAGATGTAGTAAGAAGTGTTAATGGTCTTTAAAGAAATTCTTAAAACTTTTTAAGCTCAATTTAATCAGAATCATGTAATACATTAGTGGTGGAAATAACCGATTGCCCGACCCAATTCCAGTGAATTATTCTGTCGGGCAATTCAAATTGCTTACAACACTGTACATTGTCCAGTAGATTATCTCCAGTGTGCAATTATATATATATATATATATATATATATATATATAAAATCCAAGAGAATAGTACAGTTTGATGAAAATCAGGGCAAGTGAATTAACATGTGCTACTGTGCCCTGAGTCCAGCAGCAATTAAATAAAATATTTCCAACCCTGCACATTTGATATTGCATTCTACCCCTTATTACAAAACCATCTATCTGTTACCGTTTCCTATGTGTTGTACCAAAAGTGTTGTCTTCAGAAAGGCACATTGATGAAGGTGGATTAGTTTTGTCTCAATTCAAAATTGCTTTCAGTTCATCCCAATTCATCAAGCTAATAGTCAGTAACTGTAAGCTTCAGAATCTTTCTAGACTGGCCTAATAGCTATGCTTTGTGGTGAAACTTTTATATAAGTTAAGCTGCTTATTGGAGAGAGGTTACGTTCAGTGTCATAGACAGAGATTTATCTGATATGTCTTGATGGCCCCACGACATGATTATGTTCAATGAAATGTGGAACTGAATACATCTGTAGCTGTTTTGATCTTCTTTCTATGCTTTCTTCTAGAGCTGGATATTGCCCTGTATATATGTCATATTGCATTATATTGCATTATATTGCAATAATTTGAGAGATATTGCAATACATATGGCGATATATAGACAGAAATGATTCTGCCTAAATATGCAAAGCTCACCGTGTAAAACGTTGTTTTGTTGTTGAATTTGTTACCAAAAAGCTGTTACGGTTGCTTTGTGAAAGGAGGCCCAATATATTGCAGATTTTAAACCATATCGGATAATCGTATTGCATGGTTTTGGACCAGTATAAACCGGTAAACCGGTAATATTGCACAGCCCTACTTTCTTGTAATTGTGGCAAAAGTAAGATTCGATCTCATCTTCTCCATTGCTGTTTTACGGAAAGATGTTGCCATAGTTCATTTAGGCATTTGTTAAAAAAGGCTTTGTTCAATTTGATTCATACCCCTTTTACCTCGTAGTCTGGTGTGTATCTATAGTCCTGCTTCATGACTGTGTATATGATATAAGTCTTTAATACAGTCTAGGTCCTAATTCAGCAAGTCTAGATTTGACTGCATACACACACTTGTATTCAGATTAAGGGAAAACCTGACAAAAATGTATCAATTATTTAAATTTTCAATGAAATTTTAGTCTTGGATATATATTGCTCTTCTAAATTAGCCACTTAATGCATCCAAACAACTCTGTAACAAAACTTTTGGTAGGTATCCAATTATTTGAATAATGTGTACACTTAGTTAATAGATGCTCATTTATTTACCAAAACATGATAAATGAAAAATATTCACCCAAAGCCAAAAGAACACTCACACAATAATATTTGAGTAAATGCTGTTTATTTTAATCACAGCTTTTAAAAATGCCTGTTGTGAAAACAGAGCTAATTGTCCATCCATTAATTCATAATGAACAAGGAAACACTCAGATCTTGAAATAAATTGTCATGATTTTGCCATGAATGTGACAGAGCTTCCAGTTTGATTTGATACAGATTGAAGTTGATATATTGGATTTGTCCAGCTTTGCATTTACCATCAATATTGCCGTTTTGATTGACAGTGTTTCAGGTTTATGCTTTGTTGGCAGTCTATTTATAGTATCATAATCTTGTTTATTTGGTATTTTATTGACAACTCTAACCATTGAATCATAGCTAAGACTTCTGATTTCTATAATGTTATCATGGTTTAAAAGATTAAGTTTGATAATTTCATTTTCTGAGTTTCATTTAAAGTTTAAAAAAGTTGTTCAAGACATTCGTCTCAACAACCTTTATGCAAAAGTCAAGTTTTGAAACATTTATGCTTTTAATGTCAACTATTTTCGGAATTGATCTTACTCTGACAAAAAAAAGAGTCTTTACGCTTTTGAAAACAGAATATGTTCTATCAACTCTATGAACATGCATAATGCATGAAAAAAGTTTTTACGTTGACCCGTAAATCTTTCTTATAATTTAATATCTACCTGTCAGTCAAACATCAAATGAATCACGAGAAACTAAGTGACAAATTTAAGACATACAGAAGAAAATTGTGATAGTTTCAATATGTGTACACAACAAAACAAATGTTGCTGTATTTTATGATATCCTCATAAAGTTCATTGCCTGGCTGTTTGACCTGAGAGCTATATTTGGCATCTCATAAAAGGTTTAACAAATACAAAGTCTGTCCAGGTGATACTAATGTTTTATGAATGTTTTATTATTGTTTGCAAAAGGCAAATGGATGTTTGCAAACTTGTTTATGTCAAGGTGTCTCTAACATAAATATTACAGGGAGGTTGTAGTTCTTTTGCTTCCATTTCACCTTGAAATAGTCTTACTTTATTTTGCTAATGTACATCTAAAGAAAGGCAATGTTTAACACTAGGGTTATATAATTTTGGTGTGAGATATGTTCTTTTAAAACCACTTAGAAATTACGTGTTTACGTGTTGTTTGTGACAAGAGAGAAAGATTGTAAAGCAAATTCTTCAGGTCATGTTGTCTTGTTGGGTGTTTTCCTCTCTTGTACGTAATTAGTTTGAAGGAATGAAAAGTTCAAGATACTGTCTTTACCAGGATATGAACTCAATTTATCAAAGGTTTCCTCTACACAACTCTACAGTCTCATGTACTGATGTAAGTTAACATAGCAAACTTTAAATGCCCCCAACAAATGCCTTCTATTTCATAAGCTAAGGCCAAGTTATTCCTGATGACATCATTTTTGTTGTTGTTTTTATATTTTGATGTGATTGGTCTTCTAATGACTTGGTTTTGTCAGCACTGAACTGGTAACAGAAAATGTGATTATGCAGCTGTTGTCAGACAGTATGGAAAGGGAACTGCAGAACGAGTTTGTATCCCCTTAGAGGGGATATATTTTTCAGTCAAGTCTAATAAGATTTGGAAATGACAAAACCTTCAATAAATATGACAAACAACAACCCATGATTATTATAAAAGATGGCCTTTTTTTCTTTTCAACCATATTCTTTTTATTATTAATACAGAATACTATAAAGGCTAAGATAAAAACTTGATTATTTTGTCATTGAGATATTTATTCAGGTGTTTTAACTAAGAGTGTTTACTGGGCGACATTCTACCATTTCATTTCACACAGTCTGCTTTGAAGTTGTTCCTTTAAGATAACTGTTGAATGATCAACAAAGAGCTGCCATGTTGAGCATGTTTTATGCATATACTCAACCTTTGAACATGTGTATACAATGGATTATATACCATCTACATGTTAGATTTGTATCAATCAGGATGTAAGTAAAGCAAAAATAAAAACATGCAATTCAACAGTCACTGTCACAAACATCCTCAAGTTATTGCGTTAAACTTTTCCCCTTTAAAGGTGTTTATTATCCTTAATACCTCTTAAACTTAACAGATTTGTTTGTTGTTTATGATCTCTGGTAAAGTTATTCCTTGTTTACTTTTCTGGGTTTAGAATGAACACAATATTATGCCTTGAAAAGCAAAAGCAAATCAATGTGCTGATTTAACGCGGCACTTTAAGACCTACGTAACTGATGCTCAACAAGGAAATAAACAACAGATATGATCCTTGTTGGTCTCTCGAAGGAAATAAGATATCATTTCTTTTGAACTTGTGTATATAAACAGAATCGCTAAGCCTGAGATAAATTCATATAACTGTCCACTCGATTGACCTTTGAAAAGGATTAAGTTACAGTGATTTGGATCCCGACATGGCGCACAGTAAAGTTCACAGTAAGCATTCTCTGAGGCTTTTATGTATTTTTGTTTCACAAGTTTTGTTTATCTTATCTTCGTTTTTGGTCTATGGGAATATCAAACTTTTATGGACTTTTTTGGTCTTGGTCATATCTACATTTACCTTTGAATGATTGCAATCTTCACCGTGTCATAAGAGCTATATATGTCATATCATACCACTGATATTCAGTTTTATTTTACATAAAGACACTTGGGTGATATTCTCTATGTTACATGCACTGTGTTTGTTACGCATAATATTTTCTGACTACTTCTTTATCACTGAAATACAAACTTGAATCATTGTATTTAAAGTATTGACTTATTACCTATAATGTAAACATAATGTCAATATTTTCTTTTTGTAAGTTATGATAATCCTTATTGCATGAAAATGTAACACAAAAAAGAATGGATGACAAATATGTAGTGTATACGTAGCTAAAAGTATATCATTATTATTTATATTCTGTTATATATTATCTTCTTGATGTTTGAGAGTTGCTATGAATCCTTTCAGGTTTTCTAAGGTAAGGTACACATAGTAATGTAATAGAAATATGATTTTGGAAAAAAATGGATTTCAATGATATGTATATAAGCATTGTTCTAATGTTAACACTGAATCAATTAACTGTTACTATCGTGAAATATTTGAACTATATCTGCCTGGTAATACGATAAAAAAAACTAAGTTTTTCATTCAGTAAATTGGGCTATTTTCATTACTGTATACAACCTACTGTACTGTAGCCATCTTTAAGGAAAAAATTTTACTTAGTCATGTTGATTATCATTATTCCATAATTGAGACTTGTCATAGATTATTCAAGAGATATTGCAAAACATGCTTTTATCAAATTACATAAGATTAATATCACACTGTTAATACAAAATTCTCTATAGTGGTAAGCAAGCTAAGTTGATGCAAAACATCAGTCCTACATCTCATGCTAAAGTGGTGTAGCCTGTTTAACCTATGCACTGCTGGTGTAAACTAGTCGGTGTTTATTCCAGAGCTAGCCAAGGAGGCAGAGGGAGGGGCGTTTCGGAGTGGAGCCATCACCCCCGATGGAATCATTGATGAGGACTTTGAGAAGGCCCTCGGAACGCCGTTGGTTAGTCTTTTTGAATTTGCCAACTTTAGTTGATAGATTGATTTTAACAAGTAATATTCGATGAAGAAGTGATAAGAAAACCTTTACAGCTTTTAGACCATCAATCAGTTGATTGAAAAACAATTGGTTTGTAGTACAGTTACTTTTCAAAATTTGCAAACTAAAAAGGATATGTAAAATAATTTGATACTTATTTAGAATTTTTATTAAAAAGAAGATCTTTAGAGGATTAAATGTCATTATGTAATATTGAAGGGATTAGGAACATGTTACCTAATATAGACAATGTTTGATAGACAATTAATTAATGGTGCAGTTAAAATGGAATTTAAATCTTTTCTTTCATATTTCCTATCTTGGAGAGAACATGCAAATCCTGATGAACTATAGAGCTTATTGCCTTATTTTTTTTATCAATCCTTAGGATTATGTATTATGATATTTGTTGTTTTTCTCTTCAGGAGGAAGATGCCCAGAGTGAGTTCAGTGATGTGGAAAAGTATGGCATTATTGAAGTGGCAGGTTTGTACAACACTTTGTCACATACTTGCTTAAAAACATAGCCCACAAAAGGATCCAAATTTGGTCCAAAAGATTTTCTCTGAGAACAGTCCATAAAGCCATATGTTATGAAGTGAGCTAAGTTTACCAGTTGACCATTCACACAGCCTCAAGCAAATACTTCCATGCAATAATGTTATTAATTAAGTATTTTTGTATTGGCCCAGTGACAGGACCGAGGTTCAATGTATTGGCACGAGACAAAGTCAAGGACCAAGACTGGGGCCTGTAACTCTGCCAATACGGAAATACTTTAACTGAATTAAAAATAATTTTGTTGATTAACCCCATTGTATCTAACTTACACCATCGTTGAGAGTTCATTTTCAGCAAAATCAGATATCAATTAGATTGTTGAACTGTTTTAACCGATGAAAGTTTTGAAGTAATAGCTTTGCTGTTTCTCTATTTGTGTGCTCAGAACATTGGCCTAGTTTGTTTTTTATAGGCCCTGTTTTTTCTTTAATGGCCCAGTTCTCCTGTAATGGCTCAATTGATTTATCATAAGTGCCACACAATTGAATAAAAGGCAATATTGCCAAGAAACTCCACCTCTTTTTTTGTACGTGTTCATATAAGAATTAGTAGACAATTTGTTCTGAATGCATTCAATATGGCAACCTTCTTTCAAAATATGATTTGATTTTACTGCTTTTGACTAGGTTTTATCTGATTCAAACTAGAGTCACATATGTATAGTCTTGTTGTCGTCAGACGTCCTGAATAGGAAACCACTGAGCGAGTTAAAATCCTGGTTGTAAGTTATCTTTTTCATATTCATACACCGGCTCATATTGTTGTTATTAGATATTCGAAAGATTGGTTTTCATATTCAGTCTTATATTCACATATTTCAGGTGATGACCTATTGGGTAGAAAGGTCATTGTGTTCTCGTCCTGCAAGCTGCCATCAAACAAAACCTTTGACCATCAGAGGCTCCTCATGTGAGTTTTTGATTGACAGTAACTACAGTTCTTGATTAACATTTAGTTAAAATTCATTTAAGCCTGTATACACCTCAACTTCCTCAATACAATTTGTGTGAGTCTCCAGTAATTAAAGTGTTTCTGTGTTGCAAAAAAATATGCATGGTTTGAGTGCAGCTCCCATCTCCTATTGATAGTAACTTCCAAGAGATTTGATGTTGTAAAATCAAATTCAGGTACACTGTAGAGGTGGCACAGAAAAGGTGACAATATGCAGCCATGTTTGATACTGGTGTGAGCTTCACCTTGCAAGGAAGGTTGGCCGAGAGAAGGTGTTTAGAATAACATGACGTTACTATCATGCAGTGTTAGAAAATTGACACTTAATGAAAACACTTGCTCTGTGTCCATGATTGCGACATGTACATTAAAAGTGGAGCACTGTATTGTAGTGCTAGCCTTTCACACTTGAGGTTTGCAAAATCAAAAAATTTTAACCCAGAACTCATATTGTCTTCTGTTGTCGTCAACATTACACTCTACCTACCATACTGTTAAGATGGGTCAGGAAAATTGGATGGACTGTGTGGACATTCACAGTTGTGCTGTAAAAGTATAATAAAAATAACCTAGGTAGTGTTTTGAACAGGTATATATAAACCTAGGCTTACCATCATAAGAATATCCTTGTTGCATAACATTATTTGAAAAGCATTTATTGCAATACAGAAAAACATATTGTGATATGCATTGCGATATATTGGTAGTTTTCAAATTACAAATTTACCATGTTAAATAAAAGAAATCAGTCTGTCTTTTTGGAAAGAGAGATATTTAAATGACTGGTAATGACCTTGAACAGTTTGAACTATTTTCACTTCACAACTTCACAATTTATTTTGTTGTTTCACTGCAATTTTTATTGGAAATTGGTGATTTTGAAACATTTGATATGGTGGATATTTTCAGAAGTTTGTACTGATACACATCATGTTCTCTCCACATTGCAATATACCGATAAATAGATAATACAGCGCACCCTTATTATTTGACATTTTCCAAGAAGTTAACTATTTTTCTCTGTCTTTCCCCAGGTATATCCGACACACCCTGGACCAGTATGTGGAGGAGGACTATGTGATAGTGTACTTCCATTACGGGCTCAGCAGCCGGAACAAGCCCAAACTGGGATGGCTCATGCAGGCCTACAAGGAATTCGATAGAAAGTGAGGAAAATATAAAATTCAGTGATATTATTTTGTAATTTTATTTGATATCATTACGTTGCTTAAATGAAACTAACATGTTTATTTTATTTTTATTCAATAGAGAGTGAGAAAACTGTAATAATTCAGTTTTGTGTTTCTTAAAAAAGAGTATGGTGAAAAATTTTACACTAAGAATTGTAATTATGAAACTCGTGTTGATTAAGAGAATTCAATAAAAAGTGAAAACTCTCAAATCCTAAATTCAGTTTTATATTAAAAGAAAAAATATGGTGAAAATGTTTCCTTTAAAAAATCATGTTGGATGTGATGTCATAATGTTACTTTAGTGTAACTGTATGTTATGATTTATGAGTTTAGTTCTTGATCCTGTGTGAAATATTCCCTGCAGATATAAGAAGAATTTGAAGGCATTATACCTTGTGCATCCGACCAACTTCATCAAGGTCTTGTGGAACATCTTCCGACCATTTATCAGGTAGATAAATACAACAATTGTCCTTTGCTTGTGATTAAAACTAACAAGATTGGTTTCAATAGATATTAGCATATTAACAGTATTTGATATTAAGGGCGAAAAACCTACCTTTCCTTTCTATTGGTAAAATTTCTAAACTATAATCCATTCTTTATAAAAATATATTTCCCATGGGTAACCTTTTTAAGGGCACATCTGAGAGCTCTTCTATGTCTGACATCTTAGGTCGAAAGAGAAAAAAAGATTCATCACCTCTACCTAGAAACCAAAATCAAATACCATACTCATCCTTATGCCAGGAGGGAAGTTCAAATACAAATAGCTCTTAAATTTTCTCTTAGTATTAGTTACCGAAGGGACGATATTCTTGTAAGAATACGATCTTCCTTTGACAAATCATTGAGGTGATCCTAAGTCCTTAGAATAACCTTAGAATGGAAGAAGGTTCACCTTAAGAAAGTTTGTTTAATGAAAGCAGCCCCAGGAACCTAATAATGATCGTGTGATTCAATACCCATGACATGTTTCTCTGGTTCCAGCGCCAAGTTTGGTCGGAAGATGATGTACGTGGACTACTTGATGGAGCTGAAGAATCACCTGCACTTTGACCAGCTCTCTGTCCCTCCCCCAGTCCTAGAGTGAGTACTTGGCCAGTCTCTCAGATAGTTATTGCTCTAGAAATTATGGGAATAACTGTCATGTCAATAAGTTGTTTTGGGTTAGGAAACAATACTAAACTTAATTGTGTGATAACCAAATTCAAAGCGGCGATATTATCTCAAATTGCCAAATGGCCATTTTATTTAACTTTTTGCACTTCTTCACATCAATCCATGAAATGTGGTAATCGAACAATCTCTTGGAAATAACGGATGGTCAGCATACTTATATACCTTTTAACAGTGCACAGTCAGTTAGATTTGGGAAGAACATGTTTGAATTTTTTTTAGTCTCATGAAGAGTAGCACATGATAGTCAATGGAACAAAAACCTTTGATTGGGCAAAAGAGTTTTGATAGTTTTTTTATTTTAATCTAAAAATGTCGTCATGTAGACCAGAGAGAGTAACTGCTCATCCCGGCAAGTTTTGAAATGATAATATCTCTTGTAGATATGATGCCAAGAAGGTAGCGGCGAGGAAGCCGCAGTATCCATACACGCAGGGGACCAGTCAGACAGACGGGCCCCTCAAAACTCAGCAGTTTGGGGTCACCTTACAGTTGTGAGTTACAAAACTTTGTCAATTCAATAACTCTTGCTCTTCTCAAATGTTGGAAATGTTGATTGAATTCTAATGCAAAAGGCTTAAACAGTCCTAAACTGTATGAATTGAGCTGCTCATACTTCAGCATTTATGATTGCCTAATGATAGCCAATTACTTCTATCGCCCATTGTTGACTCAATGGTTTAGCTCTAATATTTAAGCAGTTAAAGTATTCACATGTGAAATTACAGTACTTAGCCAAAAATGAGTCATCTATAGTAAAATTCCCATAGACTTACATGTTTATTAGCCGTTGCCAGTTGCTTAACCATTGCCAGAATAATTTTCTTGAAATTGAAAAGAAATCATTTTACCTTTACCTAAGACGTTTAGATAGCATCAGTTTTCTTAATATTCCTTAGATTGTTAAATGATAATTATATGCCTTTGTAGCTGCAGTGATATCTAATCTTATGGATAACTATGAAAGGCATTTTGGGCTAAAAAATTAAATTGACATGTTAAACAATGGCTTAAAGGAATTTCCATAGCCATACTTATATCTTTTTCATAATATTATCTGTGTATATAAATCATTGAATATCTTTGATGTCATAGATGTACCAATTCATACTTATGTTAAAGCTTTATCATGACTTCAATTTTATTTTTCAGTATTAAAGAAAACAGTGGTAAATTAATACCCAGGGTAGTTGAAGAAACAATAGAATACCTCAAGGGCAATGGTGAGTCACTGTATCATTCTTTTTGCTCACATAGCCAGAAAATATAACATAATTCCTCAATGGACATTACTGTACTTTGTTCCTTGGTTGTATCAGGTGCAGCTGCAACCCTTTGTTTTGCCATTTTCAATGATACATAAAACATAAAAATTTATCCAAGAGCTACATATTTAAAGTGACACAGAGTATGTTTCATAAATTGTGTATGTGCCTTGAATGAGAGCAAAAATACTGTATATCATAAATTAAGTTCAAATTGCCTTTCTAAAGTTACATCTTTATCTCAAAAATGCAATTTTAAAAATATTTTCTTATTTTCAATTGTAATAGAAAAAAGGCCACACAAATGTTAAGAAGTAGAAATTCTGTGTCTGGTTTACATGTATATTACTTAAATGACCTACTTAACACTACCAACCTTTACTTTTGGTTGTGTCTGCCATAATTACAATTCCGTAATAATATTCAGTTATTGGCGCTCGTTACTGTCCAGTTTTCGATCACAAATCTCGACTTAAATTGGTTAATTTTTACTAACAACCACTACTCGGTCAAATGTCACCATTTATGAAGTTTGCCATATTTTACACCAACAAAATAGTTCATTCCCCTTTTAGTAAAGAAAAGCTACATATCACTTTACTATCCACTGGGGCATTACTGTAACATTGAAGAGAGCATTAATACCTTAGTCTTTAGATAATGAACTGTGTATTAAGCTTGTAACTATGTGATTAATGATGATGTTTTCATGCACAGGACTTGAAGTGGAGGGAATCTTTAGAAGATCTGCCAACGCAGCTACATTAAAAGAAGCACAGAGGAGATACAACCGGGGTAGGTTACTGCCACCCTTTTGTGATTTTTTGGTCTAGATATGGTTTTATTATAATTATTTATAAATTGGGCATCAGGGTATTTTGGTGGTAATGAATCAAGTTTATATTCTTTATGAGCATTTATGTTATTAATGTTATACTTTAGACTGCTGGATTATTTGCAGGTTTTTAACAATTTAATCACATCAGACCGTAATCATCAAGTAATGCTATTTTCTCCTGTGTAATAAACATAATTCTTTAAAATCCCAAAACAAATTCTGTGTAACTTATTTTCATGCTGATAATGTTTATTATTTATTGTACAAATATGAGGTTTATTTACACTTGTCGATGAACTGAATGAATAGAAAAACAAGACATAAATCTATAAATAATCCTTTTTTTGAGCAGATGTTTTACATCATTAGGATTAGATTCTTTATTTGTCGTTTAAATCGAAAGTTCATTTTGCAAGCTATCTTCTGATTGGCCTATCAGAAAGGCCTGCAGTAGGCTTAAATGTTAGCACAGAAAATGTGGGCCGTGATGTCAAAAAGAGCAATAATTAGTGTCGAAAAATTTATATGCTTCCTATTATCATGAAACTCTAATAGTGTTTCAGTCAAGTATTGCAATAGATTGTACTATTACGGGAATCATCATTGAAAATAGAAAATAATTAGATTTGACAGAATCTGTCAATGTTTACTAGTATAGTCAGAAGCAAATCCAGGAGCTTTCAAAGGAGGATTCACCTTTGAAAAAGGTTACAGGTTGTTCACCATGTAAGTTTGATGTCTTTGTGTGCAATTTATTGAATAAAATCGCAAAAGGGTCCCCTCCTCTTGAGCTACCATTGATTGAAAATTCTATTGGCAGTTTTCATTGTAAATTCCTTGTAAGTTTAAGAAAAAGGGAGGTAATGATTCCTAAATTATTTCCCTTCATCTCATATAGGCCAGTTAAGAAATGAAAGCATCAGTTTGGTATTATTCTTCTTGCTCCTTAGAAAATGTACATCCAAAAATAACCGTTATTGATGAAAGGCAAGATACAGTTCATCAATTCAAATATACTGGGTGGAGTATAGAGTGTCCATCATATAAACCTAAATATCAGTTCGAGGGCTTCAAATTGAGCGCTGGTAATGATTGAGGGCTAATAAGGATTTGATATGACAACATCCATATGCTACTATGTTTATGATATTATTTGAGTTTCCAAGCAAGGCTTGATGTGTCTTTCATCCTTGATAGCGGGCCAATCTGCTCTACAGACTTATGCATGGCCCTAGATATAGGCTTTATCACACATATGAAATTACTGTATTAGTAAGCAATAAGTTTGATAAATTCCATTCGTATAGGAGAGAAGGTGAGCTTTGATGAGCCAGGATATGACGTCCACACAGCGGCTGTGCTTCTGAAGACATTCTTACGAGAGCTCCAGGAACCAATACTCACCTTTGACCTCTTTGAACCCGTCACAAGACTTAATGGTGAGATTGATACATTCATGTCATAGTCTATTTTGGATTTGGAACAACCCTTTAAATATTTCATTAAAATGTCAATCGTAATAATATTTTGTCACAATACAAAGAAATAAAAAAATTCTTCTGTTTGTTTTTAACCAAATATGAATGGGAAAAAAAAGATTCCTTGAACAATCAGTACAACACGGTTTTCTGAGGATAAGTAATGGACAAGTTATGAACAACCCAGACTTGCTAAGATTCTACTAAACTAAGACAACTCTAAGAGATGGTCTAATCATGTGTTGCAGTGATAGACAGCAATAAGCATGTGTTTGAGGCTGAGCGTATGCTGAGGGAAGAATTACCAGAAGACAACTATGTCATCCTCAAGTGCATTATTCAGTTTCTGAAGGAGGTGAGTCCAAGAAATTCCAAATTGTGCCTGAGTTTGGTCAATCTAGTTTACACTAGATGTAATGATTCGTAAATACATCTAGAGATTTACTGATTGGGGTCATGTTCAGCTGACATGTGAAGAATTTTTAACCGACCAATAAAATGAGGGCAGAAGATCAGCTTTCAACCAATCAAATACATGTTTCTATTGCAGCTTGGTTAATAGTCACTTGCTGACGTTTACCAAACATTTGTCTATATTTATCCTTATTAAACTTATTTTGAGATTTTTTGACCTAATTTGTTGATTAGGTGAGTCTTTTACTTTTTAATTCACGATTAAATGTTGTTCACGTTGAATAAAAAATATATGATAAACCTCTTTATAAGGTTCTATCAACTCTCTTTATAGAATGTTGAGAGGTTTTATACACAATTGAGTATATTAATCAAGAAGTAATTATTCATGTACTTTTCACTATTTCAGGTCACACAGCACGCAGATGTAAACAAGATGACTGATATGAACCTGGCCATCGTTTTTGGTCCCAATCTTCTATGGTCAAAGGGTCAAGCGTCCCTCTCCACCATGGGAGCAGTCAACAGCTTTGCGCTAATACTCATTAAGAATTATGATGAAGTCTTCAAGAGATGATCTATCATGTCAACGTATGATCCAGTCATTGAGACAGGCACTAGTGCAGGAAAGAAGTACTTTTAATGGTACTTACAAATAAATTCACTTAATTTGTTTTTGTTAACTTCAAATCATAATATTTGATTCAAAGATATTGTTTTACTTCAAAGAGAGGACAATTTTGTTGAGATTACAAAAATGAACTTTCAATATAATCATTACATTGAAAAAATATGATAGTATGGAGCTACTGCACTGGGTGTTTAGAACGAGGATAAGTTTATGATAAACCATTAGTATAATTATCAATTATACCCAAAAAAACAGTAACTTGTATATACAGGGTTTATATGACACATACCTTTAATTATTTCCTTGTACATATAATCGCCCTGTGTTTCCATGTTTAGATTACAGATGGACAGGAAACTTGAATAACCATTCCTCAGAACTATTAAATGATTGTTTGTTTGTATTGTTTGTTTCTATTTATTCCACAGACTATTTTTGAGGTGAACGTGAGACTGAAATCATATCTGCATATGATTCTATTTTCATACAAGCGTAATATGGTGTGCATATATAATTAATTCCTTGCCGCATCCCCCAGTGATTTCTTTCAGACCAGCTACCCTTTTCGAGTTATTGTACACAATTACTAGTACAGTGTTTGCACCAGGCGTAGGGCTTCTATTAAATCAAGAGTCACCAAATATTTCAGACCATCCTTAAATTTACCAAGACACAATTTACCAGGATGTTTGCAAGAGTTTGCCAACAATAGTTTCTGAACAATTTGTAGAAGGACAACTCAAAAAGTTTTCAAGCAAACCAAATATGGCATACATCTGTAGAAGAAGATTTTATTAACTATGACCTTGATATTGAAAAGAAAGATCTCACATTTGTGTTAATCCAGTGTAAGATTCATTTAAACAAAAATTAAATCTTACAAACAAGGGTAAACATTGCATTGTCATCAGGTAATCCTGTGTGTGTGTGCAAAATTCAAAATTGAATGCTCTGTCATGGACATACTACTCAAAAGTGACAAAACCATGGCGGACAATGTAAGCTTTTCTAGGTTTTATTGAATGCAGGGCTGATTTCTGTTAAGGGCTGCAAAACATGACACCCTTGTAAAATTGAGGAAAGCGAAATAAGTAAATGGCTCTGAAACAAGGTTAAAAAATTAGCGCAATTCCTTAAGCCACATTCCATTCTCATGACACAAAGATGATTATTGTAAATATGGCATTACATTGACTTTCATGAAGTTATCTTTGAAATGTTATCTATATGATTGAAAAGTAACAAATTCTAGATGAAACAATCCTTTTAATGGATAGTAGTTTTAACAGAAATTTTATGTATACTAGTATGCCAATTCAATATCTGTTCTGCAAATGAACTGAATACATCGATTAAAGCGTTTAATATTGCTTTTAAGTCTTTGACACAATTCTTTTTACCAATTTGTAAGGTCTGCAAATTGTTTAATAAGTGCTATTGATGACACATGTGTTTAGATTTAAAAAAACTCCTTCATAAATCAGATTCCTATAAGCTCAAGCAAGACCCTTTAAATTGATATTGCTTTTGTTTTGGAATTCTCATAATATAAAGGTGGCATTGAAATATTATTCAAAAATGGTTGTAAGATAACGGTGCCTTGTATTCACCCAGTGATGATCCTGTTTATGAATTGGTAGATTAAATTGATGAATTTATTTTTAGTTTTATGTAAATGTGTAGTATCGTGGGGATTTTTATGTCAAATTTTAGTGTTAAAACGGCATGTCAAAATTATTAAATGTGTAATAACTTAATGTTTTCTTAGTGTGTAAATGTTTAATGTTTGAATTCATTTATGCATTTATATTAAGAACAAAAATATCCGTTAGGATGTTTGCTACTGTTAAGCACAAAACTTTCTTAAATGGACAATTTGTTGAAACCTTTTTAAGATGGTTTATGAAAAGTCATTTGAATATTAGTTTTTGAATATGTGTCTGTAAGTATCATTAAGAGTGAGCTCTTACGATGCAGCATCTGTAACAATTTCACTCGTTTTGTTTCCTGTCCTATATGTTTCATCTTGTATTCTAAATTGTATCTTAATCTTATGACATAATAGATATATAAATACACATATTCTATTTCACAGTAGCGTAGAGTACCAATCTGATTAAATTCAACTTTTTGGACACTATATTTTGATAAGACACTTGACGAAAAAGCAAATAGCAAGAGATATAAAATCCAGTTTGGTGTGATTTTTTATAACAAAATGGACAAGATTACAGAAACGTGAATTTGTTTGAACCTCTTAGCAATAGTCAATGACAAGCCAAACCCTCAGCATTTTTTTGGAGCACATTTGGTTTTAACTTTAAACTCATATTGGGCTGATTAATCCAAATACTATTGTAAAATGTGTTTACACCTGTTTCTATGTCTATTTTGGGTTAGAAATTAAATATATGACAGTATTATTTTTAGCTCCAAAGAGTAGCATTGTGTTGTTAAATAAATTTCATCATAAGGGACCAATTTGCTTAAGTATTGGCTGGTAAGATATTTTTTTGTCATTTAAAAAGTAAAATTGTTATAAAGAAACTGCAAGTACCAGGCTCCATGCAGTGTAGCCAAGGCTTGAATTTGAACCAGATTGGAAGAAACCACATATGTTTTATACTTTATAGTTAGTGCCCATTGTTAGCTTGGGCACTAGATGGTGCTGTATGATGTTATAACTTATGTATCAGTATTTACTTTTAAGTTAACTATGATATTTATTTCCATGTATTCTCTGAGATTCAATTCAGGAACAAGTTTTGCCTAATTTATATGAAACCATAAGAAATTATTTTAAATGATGTTACATCATTCTTGAAATTTTTTCATTTGCAAGTTTGTAGTCATCACTATTATGATATTTATTTGAAGAAATTAATCTTTGAAGTTTTTGTCAACCTTTTTTTGTTTGTAAATTTGTGAAAAATTGTTTTACCGTTGTAAACAGAACAAAGAACTGTTGTCTTTTTTAAACATACCATATCTGTGAAAATCTTTGTTAGTTTTTCATTATTTTAGTTTAACAAATATTGAACAATATTGATGAATAATTACAAAAGAATATATAATACTGTATACTCTGGATTAAAGTTAAACGTGGCCAAAGCAGTGTTGTATTGATCAAAACAAATAATTTTCTTATATAAAAAATCCATTTCAGGACCAGAAGAAGTTCCAATGATATCATTAATAAATTATCTTTCCCTTCCTTTGACGTCATCAGAGACAAGAAAATATTTCAGTTTTGAATGATAAATAAATTAACAAAATCTTAACCTTCATAGATATAAAAGAGTAAAAATTATTCTATGAGGTTTAAAAAATTATTCTGTTTGTTAGAGCTTAGTTTTAAGTGAAGAGAGACAAATATTTTAGCTGTTGTATCCCATTTTGTACCTCTATAGTAGCTGTGTCTGGTTTCTCAGAGTTCAATATTCTGCTGATAGAAGGTCTTTTTACTATGATTAGATATTTTCAGTTGAAGATTATTACAATGTAGTTGTGGTCAAAAGTGCCTGGATTATTTGTGCTTCAACTAGAGAGTCACATGTCAATGAATGGAAAGTTTTCTGTTGTTAATGGTGCACTCTGTATGATGTTCTGTGTACACTTTCTACTTTGAACAAGTTTCTATCTGCATCACAGCAGTTTTACCGTCCCAACCATAAGTGACTGTGTTAACACTCTTAACATATTGATTAGTTAAATGGAAACTCCATACAACCTGAAGGCTTTGATGAGTTAGCTACCAGATGACCTAACTGTTTTTACTAATTTCATACTGGTTTGTGGGCAAAACAAGCCCTCTGCCACTAGCATAGTTAGGAGTTGATGGGTCCAGAGATGAGGACTTATTATGGGAATATAACCAGTTGTTCAGCGTGCAGTTATGATCCACAGATTACTTCTACAGAAAAATCTCAGTAGTAGTTTATGCAAATTGTACAGCTCTTATCTTCTCTTAAAATAACATATAACTGAAATTGACAATTCTGAATCTTAAGTTTCGAGAATGTTTCCAATTTTGGTGAATTAATACAGCGTGTGGTCATCTAGTAGCTAAGTTACTAAAGACTTTTCTATTGTTGTTACTTTGATGATATGGGATCTCCCATATATGCATCAACAATTTTTTTTAGAGTACTTATTTTGTAACGGTTGACATCATTTTAATTGAGAATTATTTTGGTAGCTTTGGGACAAGGGCGTGAATCTCATTTGTTGAAAGGGCAGTTCTAAAGGGAATCCAAAGCATGACAAAGCTAGTTTCAATTCATCATCACTTTGATTTGAAGGTCATGGCCAGGGACACTCGCATGATACATTGATGTTTCAATAAGGGTTTCATGAATTGTGTTTCTAGTCATGGGTATTACAAACACATGATCAAACTATGATTTATAGACATATCTTATGAATTTTTTTCAATTGTTCTGTTACGATTTTAAAACTTTGGCCACATTTGCTGTGATATGAAAATTTATACTTTCTTGATCTGGGGGCCGTTGCACAAAACACTAAGGTTACCTTAAGTCACTAAGGTAGCCTTAGTGCAATGTTAAAGGATGGCACTAAGGTTAACCTTAGTGTTAAGTTGCTTTGTGCAACGGACCCCTGATGTTCAGTGTGTTAAACCAAACCACTTAAGCATTACCACATCACATGCTATTGTAAGTGTTACTTTGATGGTAATACGAACCATTCATGGTAAAGGGAAAGTCTTATATAAAGAACACAAGGCCTCATTTAGGATATGTAATGAGCTTTATACCCTTGACTATCACCTTGCCAAGTGTTTAACAAGCCGTTATGGTTACTTAAGGTATGTTATGCAAGTGTCCACTGGCTGTGTCGAGGTTAAATTACTCTGACATGAGCTTGTCTATGTTCATGTCCGACTGATTGGATTGAAATTTATGGGTTCTCATCACTCAATAAAATACACTAAATATGTAAACTGATCGAGTTCCGTGTTGTCTTTTGTCTTGTAAGTCAAGAAGAATATGACAAACTACGTCATCAAAAAGGAATAAAGCCATATGATGGACACCATTTCAATGACAAGAATGACAAAATAGAAACAATGCGATGGAAATAAGACATGCATGTTTTTTTATATTGCGAGAAATCCATGTTTTGACATCGCTTGAAACGCTACAAAGAAAAGTAACGGACGTTAAAATGTAATTCTATGTGTGTGTGAGGTACGTATCATGAGAGTTTCTTATAGCTGAATCGCTAATTAGGACGAGCAACAATGTCTACTGCCATAAGTGGAGGCGTTAATATCAAGCACGCCGCCTCCTGTTATACCTGGTCGAGTTTCCCTACTAACAGGGAATGTTTTATATAGTTGAAAAAAAATGAGAAAAAGTGTTTCAGATGTGTTTCAGATTGCAGATATTCAGCACGTTTTGGGCATGGGAGTTGTGGTTCTAGGGATTTGTCATTATGTTCCATATTGTGCTGTCTAGAAATTATGAAATATTCCTTTTTAAGTTTGAAATTAAGTCAAGCAGCTACATAGTCATAATAACCCGTGTCGAACCATTACGTAGTTGCTTCAGCTTAACACGACGTTTCCTGGCGATAATCTGTGTTAATCCTGGTTCAAATCAGAACCAATCCCAATGTATTCTCTGCTAGGTTGTTTCCATAAACCTCATTCCTGTAGAAGTAGAACAGAAGAGGAGAGGTACACACGTGATTTACGGTTTGAAGAGTAGGTTCATTAACCATGCTAATGAACAACTGAGAATTGTCCTAAATTGTTATATTACGAACTACTGTCAACAGAGCCTTCATCATATATTCAAACGAAAAACTGAAAACCACCTGTTGATTTTGGACACGACACAGTTTTAGGGAACCTCACACGATCTTACCAGGAAATCAAATACAACACCATGGCGTTGAGGGATTGTGAATTGACACATCGATAAACCATTGACAAACTAGACAGAGAACAGCAAATTTGACTTTATGTTCGCAATGTTGCGGTCAAAGAGTGTAGACGATCTACCCACTTTTGGAACAACCAAAGACTATGGCGTCTGGACAGAGGAGGACACGAAATTGGCCATTTTGGATATCATACAAAATGACGGGTGAGTGAAGGGAAAGTCTCACCTTTTGAATGATATAGGTGTTATAGGTCGGTATAGTTGTGTATGTGTATTCATATGGTTTTGCTAATGTTTTTCTGTGTAGTAGGTTTGACTGCTTACACGTAGAGCTAAGCACATGCGTGAACATGAACTTTCCTTGGCCATTAAATGTCACGTAGAACACCCACTGGAAAGTGATTTGCAAGTACTTTGGTGTATAGTTCTTTCATTTTCTTTTTGCTTTTTTACTTCTGTAAATTTAAGTTGCGGCCTATTTGTTCTTAGAAAATATCTTTGATAAATATGCCAAAGAAATGGATACTGGAATTCATGATTCATAATTATCATCATACATGTATCATTAATCTCAAAAGATCTATTTTAAGATGAACACCATTCAAAATGTCAATATTTCGGGTGAAAAAACGTTTCGGAAGATATGCTTAGAGTTAATCAAGCTGACACTGACTAGAAATTAAAAATCTAGAGAATGTGTTTTTATATTGCAAAATCTTCATAAATCAGTTATTACTAATTGACCAATTTTCAACTGCAAGTACGGAGCCTCTGATATCCCAACGAGACAGTCGCTATGACGTCACGAGAGGAAGACGAAGACGAGAGGAGAAGATGTGGACGATGATGATGGAATCTAACCCTAGAGATCTGATGGACCGGTGCGTTTTTGCAATGACTAAAGGCGTAGTTTTGTGGATTTTAAATTCAAGGGGACATTAATACACTTAGTAGTTAATTAAGGTAAAATTAACAAACTGGGCCTCCTTTCACAAAACCCTAAGGTAATCGTAAGTCCTGAAGGTTACCTTAGTGCAATGTTAAAACATGGGAGTTAAGGTTAACCTTAGTTAAGGTTGCTTTGTGAAAGGAGGCCCTGGCCCATTTCTGCTAAATGAATCCATATTTGGTATTCGTATAAATGACAGTCATTGACTATTCCTCGTGTTTCTTGAATATGTTGAAGCTTACATTGCAACATTCCTCACAGAGGTAGCTCCGTCATAAATTCCTGTCATAAATTCCTATGCAAACCAATGTTTTAATCCGAGTTGCTCTCGGGCTTCCGGTAGGTCCGCTAGTGGCAAAATACTTCAACAGGAACTACCTTGCAATATTTCAGTCAATGAAAACACCGCATGCATATATAGCCTATTTGTTGTCATCAAGGCCTATGCAAAAAAGAAGGCGACTGTGTTCTGTCAATGAATGTTAAAAGGTAAAGGATACGTTCGAATAAAGTTTAGCTTTCCCGAAGCATACATAAATAATCGAGGCTTCTCGATTGATCACTTATGAAACGGCGTCGCTGATTGCACAACAGAGTTTAAGCACATCAAATTAGGCTTTTACATTTCTAGACCGAGAAATGCTCGTATTGACAGAGATTGGGATAAACATATGACGCAACTACCTTGTGGGGAGAGAATGACGTTGCAACGTCCATTGCATTAATTTAAACTGAATAATTTTCAGTAATTTTGTAACACGTCGGTTACGTATGGCAGTCTTTTCTTATTCTTTACAACATTTATTTTGTTGACATCACCCTTAATGTTCACTTTATTCAAGGGCATTCAAGAAAATTGGGCACATAGCAACACCTGGGCGAGCAAGGCAGTCAAAACAACAACAAACATCGTCGTTGAATTCAAACATCTCTGACATGGACGCTAAGAGAGAGAAGGAATACATCACAATGAGTAACCTCCCATCCTACCAAAGAGGTCCCTTCAAAACCATGATAATGCAAACATTCTTCAAGTCTGCAAACCAGCAAAACAAGGCAAAACCACGCCCCTTCACGAGAGGCGATTTTGCATTCCGAAAATCTGCCAATTCTGCAAAGCTCCGTCTGCCAAGCTTCGTCAACATCGGCTCCCACAGACGTCTATGTACGCCAGAACCTTGCCAAATGCATGCTGGGCAAAGCGGTCAGTACTGTGACATCCTCGGAGCAGGAGCTTGTGGGAGATGCATTGAAAATAGCAACAGACACATAGCAGACATCATCCAGAGCAAAATGTTTCCGGACATCAAGGTCACTAGCTGCTGTCTGATCGGTCCAAACTTGTCCAAAGCTCTGAATGCAGGTCATGTCAAAGAGGTAAAGAGGATGAAGATTAAGGAGTTACATCTTCCCTCTAGTTTCTTCCGTCCTGTCAGACAAACTAACAGGGTTAACTCAGAATATGTTGAGACGAGCAGCAAGGCGTCAACGTGCGGTTCTCTCCCTTCTCTTTCTGTCTCTATACCGAACACATTTTCTGTCAAGTCTTCCATTTCATAGATATATTTTGTATGTGAATAAAGGTCATATTTGATGTTATAATACTAATGATATATATGAATAAACAGGAATGTCCCCCTTGAATTTCGTTTACACAAAAATACCCCGATAGGACTTCCTATGAAAGAAGTAAAGTTAGCTCGGCGGCTATCTTCCGTTGTTCCAGTGCTTTTAAGAAGAAAATTAAATGAATGGCATACATGAAGCTACATCTTATTTATTACACACAAATTATTCGTGATATTACTCATGTAACATCGTTTATACTATTCGTTCTGTGCAGTGTCCTTGATTTTAGTATAGCGTCCAACCTTGCAATCATCAACACCAACAAACCGGAAGTGACAAACAGTGCACCGGAAGCGTAGAAAGACGATGCGTAGGTCCCCGTAAAATCAAACAACCAGCCTGGAAGTGGAAGAAATGATCGTTAGTATGGAGTCAAAACTAATTTAAACCTTACATGAGGTCTTAATAATATACCTCTCAAGCACCGAACCAAATTAAAAACACTAAAAAGGTCCGTGGCGAAATCTTATAAAACCTGTTTCACAATAGGGTACAACAAGGTAACGTAGAGGTAACTACAGTACCTGGACAAAAGTTATCATCATTATTGAAATTCCCATGGACTTATATAATAATGAACCATTACAAGAGAGTTTTTCATTAATTGAGAATAAATGAATTTTTGGACACATTTTACACACATCAACAATATCATCTCTGGTGCATCTACATACTCCCCTTTCATCTTTCAGTTAAGTAATCTTTTAATTTCTTTTTATGCAATTGTTCCATTGACCGCCCTATTGAATCTGATAAGTTTGCTGTTACTTGATGTCAATATGATGTTAAATCAGCTTCAGTTCTCTTAATTATCATTCGATAACTCAATGAAATTTAAGTATTTATAGCTAAAATGATTTCTTATGAATAAGACCCAATTTGGCCTAAACTCTACTAATGAAGAGTATTCTTGCAACTATTAAATACTATGTAAGTCAATAGGAACATGTAACGCTTTGGAATAGCTTTAGAGAGTCATATGCCTATATACCCTACCCGTCTAATAACATTTAGTGCAGCGGTCAGAACTTGGGTAAAAGTGACTGCAAAGGGACATGTAACGCTAAGAAATAGCATGAGAAAGACATATATGCCTATAGACCCTACCCTAACCTTAAATATATATATAAAATACTAAACTAAATGTTCGAAAACTGGCGCACAACAGCAAGACTTAAATTAGCCAGTTATGGAAACTTGAGAAGGTACAAGTTGCCTACCTGCAAGAGGCGAACCCAAGAGGGCAGCAAAGCCCTGGATAAACTGCAGGATACCAAAGGCATTGCTGAGATTCTCTAAACCAGCAATGTCCACAACCACAACGGCCTTTATACCCGTCCATACACCTGCAATTGGCGTATATTGTTTTAATGAGACATTGGGTTCAACATCATCGATCATATTTTTTCGACTACATTGTAATTGTACAATTGCATTTATAATTATGTTGGATAAAACATCTCGTTATGAAAAAAGTGCAATAACTCACGCGAAAACTACAACAATTTTAGTTTGAACTACACTAAATCATTCGAAGAGAAGGAACTCGATACATAGTACCGCACCAAGTATAGTCGTTTCAAAACTTCCTTAAGTTATTAAAACGAATATCGTCTTGAATTGTAATTGTTCATTTCGGTAGATCCACTTATTTCCACTTATTTTTCTAGTGTCTTTGAAGTGTACAGTTTAAAAGGTATTTATATGTTTAATAAACCAAATTTTATTTGAATCATTTGTGTTGAACACACCCTGATGTTTTTGCTGAAATGTCAATCTGGCCTTACAATAATACTATATATCCAGGGAATATTTATTTCGAAAGAGTCTCACAAGAAAAGAGCATTGTAATATGATATCATAGAATCCTTCAACAAAACTGCTTAAGCAACTGCATATTGAGTGGCCTGTGCTTATTCATATATCTAAATACTAGACATGATCACGGTCTTTGAAGACATTTTTTGCATGTTTATAGACATGTGGAGAATGGTATATGCTTGAAATGAATTCTTTATGTCGCTCACGGTAACGAATGTGCATGTAAATGAACCTACCAATACCCGCTCCAAATAATATTGAAAATATGACCAAAACCGGAAATGACGTCATGGTTGGACAAAGGAGAAGACTAATTCCGCACGCAATGGTTGACACACTCCAAACGACAGTCACACGACCCCATGTGTCAACTACACATCCAAATATTAGTCTTCCAATTACACTTGTTACACCAATCAAAGGCACGAACCAGGCAATCTCGTACTCCGGAAGTCCATCATCACTTGCCTTACGAGGGAGATGCGCATAAGGAACGAACGCTCCGAGGGCTGACATAAAGTTTGCACAGACGAACATTGTAAATTTCCAGTTCTTAGTGAGCAGATATTTATATGACTGGCAAAAGTTACTGCAAAATTTCTTCTGTTCTTTTGTCGAATCATCTAGAGAAGAGAAAACATTTTAGTTCCTTTAGGGTAAGAGAGTACATTCCTTCAAGTAGGCATTCTGTCTTATAAATTATTTCACAATTGCCTTTATTAAATTTGATCCGTATTCGAATGTGTATTCGAATTAAACATCATTTCATTTCCATATCTTGCGAGAATGGTTTTGAGAGGCCTTAACAAATTTGGTCATTGATACTATGTTTAACATCTGCAACATCAAAGGTGAAACATTAAATACGACAGACATTAGAGTAACTTCTAACACATAACCATCACACAATTAAGTCAGTTCTCCAATTAATTGGTTAATTATCGGTAAAGCATACTAAACAAAATACCATTTTTTAACTGTGACTTCTTTCCTTTGCGACTTAACAAGGGCCTGTACAGAGCTCCACAAACAACTGTATTTAGGACAACCGCCCCCATGACCAGAAACATGCCCCTGAGACTGTAGTGATGGTGCAGGATGGTGTAGAGGGATGATAAAGCAACGACCCCTACACCCCCACCAGAAGAACAGATTGCATTGGCTAACCCTCGTCTCTTCCGCATGTAGAAGTTCACAATTACTTTAGACGGCAGATACATTAGTCCGAGGCCAACTCCTGAAAACGAAATATTTAAAGGTTGGGCATCAGACTAGATTTTCAAATAAAAGTTCTTGGTCGATAATAACAAGCATATAATAAGCTCCCTTAGCCATTCATTAAAGACTATTTCTTACAATCCAATCCGCTTTGATTGTTACATAATTCGGTCAACGATAAATGTAGTTTGACAGGTTTACAGATATTAACCGCTATACGTATAAACAATCGTCTGCAACCATGGTTTTCCTTTGTAAATGTTTCATTAGAAGAAATAATGTCATTCAAAGTGGGTTTGACGTTATAGTCTCAGAACAAATGTTTTTTATGTATTTTTGAGAACATGGACCTTTAGCTCAAATGTAGGAGACTTAAAAAAGACAAGAGATACTCCCTCTTTGATTGTGCTTAAGGTCTTTAAGTTTTGAACAACACGGTGCACACGCCACTGTACTAGGAAAACCCATTTTCAAAATAGGAAATAAGTAATATGTAAAAAAAATACGTTCACATCTTAAAGGGGCATTAGCACTTTTTTGAAAGTTTTATTTCTTGAAATTTTCTCCAATAAATATTAGTTATTGCCAAAGATCTTATATTCAGAGGGTCAAAAAATCTCAATTCCGATTATACGTAGTAGTGGGTAATAATCAAGTATCCAGCAAAAACCACTGACGGCCATTTTTGTGTGAACACCTTTTGAACAATCTAGGTAGGGAAATGGATTCTCATAGTTTCACCGGTACGTTCGTTTTAAAACTATTTCTCTTGATTAAAAAAATTGTCTTGCAATAGGAAAGTTTAACGTTCGTGTTTGTGAGATCCCTTTATTGTTTTCATAACTGTTTTTCTGTAGAAAACCTACCGACTAGTACACCGTATGTGAGATAGAGGTAGTCCATAGTCATCACTAAGGAGCTGACGAGGAAACCAGAGGAGCAAACAATAGCCCCGCATATAACCACTGGGCGACAGCCATATCTGTTGGTCAGAAACCCAGCCAGAGGCGCTGAAAATTGAATGGACATCATCTGGAATCCGTGTGGATGGTCTCAAGAATAATGACATTGATTAGGAAAACGGCGATGATGCAGAAGACGACAACGATGATAATTAAGGTGATGGTGATATCATGAATCCTTTTAGTCATACGATTGACTGATATTTCAGGTAATTTATAAATTGCCTGAAAACTTTTGATGCTTGACAGAGGGAACCATACAATTTACTTATTTAAAATGTATATGACATTAAAATGACATGTATTTTCGCGCTGACATTGCCTATTTTTGGCAGTCATTACTAATAAAAAAATATTTATTATTCTTTCCTATTGACCTGCAATCAATAATGACAAAGTTAAGACGGCCGAAATAAAGAAAAGATATGAAAAAAATGGTAGTCATTTGTGCACAAAATGGAAAATATTGTCTATTGAACTAGGGATGTGTGAAACTATTGAATATATCTTAAACTCTTAACAGCGAAAGAACTTTTCTTTAATAAGGTTTACTATAGTAACTTACCCGATTGCGATTATCATGCATGCGACTTAGCGGTCAATAATGACGTTGTTTCTTATAATTTATTGTCCGTTAATTACCTCTGATAGGGGGCACCATTTACATATTGTTTACGAATTATACTTACATATCAAACTCACGAGCCCGGTAGGAATTGATCCAATCAAAGCCGTTTCTCCCCGTGGACGATTATAATAATCCAGTAGAAAGACGTAGATAACGCCAAAGCAGAGATTAACGCCAAAAAAAAGCATGTGGGCTACGAATGAAGCAAAAACCACAACCCAACCATACTGAGGATCAATGACGTCATCACATTTTGTTGTGTTTGTCAGCAGTCCTTGCGTTACTTTCTGTGAATCGATTTCCGGTTTGTCTTCTTCTCGATTATCTTTCCCAGCCATCCTCTGTGCTTCATCCATTGGAACCAAAAGTCGTGTCACGTAATTCTTCTAGGTTTGTTCTTCAGCATTTCTCAACTGAAAATTGAATTTTACTTTAAAACTAATCGGTGCACACTTGTGAGAATATGAAAAGGTCAAGTTGTAAAACGTTTTTTTCTGAAACTGATATCGTATTGTAACTGGCGCGAGCCAATAAGTCAGATAGATAGAGTTTAATTGTTAGTTGGTTAATAATGAAGATAGTTTTTAAAAAGTAATATAATCAGTAGGCGTATATCTGCAAATTTGGCATGAGATCCATCTTCACAAATATAGACTATCCTACCTGGCTCTTCGAAATACTCGATTGTGGTTTGCTACTACTGCATCTAAGAAGATGTATAATTTGATAACACATAGCACTTTTTTCCTCTTTCAGTTCCAATTAGATATGAATCAAAAGTATGCAAATGCAGAACGATAGATAAATGGTCATGTAGAAGTTAAACTGGATTCTGTAAAGTAAGCCATTGCCGCCTCAAGCTTGGCTGAAGTGATTTAAATGCGCATAGATATCTTAGACATATCCGAAAACCCTGGGTGCTCATGTGGCCACTCTTATGAAGACGTGATTCACTATCTGTTTATTTGTCGGAAATTTCAAAATTTAAGAATCAATATGTATTTTTATATTCATGGATTTGACATTATGAAATATATATACGGCAACGGTAATCTGACTGTCCTGGAAAACAGCAATATTCTTTAATCATTACACCAATTTATCAACACGAGTAATAGATTTTCTTGACATTCTGCAATTATCTATTAACTATTGTCACTTTAACTTGTTTCATCTGAGGCTGCAGCAAACTTCAATACTAGGCAATATTTAAATCGTATTACATACCTACATGTTAACATTACACATTGTTTCTTAGCTTTTGAAGTTTCACATTTTCTTGAGTTTGTTTCCATCTTTATGTATCATGTAAAAGAGCTGCGTTCAAATAAGCTATTATAGTTTGTTCGCCAATCTTTGTTTCATTTTTTGGAAATAAAAATATGTTTAAACCAAGTTAAACTGGACACTTTAGCATATGCAAGAAAGAAAAACATAGAATACACTTACCTTTAAGTTTATCTGCAACACTAATTCAATATAACTGAGGTAAACATGTTCCCTAGTTTATTCCGAAATCACAGATTGAATAACAAAGTCATCTCTCTCTGAGCTCTCTTTGTTTATGTAATTCATTGTTTTTTTTACGTTTATCTCCTAATTGCATTGTTTACACCTTTTCATCGCAATAGCGAAGAAACAAGCACAGACAAATTATTCACTAGCCCATTATCAAGGTCAAAAGTTGATAAGTTGCTTGTAAACAGAATGCATTGAGTGTTTACTTACATAAAGTCGGTTGGACTCAACTCGATGTACGGAAGCACACCTTGCTGTTCCGAAAATCATAACTTTTCTGTTCTTAAATGAATTCCCATTGATAAATCTGATTTGGCCAATCAACGTCTTTTCAACGTGAGATGTTTCCTTACATCAATAAATCGAGCATAAATGGTATGAAATATAGGTGAAAAGATCTCTAACCTCAGATACACATGCTTATGAATAGGACATGAAGATTATCATGTGTTGACAGTTATGTTATATCACGTTCATGTCATGACCTTTAACCTTATAATTTGTTTGCATGCACTTATCAGATATTTTCAATTCTCGTGTTAACCACATTTCTTCACTTAGTTTTTATTTTCCTACATATGGACGATCATTTTGTATAACAGTAAGTGACCATGACCATAGCCTGAACGTGATAGGCAAAGAATTGATGTCATTGTCATGTTCATTAGTGAGTTTATCAAAACTTACCAAGATTTAATGGCCTGGATACCTCAAATTCTCGCGTCTAGATTAATCATCTCTGCAGTAAACAACTAGTCTTCTTTATGCGCATGTGCGATGACCCTGGAGGTTCATTATTACATAAAAGCCAAACTAGGACAAAGAGACACTAATAGGATCTGCACTGAGACGTTGTTGTTCACCCACAAACAATGGTCTCTTTACCTGAAGGAGACATTGTAGAAATAAAGTCTCAGTTTAGTATTGATATTATCAGTATCATTAGAGTCATAATGAATATCGCCATACAATGGTACTTAAAATGCAAGGTTGATAATTGAGGACGGTTCCAAATCTAAAGCATTCATTAATAAAGGAGCAAATGTCTGGAAAGACGTTCAACGAAAATTAAAGGAACAGTTTGATAACCAGTCAAACTCAGCTCCTCACATATACTCGGTACGTGTAGAATGTCACGAAACTCGAAAATGTGATTACTTGCATTTCAAATTGAGTTACCGGTTTTTTAGCAATTCATGTTTAACGCGAAATGAAGTGCTAAAACGTACAAAAATACTTTTTCCATACTGAAAATATAAGTCTACACATAAACGATATTCAGTGATTACAAGTAAGGTGTACTTTTTTTTGTCAATCAATCTATCAATGTTTATTTCTCGAAAACCACCCACGGTGGTACAAGAGAATACAAGTATGCATATATTACGTAAACATAAACAGACAGGAGTAGTTATATCAGCAACACAATTCATTTGAGCTTATCGTAAACAATACGTAGATATTTCGACACGTTTTTAATATCTGAAATTCTTTTAGTACATATAATGCTTTTGTGTTTGTACATATTCTGCCATTTTAAGTAATATTCATTAATATAGAGACGTCGTTCTGCATCAAAAGCTTTACACTTGAATACGTAATGTATTTCGTCTGCTATGCAGGGGTATCCCCGCGAATCCGACTATATGGTCGAGCTAAAACTCTTTTGGTCTAAGATGTTGGGACAACGGTGCTGTATAGTGTGACCTCCGATTCACTACTTCTCTCTGAAAACTCACGCTCAACATCCCAGATATTTTCTCACATGTTACGACACATCACTAACACCGAGGTTTGTTTCGAAGTTTGTAGAGAAAGATTTCATTTGAAGTTAAATTGTTCGTTTCTTCATCTTTCATTTTTCTGAAATTATTGCTTTGAATGTTTGGCATTAGAACCAGTGAAATTTAAGTGCAGGAAATCCGTTCTGGCAAAAACATGGCATTTTATCCAGTTTGGCATTATAACCATGGTTTACTGTATGTTGATTAATTCCACAAATCATATGCCATGTTGTCAGAATGTATTGACTTGGTAATGACTCTCGGACACACCGGTTCCTTTGGATGGAATTGGTCTACTAGTCTTCATCAGAGTATGTAAAGTTTCCGTTCGATCCACGAAGCCAAAGTTTTCATGGGCTCCACTCAGTCGTTGCATGTGAAAACCTCTTTTACATCCTAAAACTAAAACCAAAATTTGCTTTTTTATGGTTGTTGGTACCTTCGACTCTTGACCATGCTCTCAGGTGAATTTTGCTTAAGATGGTTTCTAAAACATTTTTACGAAAACGTCTTCAAGTACGTCTTAAAACAACGAAATTGTCCCGTTTTTGCCCTTGAACTTTTAACAATAATACAACAACGACGTTTTGGAAGAAATATTAAAGCTGTGTTGTTTTAATGTTTTTGAGCGAGTCCGCCAATAATGGGTTTCCTTTTCTTTAACAGTACATAAGGTCAGTATGCGCCATACACAGATTCACTACTAGAAGGTTTCCAAAAAACCAAGAAATGTTGCTCACTTGTAAAAATTGTTAGGTTATAAACCGATATTACCAATGACTTAACACAAAAGATATCGTACATTCTTTTTTAAAATGATCCCAAGATTTGTAAGATAAATATATTCGATGTATTGATTTAACTTTTTCATAGCAAACCCTACCAAAATCTGAACCAAGCAGTTTGAAGCAGTTGATGGATCGTGACTTGACATCATGCCATACTTCTATGAATATGTTTTAACTGACCTAACGGGAAGCCATACCGTTATTGTCGGTCGTTCATATCCCAAAGAATGCGTGTTAACGTACTTTCCTTTGTTAATGAAATAACCCACGGTTTAGTCGATGACCGGCTTGTAACATCCTTTGACTAGTAGTACTTTAGGCTAGATAAGATTTGAACTTAATGGTTTTGACTATTAATTTTTCAGAATTACAGCATAAATGTATTGTCCTCCTGCTCCTATATATTATGAAAAAACATGATAGAGCTAATTTTCTCTCAAACATTTAATGAAAAATCATTCCGATTGTTAGTAAACGTGGCACCCGAGCAGTTCCACCCTAATGAAGGGGCCATTTTTCCCGTACGTTTGTGGGATGAAACGCACGAATCGAGTCCTGATAGGGGAATCGAGCATTGTCTTCGCTGGATTTGAACTGGAGCTTCCACCCATGACCTGTCAAATAAATAAGAAAAATTGTTGCAATCCACTTGGTGAAAAGATAGGCATGTACTCTGTTATCGTAAACTTTCAATAACACGCATTCAACAATATGTATACAGTTAATGGGGGGAACTCGTTCTTGTAAAAAGAGTTAGAGTAAATACTAGTTAAATACGAGCAACGACTACTGCAACAGCAGTTGCAGCTACAATGGTATTACTAATGAAGGACGTGTTTATAACCTGAATTTTTCCAGTTAGCTGAGACACGTAAGACTCGAAGTCCTGTCCATTGGCGCTGTACTGTATGGTGTATGTCTTGGTGTAATGGTTAGCGTCTAGCCCTGCCATCTCCACAGCGTACACATGGGTTTGGTTTCCTGTGAAATTAATTGTTTTCAGTATTGTGATTTAAGTTCATGAAATGATGTTAAGGAGAAAATGTTATTTCTTAATGGATATAATTATCAAAAGACTTTTAAAAGTATAGTACGTAATGACAAATAGTTATTGATATAATTATGTTTCATTAAAAGCTGGGGAAGGCTTGTTTTGTTCTTTTGATTTTAATCTCTATTATATCTTTAAACAGAGTCTCAAAGTCTCATTTCTAATTATTTGCACCAACACGGGGAGTCAAGACATCAGAATTCACAATCTCTGTCCTCCTTTATGTGGTTTCTGTTAAGGAGAATGCATCAGTAAGGACTCGTTGATATTTTTACGTATCCAATACAGACACTCCATTTTCTATTTTCATATGCATCTATGCATTACTTCACTTAACTAGAAACTGTCATTATTTTAATGTTATAAATATTTCCAACATTTTGCTGAAAATCAATGCAATTGTTGGTTCATAATCATCAAAAATGGGTCAAAACCTAAAGACAAACTTTAGGTTTAACTATTGACAGCCGATCGATACCCCTCATTGCAGGTGCTCAAATCATGCTACCCATGTTCTAAACGTGCGTTCCAATCTGTATCCGTCAAACGAAGAATACAGGTTTATCACTGACAAACTCTTTTTTAAACTTCTGCCTAACCTCCATACCTCAACTGAGGATAACTTCTAATTTTAATATTTTCATATATGACACGTTTTATAATTTGTTAATTTGCGGCAATTTAGTAGACGGCATCACTAATCATATACCAACCCAGGTCTACCTGCAGCCAGGATGAATTGTCTATCCCCATCCAGCCCGTACCACCGACACGCCCGTTGTACGCAAAGTAGTTACCCGATGTCTTAAACGCTGACATCTGAGCGTTATGTACGATTCTTTGGGCCGTCGAGATGCCGAGAGGGTGTTCAGAACATTCTGTAACAAGACAGGACAGGAAATTCGAGATTGGTATAAGACTTATGATACTTATGTGTCTTATTTATTGGTTGATGTCTTCCCTTCACTATCGAATTAACATTTGCATCAGTGAGAATAAAAGGCTTCTTTAAGGCAATGGATAGATAAAGATAAGATATGCTTTGCTTATGTGTTATGATGATACGTTGATTGTATTTATGTAAAAAATGTTAAGATTTAATTGATCCTTGGACAGACCTTGATTAGAGTTTGCTCTATTGTCTAAGTTTCATTTTACCATGACATTTTAGATCCTTTTTCAATAATTTATTTTTTTTCGTCGTATCTACGTTCGAATAAAAAAAGATTAAAAAACACAATAGTTTTTTCTCTCCTAATCATATCATAAAAAAAACAAATTCCTACTAACTCAGTTCACAGTGGGATCCTCCGTATGGGTTCAGACAGTTACATACATAGTCTCCGTTAGCTTCCACACACGTACCCTCGTTCTTACACGGCGACTCCGTGCAGATATGCGAATCTGTACAACAGTGATGTACATTATAGTAAAACACAATCTGTTTACTGTGGACTGTTTCTATATGGATATATAGAATCTTGGGTCAATCATACGTACGTATATACTGAAAAAATAATGTATGAATTGAAAATATAGATATATTATAGATCATTTCAATCATAAGCATTACAACAATCTTAAGATTTTTCCCAGTATCCTGGGACATAGCATTTTCAAAACAATTATTGTTTTGCAAGAATTAAGCTAGCCTGTTCAGATATTAACGATATGATATATAACCTATTGACCTAAGCACTATACTTTCTTCTATTCATTAAATCAAAAATTTAATTTTCATGCTAATGAATTTACGTTTACGAAATGACGTTTACCTTTGATCACCATTTTGAAGATGGCATCAGCGAATTTACCATACTCGTTAGTAGCCCTGAGCGTGAAGACATAGGTAGCATCTACATCTGGTGCCACGCCCCTCAGTTCCCCCGTGTCTGGGTGGAGACTCACACCCACGGGAAGGTCACCCGCCACTGCAGTGTAGTTCATTCTCAGACCCGCAGCGTCCTGACAACGATTTGGAGAATACGACGGTAGATGAATTTATGACAATATGCAACGAGTGATTTGAACACACTCAACTATGACAGAAGAAATGGCGATATACTTCATCCTTGTCTAAATGTTAAAAAGTGTTTTCTCCGTTTTCGCGTTATTGTTACGTTGCACTCAATCGATTGAAAAATAGTCGTTTGTGTAAGAAACTGTGTAATATTTTAAAGGCGATATCAATCTAGTGTGATAATGGCGTCCTAATGCTATATCAATCTAGTGTGATAATGACGTCCTAATGCTATATCAATCTAGTGTGATAATGGCGTCCTAATGCTATATAAATCTAGTGTGATAATGGCGTCCTAATGCTATATCAATCTAGTGTGATAATGACGTCCTAATGCTATATCACTAGATAATGACGTCCTAATGCTATATCAATCTAGTGTGATAATGACGTCCTAATGCTATATCAATCTAGTGTGATAATGACGTCCTAATGCTATATCAATCTAGTGTGATAATGGCGTCCTAATGCTATATCAATCTAGTGTGATAATGACGTCCTAATGCTATATCAATCTAGTGTGATAATGGCGTCCTAATGCTATATCAATCTAGTGTGATAATGACGTCCTAATGCTATATCAATCTAGTGTGATAATGACGTCCTAATGCTATATCAATCTAGTGTGATAATGACGTCCTAATGCTATATCAATCTAGTGTGATAATGGCGTCCTAATGCTATATCAATCTAGTGTGATAATGGCGTCTTAATGCTATATCAATCTAGTGTGATAATGGCGTCCTAATGCTAGTATGGTCATCATAAAGGTACCTGACTCGGCATAACTCTCGATGAATGTTTGCAAGTCATCAATAGATTACCAAACTTTTTTTCCTCCATAAAAAACAAGTTACGACAAACTAATAACTGCTTTGGTACCAAACTCACTTGTTTCGTTATATACAAGCTTATTAACATTTTACGAACATTGTGTCACATAGAAGATTGTTTGCTATCCTCTTCATTGGTTTTTGTGTATCAAACCGGAAGTACCTACCGTAGCCTGTACAAACACGGACACCTTCTTTAGTCCTCTGAAGACTCCCAAATACCCGTATGTACCATAGTCCTTCCATATTGGGGGTGTAGCGTTCACCAACTGAGAAATACATGTAGATGTCCAAATTAATTCATTGGCTTTCAAAAGGCTTTAAGCTGATTTAATTAATAAAAGTTATGACAGAAATGTGTTAATGCTACTTATTTCGCCATTTGAAGATTTAGTTAAAAATTTCCGACCTCTCTACAGCCTCATCTTCTAAATTACAACAAAAAGTAAAATTGTCCCTGTGAAGAGGGTATTCAAGTGTTTTACTCTTAACCCCGATATAAAACACTGTACCTTGAATGTTCAAGATCTCGGAATAAGGAAATTATCTTTGATGAATGATTGCTTTATGCATACAAAAATTATGTACAAATTATTATTTGTAGTTTAAAGTTGTCGAAGCACTAGACATATTTAAGGAATATTTGAAGGAATTATGTTTTAATTCGTCCATACATATTATTCAGAAAGGAACCGAAAACGGGAGATATGTGTGCGAAACATTATGAAATATACAATTTCGATTTTGACAAAATTAATGAAATATGCTTCAGCATCACATACACTCAACTCATCACAATAGGCATCACCTGGATTATGTGAAGCAGGTCCACATTCTTGTAGTAGATGGTGTCGTTTGGGGCTGCCTCGAACGTTATGTTCCCGTTTACACCAGCCTGAAACAGATATCTCAACCTCTTATTGGTCGAGCACAATGGTGGCAGATCAAGGTGGGGGAGGGATGGGGCCTGTATGTTCCCCCCTCCTCTCTTAAAGAGTTTATTTCAAACGATCGAACGTATAAAGGTGAACCAAAGGGTTATCTATTAAGATGAGGGATGCAATCGTTTCTCAATTATTAAACTTGAAAACTGTTTTTCCAATTTTTTATGGAAAAAAAGTTAAAATCCACACCTGAAGAGAAAAATTTCCTTTTCCTTTGGAGTAGAAGATGACACTTGGGTACTTGTCAGTGTTGATGGGTGAAAATCTGGAAGATAGCCAAGAATTTTAACATTAAAATTAATACAATTACGTCAAAATTACAAAAATCATTTATATCATCAAATCTATTTACTTTTATGGAAACATAATCGGTATTTTAGAAAAAAGATTACAGATTGTTATAAGTGCATCCATATAAGAACTTTATTAAACTTTCCATTTAAGATAAAACAAATCTGATTTTTCCTGCTTGATATTGACTTTAGAATCTACCAAACATTAAGAATATAAGTCAAAGAAAAAGTCGAGTTTGGTTTAAAAAAAACTAGGGGAAAAGACTTTTACGCCAAAACCCTATATTCGCAGATGTGATTTTAACCCGTTTGATATTAAAAGCAGGTAATTATTAGGGTAGGCATTCTGTTCTTGCAAAAACATGGCATTATATCTAGTGATGCAATATGGCCAAGGGTATTCAAAGCTGGGTTTTACTCTAATAACGTTGAGCACACGGTCTAGCACAATTGATGTCACGAACAGTCTAAGACATCAGTGATAAAGTTGTAATAAGATAGGTAACCAATACTTACGCTTGGGGTTGACCATTGACCAGAAAAAGTACACTGGTGAAGAATAATGCCAGCAGTACAAACATCCTCGCCATTTTGAAAAGTCCAAAACCTCTTCATAAATCAACGCAAGTGAAAGCTTTCTCAAATGAAGAACACGCCGACATTTTCTTGAACTTTGTTGTAACTAAGCAGCATAAAAATTCACTTACTTATCAAATCTCTCACATCATGAGTTAATCTATTTTGGTAAAACATATTGTACGATTTGCCGGAACTACTTTTTCGGGTCAAAGGTTTGAAAAGGAGCTGAGAAATATTTGTGTTTCTAACTGTGCTGTTATCTTGGTGTCATTCGAGAGGGGTAGATGTTTTGTGAAGATATCACGAGCTAAAAGTGTTTCCTACAGAAGTCCAAGATGGTTTCTCTTTTAATATTTCTTGTTGTTTTGGCTCCGGTATTTGGGTCTGAAGATGCAAGCACATTGTCGTAAGTAAAGAAAGGTGTTACATGTACAAAATTTGTTTTTTTTAAAGAACTGTAGCATGTTTTTTGAAAATTCTATTTCCTTAAATCTTTGTAAATAGATAATAGTTGATACAAAATTTATCATCTTTAGAGAGTCTAACTTAACCAGATTATCTGAAGTCGTAAAAGAAATAATCACTTATAAAGCGAAATCTGCATGCGGCCACTTTAGTGTAAACACCTTTTAATCGTTTCAGTCGGGAATATGGATTCGTTTAGCTTAACAAACTTTTGTACGTCCTATTACTTTTTATTTTTCTTGCAGTTGGTAATATTGTTTTCCCTTTTGAATGATCATTCTTTTTTCTTACAGTGTCTTTTGATTTCATATGATAATTCAAACGAATGTGACAAGAATAAAAAATACAATTTTGCGTTAATGTATGATATAGAAAACGGTTTTAGAAAAACACACCTAATATATGTTTTTACCCGAATGTGATTTTCACGTGATTCCTTATGTCTATATTCGCATTTAGAATTATAACTCGAGTACTGATTCAACGAAGATTGTGATATTTAGTTTATAATGAGATTTGAAATACTTAATAAGTTGGGCAAGTGACATCAAATTAAAAAGCCCTATCACACATACTGATTAAAATGGTAATAACCACCATACTATTCAGTGTTTAGTATAATTTTAATCATAAATTATTTAACTATTAATTACTAAACACAGTGGTGGTTCATAAGGCCTAGTAGCACTTTTCTAGTGTCTTATTTGTTCTATTTTCCCCATTAAGTAGTATTTAATGCAATATATATTGTTTTCGGTTAAACTATATCTCATGCTTACAATATTATTTATGGTTTTGAAACTTATTCAAACTTTCTATTTTACAGTTTCTTCAAAGTGAATTACCCAAGCGTCGTGATGGCGGCAGAGGTTAATGGTAACATCACAATCAATGTAAGTCTCAGCTGATGTTTATGTGAGGCGCTTTCTTTAAATTTCAGAGTAATATAACTGTCATACTACAATCAAGGGCGTTATTTTGTTGCATTTGAGATTTTAGAAATACGAAAGGGGGAAGGGAGGGTTAAAAATACAATGACACCAAATTCAATTTCTTGGTAAATAAGCTCAGTGATATATCTATTGACAGGGGCGTAGGAACAGGGGGGGGGGGGTTCAAAATAACTGTTTTCCCCTTTCTATTACATATTTCCCAATAACTGGTCTAGTATTGTTACAAAACAGTTACTATGCACTACTTTGAGGGTAGTTCTAAAACTACTCTGAGGGTAGAACTAAAACATCCAATCAAACAAGGAATTAAACTGACTTCAGTATTATGTCCTAATTGATGATAAGATGGGATAAGCAGTGAGCAAGTTTCCCTTCTTTTTTTTTTTTGGTTACAAAATTTCAATTCAAGCCCCCCCCACTTTCAAATTCGCTCCTACGCCCCTGATTGACCAAATCAAACAAACATGTCACTATTATTCATGATTTTGCTGTAAAAATAATTCTTTAAACATCGTCTAGGCTGGACCAGACGGTGGTAATATATTTCTGAACACGACTCCTACAGGAAGCATATTCATCGATGGCACAGACATGATGAAAATCATTGAGGTAAGTACAACAGCAGTATAAACTCACAACCATATCGTGTTCATCACTTAACAAACCTTGTGAACATATCATCTCATATCCATGTCATAAGAAATTTTATGCTGAGTGTACAGCTGCATACCAAAAGTTTGTTCACACACCTGCGTATCGTAGTACAAATATCATGTAATTTGGCATGTGTTTGAGGCATCGTAGCATTGCGAAAAAGAAGCGGATAATTTTGAATTTTCAATACAGAATTGAAGATCCATTGCACCTTAGCGCAACCGTATGCCATACACAACACTTAACCATTTTAGTTTTGGGCAGGCCACTAAAGTGACTAGGGGTCAAAATTTCAAAAACAGTTAATTTTATTTTCCCCTACAAAATCCTTTAAAAGTGATCAATAACTTTAAAAACAAGTCATGTTTGTTCGTTTGCATCAAGTCAATAAGATTTTGCTGATTTAAAATGGAATATTTCAATTGAATTTCGAAAAAGTGACCCCTTACGTCGTGTTGATAATGACAAAATTCCAATTTTAGCACGAGGGACGAGACTATCCCACAAAAAGTAAAAACAATGACTGTGAAACACATAGACAATTGGAGATACATGATGATACTAAGATACAGTGGTAAGTGAACAAACTTTTAATATGCCGCTGTACTAATGCAGGGAGCGCCTTGAGCATGCATCCGGTGTGGATATGTGCGCTATATAAATACCTTAATTATTATTAGTTATTACTAAAATGTTTTTATTTGCATTCAGCATTTGAATTCCTGTTATTTCACCAATCTCATTCCTAGATGCTGAACAGTCTGCCTCCAATATGGAGTGATATGTCGGAGCATGGATCACTGGGGAACTTCCTGGGTGGAACAGTCGTACATCTCAAAGTCACAGCACAGGTTTCAGTATATACTTCAGATATTATGGTAATAAGATGTTCAATCGGAAATATTGGAATGGATGTTGCAATACTATTTAAATGATTTTCCTTTTAGGACAACTGTAGTGTATATTGGAATATATTTCTCTTGCTGATGTACCGATTGCTGTTCGTGAAGTCCCTTTCACGTAATTTAATATTTAAACTTTTAGTTTAAGATAGTTTCTGGGAGGGTAATTTCTAATACTTTTTCAGAAATTCATTTTAGAGAGTGTAAACACTTCTCAAGGGATACTTAAATTTTAAATACTTTAAGAATTATTTTCTGGTCCAAAATCTTTTAATATGCAAATTTGCGATTTAACAAGTCGCGGCTCACTTCATTATGATGATCAGTAATTGGTTGTTTACATTTCAAATTCAAATTTCAACATCAACCTTGAGGCTGAAAGTTCAATAGACTGAAATTAAACATACATGTAGTGTTACAAAAAAAATCTATCAAACCTCGGTCTTCTCTCAAAGAAATGTAATTTCAGTTTCAATTAAAATTTTGATATAAACTTGATTATTTTCAATTTTCTAAAACAGGATCCAGAAAGTTTTCCGATCGTTTACGCCAAGGTTTCTGGTGCGTTCCCGCCTGGTCTTAGCTTAGATTCGAACACAGGAAAAATCCAGGGTGTCATTCCCGATATAGACGCGGTGTATGAGTTCGGGATCAGAGCCACTGATATACATGGGAAACACGCCGATCAGACTTTCACCATCATCACACACGGTGAGTGGATAAAAGAATCAAAATACAAATGTGAGAGATCCAAGTTCACGTAAACCTTTGTTACGATATAAGAATAACGAATTTAAAAGGAAATTTGGCATCTCGCCAGATCGCAAACGGAGAGTGTAATTTTATCATAACCGGAAGCGGATTAAAACACATGCACACGCACATTCAATGTTTTCTATCACATACATTCAATGATATGACATGAAATGATTATCGTATAGATTCTTTGCTTTCGTTGATATTCTTTCTGTCTCTTTTCGTTCATGCATGCGCTCATGACTTGTGACGACCAGATAATAAATGAATATAGTTGATACAATAAATTAATGACACTGTGAATATATTTCAGAGAAAGACCAGTGTCTAGCGAAGCCCTGTCAGAACGGGGGTATTTGTATTGATGACATCAGCAACTACAACTGCAGTTGCCCAAACGAGTATGGCGGACCACAGTGTCAATATGGTGGGTCTTCCGGTTTCATAATAACCATTTTTTGAGCCTCAGTTTTGTTAACGTTATCTTAAAATGTCTACTCACGATACCCAACGGCAAAACAGAACTCATGTCAGTGGTGGTAAGTTCGAGGATAGTTTTTTAGGCTGAACCCTGATATTGGAAGGTGACGCAATGGAGTTAAAATAAGCCCGTGATTGAGACTGATATAGGCAATAAATAATGGTAGAAGTCGTAATATATCAAGAAACAAAGATAATCACATACGTTCAGTTTATTTGGTTGTGTATCATAACGTTCCTAGTGAAAACCCATACCATTTTAACTTTTCATGACATCAAACCGTTTGGAAGAAATCGAGTGTTTCTTAAGGTGATCTTAAGATTGACATACAATCATTTTCAGACTGCGCACAGAACGCCGTAGGCATAAACTCAAGGGTACATGCTATTCCGGATGCGCAGATGTCTGCACACTACTCTGCTTCCGGTTTCCAGGCATGGGACGGCCGCCTGTATTCCACATCCGGATGGGTGGCAGAGAAGGCTGGAGAGTCTTGGTTACAGGTATCATATGTTTCTGAATGCTTACCGGCATCATATCGATCTTGCATCGCCAAAAAATAAATAATCCTGTATGGGAACATTCCAAGAAACTTGCCTTGCAATGTGATAACTAGCTCATCAACATCAGTGTGATTCTGTTTCATGACACTTTTGATAATTCTTTACAAATCTTACAGTCAGGCGTTATCGTGTATAAAAAATACGTGTTTGAATGACTATTGCTTCTGATAGCTTCACTTATATACATTTTTGTATCATCGTGAATTTTCTGATTGAATTACGTGAGAAATATTGTTTTCTAAGTGAATATGACACTTTAACTCCCATGGCCTGTTATGGCAACGACTTGGGTTCGAATCCCGGTGGAGACACTAAAACTTTGTGACCTGGTACGTAAACTGTGGGATGTATTCGGGCCAGGCTAATCTAATTGTAATTGTTATTCTTTGGCGCAAACTTTATACATTTTGTGACTTAATGCAGGTAGATCTTGGTCGAGTGATGAAATGGTTTGGAGTAGAAGTTCAGGGTGCTATCAGCGCCACACACTACACGACTAGTTACACTATGACCTACAGCGTTGATGGAGACAACTTCATGACCTTCAACTACCCGAACGGGACCCAGATTGTAAGTTTTGGGCACAGTAGTTTTATGTACGAATAACCACTCTGGTGTGTGATACAAGCATTCTATTTGGGAAATTGTTTTATTCAGCCTTTACGTAAGAGATCGTGATGTTATTTGAATACATCGAGGATGATTAATAGAGTTTGCCAAACAAAATGTTTATTTCATCGAGTATCATTTGTAAAGTTGATAACGAATGGCGCTGTCCCAAGGGAAGTATCAACTTAACCCATGTCACAAGGGGAAATAAACCTGGTCTTTTTGTAAACCCCGTTTAGTATTCGTTTTATTAAATAACTTTAATTAAAATTGTTAGTAAAATTGATACGAAGAAGCGACATAGTAAGTACGCCCCATCTGTTTACATGACAAAAAGTAGTTCCGGCACCTGACCAGTAACGATATATTATATCTTCCTTGAAAATATAAGATATAATCACTGTAACATGAAAATGTCAACCCAGGATTTCATTTCTGGTGATATGGATCGATCAGGGACTTAGTGCCAGTAAGAACTGCTTTTGAATGACTTCCGACTGTTACATATTTGCCGGAACGTGCAAAAGATGTTGCAGATACTCAATCATAGTTATCTAAGTTTATCTAGTTTAAGTTTAAGGTTTAAAACCGCTGTTTAAAGTCTGTCTTCTGTATACTGCATTTATAATTCATACCTTTATTTCCAGATATTCGATGGTTCCACCCTTTACCAGAAAATCAATAAGGCTTCACTTCCGGCCACGGACCCGCCCGTGCATGCCCGCTACATCCGGTTTATGCCAATGTCGGGCACTACGCAGCCAGGAATGAGAGTCGAGGTTTACGCATGTCCTCTATAAAATGACATAGTCATTTTTGATGAAACAGAATAAAGTTTTTAAACATATTTTGCGTTTTTCTTTTACATAAAAATATATTTAGAGTGTATTGTTACTTCAGATGTGGAACTAGTTCTTTTCCTTCGCATTAAAGAAAAGATTCTTTCACGGTGTAATCACACAATTATCGAATGTAGTGGGGCCTTGGGGTTTTTAATTTCTGTCTACTTTAATGTTTGTTATTTTCCTTAGACACAACTTGAAATGTTGTTCCCGGATCAAAAAGCAAAAATGCCTTGCTATTTTGCACAGTGTTGTGTTGAACGATCATGGAATGTAATGGTTCCATTTAGGGTTATCAACTTCTAACTTTTATTTTAACCATAAGGTCTAGATGAATGAAACTTGTACGAATCCATCATGTCTAGTTGTTTTTAGGGTTATAAATACTTAATACATTGTTTTGGTCTGTTGCATTGAAATGATTTTGAGAATTCTATTCATTGCCACATGCTGTATTTAACATTCAGCTTTTGGAGTATCCGAATTTAATATTTGGTATTTACCTGTAAACACAAGTAAAATTTTTGTTTAATAATAATTTATTTGATACAGCCTGCCAATGGCTCTATTTACGATTTAAGAGTTATTGATGCCCACTGCACTCAAATTCATCATATATTTTATTCTAAAGACCAAACCAAAGAACCCAAACAACTTTGCTCAATGAAACATTGAAAATAATGTTAATTTGTGGTCGTAATCATGTCATTTTCGTTTCGTGGATTATATAAACTACCAGGCAAAGTATCGGCATTTAATTTGCCCCCATACACAAGAGAAGAGACAGGGGGGTCAATCTTAAAAATCACACAAATGTGGAGTTAAAAGACAAGTGCACAGAAACTCGAGATCACTAGTCACAGGAATCAAAGAGTCTGTCATCAGTAGCGAGTGTGACCACCCTGGGCATCAATGCAAGCATGTACACGAATCCTCGTCGGATGACGTCAGCAGGGATCCTGTTCCATATGTTTAACAGAGCTTGCTCAAGTTCCTGCTTGGAGGTGGCACCAGCTGTCCCAAAGGCGGTCAAGGTGATCCCAAAGGTTTTCAATGGGGTTCATATCTGGTGAGTTGGCTTGCCACGTTGGAGTTCTTGAGGAAGTCTTCAACAATTCGGGCAGTGTGAGGTCTTCCGTTGTCGTGTTCAATATCAATCTTCTTGGCTGTTGTTGGATGAAAGGAACGACGATAGGTTTCAGTACCTCATCACTATATCGCTGGCCAGTCAGATTCCCTCAGATTTCTATCGTCATTAAACAGCACCCTTTCCAAGTCACGTCGCTGTCACCGATTTTCAGCACAGTACAGTATCGTAATCTGCGTTGACGGTGTATACAGGTCAAAGCCATTCCATGGAAGGCGCGGTAGCCAGCCAAACGAAGTCGACGAAGGGTTATTCTTGTGCTGATAACATGACCGAGTGCCATCGCCGCTGTTGAAGTCGCCGTTACGAATCTTTTTCGGAGGTGAATCTGCCTGATGTAGCGATCTTCGGCCGCAGTTGTAACCCTCGGTCTTCCCGATCTTGGTCTGTCCTGTGTCTGGCCTATCTGCTGGTAGCGTATTAAAAGACTTCTGATGGTTGTCTGGCTGCAGTTGAAGGTTCTTGCCGTTTGACGTTTGTAAGCTTCCATAGTGGACATACCAAACGCTTGGTCACGTTGCGCTTGCGTAAGTCTTTGCATACTTTTGGGGTTCTTTATGTTACTGAATATCTGCTCTTACCAACAAGGGTAGTTATGCAGCATTGCTTCACGTGCATCACAAATCATCCCTCAAAATCACATGCAAACGTGTTTGTGAATGCACAATTCCAATGGCTCCGTTCGATGCGTTCGTGTAGAGAAAACAAGTCAGTAATACTATCATTTCCTGCTTAAAATCAAACCCGTACCAGCCCTCATACTGTTTTTATGAAAAGAATAAAAGCGAAACCTTTCTTTTGCCTGGCAGATTATAAATATTTAATTTTTGAAAGATGTCTTTTCTTGGCATATATACAGACAATAATTTAATTGTCCATGGTAATATCAATCAACTAAGAAGTGTATGACGGTATGTTGATATTTCCAAAACACCAACAGAGGTTTATGTATATTAAACAAATAAATGAAATCAAAGAATGAGTTTTTATTGAATGGATAAATAAATGTAACTGGAAAACAGTGATTCAACGTTATGTAATGGGGAGAAGAACCTGCCAAATCACGGATCACCTTAAAGTTGTTTAATTCTCCTAGATCAAAAACATTCGCTGTCCTACCATCCCCCAAAAAAGACAACCCCTCTGAAGCGTCACACCAAAAGATGGATGTCCCCATATCTTTGGTTTTAATTATCATAGAACCATAATCCTGGTATCTAAATGTATGTTAAGAAGGTCATACAAACTTTTCATTTTCGTCGAAGCCACAGACTAATAAAATCAAGTTCACACAGAGTCTTTTTTTATTGTAATCTCAACATTAAATTTTACAAAACAACTAGTTTTAGTTGTAGATGTCGCATCCGAACAGGTCCACTTTAAGACAGGCCATGCCGTTGTATACTGTAGGCCAGAACCGGATAAATCGCGCGTACATTGTTACCGGAAGTTGGTAGTCTCGGTCAGACTGAAATGAAAATGGCCACCTTGTATTTTATGACAAGCATTTAAAACATGACATTCATGTTGATTGTTTTAATTTAGTTGGACATCCACTTGAATCGATTATGAGCATTAGCAGGATGACGTCCTTCGCCGCTAAAAAAGTCAGTTTAGTATGTTCCTCCATTTTTTGCCTATTTGAAAAGGAAAAATTGGTAGATAACGATAAAAATGTGCCTTTACATGCAGTTGACGTCCGTAGGAGGTCTTTACTGGATTAATATCATGCCTTAGGAGACTTAGTACAATCCTTTACACTAAGACACGTTTATACTGCTATATTTCAATATATCTTACCACAGTAAGGGGAGCCATAGAGTGTGTACCTCCACTGTAGTAGGTGAAGCTTTCCCCGTCTGTACTGTACGACATCTCGTACTTAGTTGTCCGTCCTTCAGTAACCACTCGTTCTATCCGCTTCTGGGCACCTGTTGTATAGTGTTATCATGAATCCATTCCCTCTAATACAAATTCCCTACAAGGCATAACTTGCAAAAATCTCAGTCTGCATTGTGCTAGAAATTCTTTTTTTAACGCAGCGCTGTCGTTGGCGATAATTAGCACTCTTTATGAGATTTACGTGAGGACTATGTAGTTAAGTCCGAATTCGCCGACAATTTGACGTACCGCAGCAAGGTTGGAATAAGCCAATGATCTAGATTGGAGCGATTTCTGCCTTGCGGGGATAATCGTTCTGGTACGTCTTTATTACTCTATAAAACTGCTCACATGTCCACCACTAATGATAGTATGTATACAGACATGTCACATTTAAAGACATTTATCAAGTAATTATAAGTTTAATGAGTCCTTAGGTCACAGTAGCTAAATTTTAAGCCGTTGAACAAAAAGAAAGCATTGCACGCTTCAGTTAAAATGACCCAATGATATAATCAAGTCATTGCTATTGTAATTGCATATTGTTCATTGGTTCCTTGGAAAACATCTTTTATAACTTCCTGCTCCTACCAGCAATGTCGTATATTTCGAAATATTGCGATAACGACTTCTTATATAACGTTCATTGTCATATTTCATATCAACATAGGTTATAAAGTCTACCAACGAGGTTTCAAGCTTACTGTATTCCCATCGAACTTAACGCCTGCGGGCCGATCTCGGTAAAACCAGATGCATTCGGTCCTTACTCTAATGAATTACTTTTTAAAGTTGTTCACCTGACCATACATGAACCTAGAACGACCAATAATACGAGGTAAGGGAGTCAATTTACAACCAAGTTCGCTTTCCCTTGGCATATCCGTTACTGACCAGCCTGTCTTTTTTACTTCGTCTGTCTACTTGAATATCTACCCTGATTAAACCTTTGTCATTGGCTGATCACATTGTTCCTCAAGTTTCTTATTTTTCACAAATAAAATAAAATACGCAAATCACAAATATTCCATCTACAATATATACAGTTATAATATATAAGTTAATGAGTACAGCAAATTCTGGGTTGAGGACCTACCCAGATCTATCTGCAGCCAGGGCAAGGACATGCCACACCAGCCCACACCGCTCATGCGCGCATCTGTCGGAGAGCTGTTTTCTCTACCGCGGTAGGCTGACATCCTGGCGTCTGGGATCACGGTAGAATTATCCACCCCTAGTGAGGAATTGCTGCAAACTGGAGTACATAATAGTTTGCACATACGTCTTGACATCTTCTGGCGAGGAGAACTAATTTGGTTCAATGAAAAGAGGCTTTTTTAAGTGAATCAAGTGATGTACCTGTATTAAGCTGAGGTGAGGTGAGATGAGGGTAAATGAGGAGAGGTGAGGGTAAATGAGGTGAGGTGAGGATAAATGAGGTGAGGTGAGGATAAATGAAGTTAGGTGAGGGTAAATGAGGTGAGTAATTGGTAAATAAGGTGAGGTGAGGATAAATGAAGTGAGGTGAGGGTAAATGAGGTGAGGTGAGGGTAAATGAGGTGAGGTGATGATAAATGAGGTGAGGGTAAATGAGGTGAGTAATGGATAAATGAGGTGAGGTGAGGGTAAATGAGGTGAGGTGAGGATAAATGAAGTGAGATGAGGGTAAATGAGGTGAGGTGAGGATAAATGAAGTTAGGTGAGGGTAAATGAGGTGAATAATTGGTAAATAAGGTGAGGTGAGGATAAATGAAGTGAGGTGAGGGTAAATAAGGTGAGGTGAGGGTAAATAAGGTGAGGTGAGGATAAATGAAGTTAGGTGAGGGTAAATGAGGTGAGGTGAGGGTAAATGAGGTGAGGTGAGGATAAATGAGGAGAGGGTAAATGAGGTGAGTAATGGATAAATGAGGTGAGGTGAGGGTAAATGAGGTGAGGTGAGGATAAATGAAGTGAGATGAGGGTAATGAAGTGAGATGAGGGTAAATAGGGTGAGAAGAGGATAAATGAAGTGAGGTGAGGGTAAATGAGGTGAGGTGAGGGTAAATGAAGTGAAATGAGGGTAATGAAGTGAGGTGAGGTGAGGGTAAATGAGGTGAGTAATGGATAAATGAGGTGAGGTGAGGGTAAATGAGGTGAGGTGAGGATAAATGAAGTGAGATGAGGGTAAATGAGGTGAGGTGAGGATAAATGAAGTTAGGTGAGGGTAAATGAGGTGAATAATTGGTAAATAAGGTGAGGTGAGGATAAATGAAGTGAGGTGAGGGTAAATAAGGTGAGGTGAGGATAAATGAGGTGAGGTGAGGATAAATGAAGTTAGGTGAGGGTAAATGAGGTGAGTAATTGGTAAATAAGGTGAGGTGAGGATAAATGAAGTTAGGTGAGGGTAAATGAGGTGAGGTGAGGATAAATGAAGTTAGGTGAGGGTAAATGAGGTGAGGTGAGGATAAATGAGGAGAGGGTAAATGAGGTGAGTAATGGATAAATGAGGTGAGATGAGGGTAAATGAGGAGAGGTGAGGGTAAACAAGGTGAGTATTGGATAAATGAGGTGAGGTGAGGATAAATGAAGTTAGGTGAGGGTAAATGAGGTGAGGTGAGGATAAATGAAGTTAGGTGAGGGTAAATGAGGTGAGTAACTGGTAAATAAGGTGAAGTGAGGATAAGTGAAGTGAGGTGAGGGTAAATGAGGTGAGGTGAGGATAAATGTGGTGAGGTAAGAATAAATGAGGTGAGATGAGGGTAAATGAGGTGAGGTGAGGTTAAATAAGGTGAGGTGAGGTTAAATGAGGTGAGAAGAGGATAAATAAGGTGAGGTGAGGTTAAATAAGGTGAGGTGAGGTTAAATGAGGCTACTGATAAGTGAGGTGAAGTGATCCTATTGTATTCTTAAGCGAGGTGAGAATAAATGAGCTGAGGGGAGGTATGCAGATGAAAACACCTGGCGTAAGGTGAGGTTCGAATTGGAGAAATTAGGTTAATTAAGTTAGTCCTGATCTTTAGTAAATATCTAACAAACTATAGTCTTTACTATACTTTGGCCAAAGTAACATTTTCAAAACAAATGATGATTCGGAACAACTTACACATATAGAAAGTAATCTTACGTTCTAAATGGCTTCAATATTTGTATAAACTGCCCCTACTATACTTTTTACAAAATTGTAGATATTGTAAATCGAGTAGATATTGACATCAAGTTGAAATTTCTTACAAATCAAGATTTCAATAAAAATTTCAAGATGTTGTTACCTTTTTCACAGTTCATGCCGCCATACACGCCAACACATTTACACAAATATGTATCCTTCCTGTCCTCGCAAGCTGCACCGTTCCTACACGGCTGGGTCGTCAGGCATCTGTTGTTGTCTGGCGAAAATATCAATTATTTTTAGAAAACTATACAGTATTAAAGGAGCTAGGGATACATGTAAACTTTCATTATATCGAAAAAGATCCTTCAAAATGCTATAATCGGTCATGATATTTACAATAGTCATAATATGTATTATATTATCAGGTGATCATGTTGGGTGAAGTAACATCACTTCTCTGGATTTAGCGGATGGAAATTCTCAGACATAATAGATCAGAATCCTAGTTAGGATGCTAAGGTTCACGGCGGTACAGGACGATTGATATGGTAAATATTGAAGGATGTTTGTAGGGAATGATATACTTTTAAGTTTAAATATTAAAGCTGTATATATACTGATTAGCTACATATATCAAAATAGTAAAAAAGGGGATATTACGAATACATTTAAATGAATTTAAATTTCATTTTTTAATTCATCTTATTGTTGAATACTACCAAACCGTAAAATGTCGTTACATTGGCGTACGTAAGTACATATCTTTCCGATTTTGAGCCTATCATCTGTTACTGGTAAATGCCGTAACTCTAAATCCAAATGATATCTTAGGTTTGTACCATGTGTATTTGAAGTGAAGAGAAGTGAAGTTATCTCATTTCGATTTCAAAACCAATCTCATTGTTGTTAAAAAAGAAGACAATATGATTAAAACGACGGACATCGTTACCAGAGCACTTTTCGGGATGTCTTTTATTGTCACCCCTAAGTCACCTTTTACCTCGCATTTATATAACAAATTACAAGCCCGGTGAAATATAGAATCGTGCCGCCGATTTTCATAACCTTGTTGCAGAGTTGCTGGATTGAGAGTACTCGGATCGTAAAAATATAACGCAGCAAAGTAAGTATTATTGGAGATCTGATTTTAAAGATATTGAATGATAAATTCAAACCTTTTATTTGAAAGCGAAATATTGCATCAGCATATTTCCGGTGTATATCAGTCGCCCGTATGGTGGCAACAAAGATGGCATCCTCGTCCGGTACAAACCCTCGTATGACACCTTTTTCCAAAACGATTCCTGGCGGCAGACTTCCGGCAACTACACCATAAGTTATCTCCCCTTCTTCTGGATCCTGGGTACAAGTGATCAGTTCAAGCGTTAGAAATATTTGAAGAAACAGACACTACAAATCACAAAAAATAAAAAAGGAAAATATTTATGTTTCTAAAATTTCCTGACAACCCATAAATTAAGTTTAAAACTACCTCATCACATCACATCAAAGTCATTGCACACTGTACCTTTGCCTTGAGTGTAACATTCACAACATCTCCTCCGGTGTAACCTCCGGCAAATCCAACTGCCGACGGTGTCTCCCAAACTGGTGGTAGACTCCGCAGTGTCTACAAACATAACGATAATAAGTGCCGTTGAAATAACAGGAAAAAGTTTGGGACATTTTCAAAAATGTATATGTAATAACGAGGACAGTCGGTAAAGAATGACTCTATCGTGGTGACGTGCCGACACGATTTACTTCAAAGTGGATTTTGAGTATTTTCTTCAAATTGTGCCTTAGTTAAGCCTGTCATACTTTGTTTTCTCTCACACCGAGCAATACCTTTAGGAAGTGCAGCAGGTCCATATTCCGGTACATAACTGTTCCCTCATCACCCGGTCGTATGTACACATTCCCGTTTCGTCCTGGCTGTAGTTTCCAAAAGAATTTTGTTTAGAAAATTGAAAATCTAACGTAAGCCTTTCTTCAGACATACAACACAAGCGTATGAAGAAACCGGAATGAAGAAACGTTATGGAGCTAAGACCATCCTTCTCTAAAGTATTTCAGTTAGCGGAATGGTGTCTCAGTATTCCTTTCTTATTTGCTTTATTTGTTTCTTATTTCATTTATTGCAGTTCGTGAATATATTTGACTAAACTTAAATATCTAAATAATCTTAAATTTATAAAAAGAAACCTCCCCTAAGGAACCTTAGTTAAAGAGTACCTCAAATGCCATCAAAGTAACTTAAATGATAAGAATTCATCCCAAACACATGTACAACATTATTTACAAGTTGAAGGTTATTACCTTAACTGTAAAATTTCCGTCTCCATTCGCCCTCATTAACACACTTGGGTTGTTTATTTCAAGGATACTAAACAAAAAAGAACATTTTTTACTATATATTTTAGTAAGTATAATTGAATAACATCTCTCTATATATATTTATTTGTGTCTATTTCTATACTGAGAATAACGTATATCAGTCTTAAAGCTACACCAGGAGCAGAATCATATGTGTGATAACGATGATCCGATTTTATAAGTTTCAGTTTTTGATAAAAATATGAATTTAAAATCATGTTCACAAAAATATGATATTTTTAGAAACATTTATAAAGAACAAACAACTTACCTACCTGTATCTGAAAATGCAACATGAATTTTGAATACCAAAAACCAGATCACTACACAAAATAAAGCCATTCTTTAAACTAGTATTTTGACACCCGAGCTTTTCAGTACGCAGGCAAGGCGCTGGTGATTTCACAGCAACTATGGAATGAGAAAACCTTATCCATCATATATTTAGATGATATCTTATACTCGCACATACACTCTCTTTAATCATTGCTCTTTGCTGTGTCAAAGTATTGTCCAAGGAACATGTCAAAGTATTGTATAAGTAACATGTTTCAAAGTATTATCTGAAAAAACATAATTTATGTCAAATTATTGTATAAGTAACATGTGTCAAAGTATTGTCTGAAAAAACATAATTTATGTCAAAGTATTGTATTAGTGACATGTGTCAACGTATTGTATAAGTTACATGTGTCAAAGAATTGTCTGAAAAAGCATGTGTCAAAGTATTGTCTGAAAAAACATGTTTTAAAGTATTGTATAAGTGACATGTGTCAAAGAATTGTCTGAAAAAGCATGTGGCAAAGTATTGTCTGAAAAAACATGTTTTAAAGTAGTGTCTAAGAAACATATGTCAAAGTATTTCTAATGAACATGCGTCAAAGTATTGCCTAAGAAGTATGTGTCAAAGTATTGTCTGAAAAAGCATGTGTCAAAGTATTGTATAAGTAACATGCGTCAAAGTATTGCCTAAGAAGTATGTGTTAAAGTTTTTGTAATGCGCATGTATCAAAGCACTGTCTAAGTAACACGTGCCAAAGTATCGTCTTAAAAGTATGTGACAAAGTATTGTCTAAAAAACATATGTCAAAGTATTTCTAAGAAACATGTGTCAATGTATTACCTAAGAAGTATGTTTTACAATATTGTCTAATTGACATGTGTCAAAAGTATTATCTTGAGAGCACGTGTCAAAGTATTATCTGAGGAAAATGTGTAAAACGTGGAAAAGTAGCGTCCAAGTAAGATTTGTTTGGTTGTTCATATATTAAATATGCAAAATCGTTAAAAACGTTTGTTTACAATTTTAACATTGATGAGTTACTGCTATTTATGAATATATTATTTTCTCAGACTTTTTTTACGAAGTGATAACTTTTCAATTGATTTTGTGTATTTCATGTTTATGTTTGAAAATGTCAGAATTTACGACGACATCGTATCTACAAAAATGTTTGTGTAAAAAGACAATGAAATTCATATCATAGTATATACTAAGTTCCTGATCATGACTGTACGGTTGTACGACGTCCATAGTTTTTTTTATCATGATTAGTTCATACACATATAAATAGAGATTATTACCCGAGGAAGTGTGTCATATGACTTTTACGAAACGAGTGTGAATGTTTGTATTACAATAATTCGCACGAATTTCGTAAAAGTCATATGACACGCTTCCGAGGATAATAATTCCTTCATTACCGATTCTACTCCATTTCAAAGGCATGAAAATATTCAGAAAACGGCATCCTTCCCTACCGGCAGCCGACTACAGTGACGTCACGAACAATGATTTTATGACGTCACAGACGACGAAATACGGTAACTCGCGCTAAGACAATCGTTGCTAGGCAAAAGTGATATGTGCACATGTGTTCATATTGAAAATATGACACCGCTGATGAATACCCATATGGGTAATAAATACATGTATGTGTTAAAATACGTGCATCATAGTTTACGATCTGCCCTTAGCCCTTTTCAAAACCATGCTTCTAATGATAATTTCAAAGTTTTCTAATATATGTAAGTTGAAAGTTCTGTTGAACCTTTTGTAATTATTGGTGTAAATAAAATTGGTAAAAGCATTTTCATAACAGTGATAATATCGTTTATCCTACCTCATGTAAGAATGTGACCATTAACAAATATCCATATACACCGTCACCGAGGGATGATAAATCCCTTATACCCCGCTACATGAATAAAGCGTGCTTCCAAGTCAATCAATCAAAGTCACGTGATCAGGTCAAAGGTGGTGTTCATTTCTGTTTGTCTTTTCATTAATACATTAAGACATTCGGTAAGATAAATTCGTTATAACATTCCGTCATGGGTGGCGTAGGGATTTATTATTCCCTTGAAAGGTTTTTTGTAACTCGCCTTCCGCTCGTTGCATAAAACCTTTCGCGGAAATAATATATAGAGAATCTCACCCAAGTGTCTTCTGATATCAAATATATCAACACGAGTTCATGAAAGTTACAAATATCCGAGGCTTGCTTGAAATATTTTTACTTTTATCAACGAGTGTTGATATATTTGATATCAGAAGACACGAGGGTGAGATTCTATTTCTCATTCAAAATCAGTTTTAATTACTGAACACTGTAGTACCCTAAGATTCCAAATGCGGTGATGTCATGGGATTGTGACGTCGTCATGTTTATGACGTCATAGCATTGTGATGTCATTACTTGATGATGTATATCAACTATGATGTCATGAATTTGACGTCAGAAGGGGATTGTAAAAAAACTACTACCGAAAGATATCTCCTAGGAAATATCGCTTGATCTCCAACAAACAATATTTACTGGAGGATAAATCCCTTCATGTATGTCACCCTTGACGGAATGTTATAACTTATATTATCGAGTTGACATGATAACGTGACACAAAGACAAGCAGATCAAAGTGTCAACGCTTCATAATTTTTTACTCACTGAGGTTAGTTTACTCATATCGTCCCACATAAACCTCCGTTACTAATTGGTCACATTCCTCTTAAATCCCTAAAGTTTGCAAAATGAATAACTTCCTCGTAAATAAACCGATTGACATTTCTGGCTGATTCTGTCTTGTAGAAGGAGCCCTAATCTCCTTGACTCTCACTGGAAAAGACTGAAAATTCGCAGTTTGAAACAACTTCACTGTTTGCACAAATATCTTGATTCAACCAATCAGCATTCGATTACTGACAAACGACCATGCTCCACTTGTGTCAGAGGTTACTTTGGAAGAAATAAGCTAGGTAAGCTGCGAATACTGCGCGTTTGACGTATTGTAAATTTTGCCATCTAAACAAACTTTAATCAAATAACTGTATGCTAATGAAAGAAATGAATCCAAATGCATTGACATATACGGATATTTATTCAAGGAAACGTTCCCAACATCATAGTTGCTCTAGTAGAAGAAGTCACATCCGAAGATGTCGACCTTCATGCAAGGCGTAAAGTTGATGCCGTAGGACACGGGTTTGAAGCGCACATAGCGGGCTACTAACGTGGATGGCAGGTTGAACTTGTTCACTCCGTGTCCCACCATAGTCTGAAAGTATAAAAAACACTTATATAATTACTGACATTTATTTACGATGGACAATTATTAAGAATGTGAGGTTCATAGATGAATAATGGACAAATGGAAAAGCAAGATGATGATGATGATGATGATGGTGGTTTTAATTATGCTTATGGTGATTGTGATGAAGATTATAGTTATGATGATGATGGTGGTTGTAATAATGACGTGGTTTTGATGATGATTATGATAATGGTGATGATTTGATGGTAATACTTATGGTTATGGTGATGATGGTGGCTTTGATGATGATTATAGTTATGATGGTGGTTATGGTGATGGTTATAATTATTGTTTGGTGATGATGATTAAGGTTATGATGATGATGGTGGTTGTGATAATGATGGTGGTTTTGATGATGACTATGATAATGGTGATGATTTGATGGTTATAATTATGGTTATTGGTTATGGTGATGATTGTAGTTGTGATGCTTTGTTTATGATGGTGGTTGTGATGAATATAGTTATGATGATAATGGGGATTTCGATGATAATGGTTACGTTTATGGTTTGGTGATGATGGTGGTTATGATGATGATGGTGGCTTTGATGATGATTATAGTTATGATGATGATGATGGTGGTTATGATGATTGTGGTTTTGTTGATGAATATGGTTATGATGATGATGATGGTGGCTTTGATGATGATTATAGTTATGATGGTGGTAATGGTGATGGTTATGATTATTGTTTGGTGATGATGATGGTGGTTATGATGATGATGTTGGCTGTGATGAGGATTATAGTTATGATGATGATGGTGGTTTTGATGATGATGTTGGCTGTGATGATGATTATAGTTATGATGATGATGATGATGGTTATGATGATTGTGGTTTTGTTGATGAATATGGTTATGATGATAATGGTGGTGGCTTTGATGATGATTATGTGCATGCTGTTTTTAAAGTTTCCTTGAAATGGTTTTCAAATAATAATTCTATGTTTAAATGGCGAAGTAAATTAAGGTGGTTCTTAGCAAATGTTTGAATTAAATATCTATGCTCATCTTGCCATCGTTAGTACTTTATGCTTTTAACTTGACCAATCTCATAAAGATGAGACATAATTTTGCTGCACGAACTTATGCCGAATATAGCGTAGTGAGAATAATTAGAATATTAATTTGATGATATTTTGGACCAACTAAAAAATATTGTTTTTCTTTATATTAGACGTTTCACAAAAATTACCCTACGTACCATGTTGTGAGGATGGCCGCTCACTGGGTCGAGGTAGTCGGTGAAGCTAGACTCCGTGCCGTTGACGCTGTACTGGAGACTGAACACTCCAGTGTACTGGTTGGTCGCGATACCTTCCATCAACACCAGGTGGACGTACTTGGGCTCTCCTAGGGGTAAGAACATTAAAGGGACACCTCGTCATCTTCATGAATTTCATTTGGCTTTGATTATTGATCAAGATCGCGATTTTGTTATTTTATTAATCCGATCGGCCTCTGTGAGGGTCTCTTTAAGCTCGATAAAAAAATTGAAGTTAAAACCCGCCCAGGATTTGCCGATATTAACTAGATAATTAATTCATGACAACAATAGTATTTCAATGTCTTTCATTTTTTTGCCTTAAAATGACTTAAGTCTTTGTGACATGAATGAATAGGTTTCCTGATAGTCTACAATTCACCGCAAGGCATTACTCTCGCAGGTCTCAATCACTGAACTCTTTAAATCATCGCTACATTTCTCACTTATCTAAAACAGCTCTTTCGCCTACTGCAGTTCTTTCAGAGACATACCAGAAGTCTCCCGGAGATTGCTACCAAACGTCTATGTGATTGTTGAAATTATGATTTTTTTTCGCAACGAAGAAAGGCCTAATTCATCCAGTAAAGGATTCTTGCCTGAGTTATGCAGGATTGCTCAAATTCGATTGTCCAAATCTACATAGTTACCTAGATCAACTTGCAGCCATGATGATTTATCGGTACCGCACCACCCCTTGCCGTGGTATCGCCCATCACTGGCCAGACTGTAGTTGAGTGAGTTCTTGCTCTTGTAGGCTGACATCTGGGCGTCAGGGATTAGCTTTAAGGCGGCATCAACGCCAAATGACGTCTCGTTGCAAACTGGTGCAAAACTTTGCTGCGTAAGTCTTCATTTTACGGATATATGGGTTGCCATTTTTAGATTGGCATGTACAAGTATTTGTATGTAACCATATTAGAAGTCATGTTGCTTAGAAATTTTATTCAACATATTTACGAGTTTGAAAGTGTTTATTCCAGATATGAAATTATACGTTACATCTACTTAAATATAACCCATTAAGAATATATCGAAGTACAAGCTAGAGTCTAGATTTTCCAACCTCAGTAGGCACTGAGTATACTATACATAGACGTACGACTCTCAACTAGGAGAGGATACTTCTTTGACAGGTGTTAAGAAAGAAAACATGAACAGAATGGACTACGTTTTGCTCCACTAGTCAATTCTCTACAGTCAGACTTGCCGTGTATGTTTGATTTTTTTTCACCTTGCAGTGGGCTTATGATTATCGTAACACTTCAGTTTAACTTGAGATTTTAACAATGCAGCAGTTAGCAAATACAAATATTCAGTATGAGTTTCTAATTGAACGTACGCTTGTCACAGTCGCTACCCCCAAAGTTGCCGCTACAGTGACACTCATAGTAGCCTTTCTTGTCCACACACCTTCCGCCATTTTTACAAGGTGCAAATCTCAAGCATCTGTCAGTATCTGAAAAAGAAACCCTCAAAATAACAGTGCATTTTACAGGCTCTGCTGTACATCTTTCTTTACTTATGTTTGATCATCATTAAGAAAGAACAAACATTTTTAGACCTGATTGTTGCAACAAAAGTGTTATTGACAAACGAAGAGTCTGATTGAGAATCAGTTTTGCGAAGAAGGATAACGTGTCTGTTAGCGTTTCAGTAGCAATGGTTACACTTTTAGTGCTAATCCAGCGATTAATTCTATCATTTGAATGGCCATAACTCCCTAGGATGTATACAGGTGTATGTAACACACAACGGTTTACCACATAAAAGTTAAGCCTTAAATACTCTAAAGATTATTCATCAACCTTTTGCCATACTTCACATAATATAAAATTTGATCATGTTGTATCAAAACATTGAACTGAATTTTCATTACAGGCCCTAAATTAGAAGCTAAACAATGCATAATAATCAATAGAGATTAGAATTTTTTCATAAAATTAAAGAGAGGAACCCACCTCGCGTCTCGAAACGGAGAACGATATCGGCGTGTTTATGTTGTTTATCTGATGCACGAACGGTCACCACGTAGAGTGCATTCTCGTCGGGCGCAATGCCCCGGATGACCCCGGCATCCCGGTCAAGGACGATGCCGGGCGGAAGGTCACCGGCTACAACGGAGTACACCAGGTCGGCGTTTTCGGGGTCCTACAATACAGCGTTTATAACGTTTAAGACATTAATCGAACATAACTACCCTAGACATGGAATTCAACGACATTTTCTTCCTAGAATTATCAATTATCTTCATGAATCGTACTCAGTGTTACAGATCGTTGAAGCCAACTTCCAACTTTCACAAGTTATCTGTACACAAGCTTTACGGTCGTGGAATGTGCCTTTGATAGATAACTGAAGCTGCTTTACTGTATGAAACCTTACGAGAGGAATAGTCATATCACCCACTGAAGTTTCCGAAATGGAAATTTGAACGTCCTTATAGGCTTTTGATGCTATAAACATAAGATAGAACCTTTGCATTCAGGGTGATGTTAACGTTGTCCCCGCCGGTGTATTTCCCTTCGAACCCACTGGCTGCAGGAGATCCCCAGACCGGTGGTAAGCCCCGCATAATCTGCAGGATGCCATAAAGGTTACTAAAACCAATTCTCATATCTCGAATAACTTGTGTCAGACCGGATAAATGATCCGAGATATTTCAATTACATAGGAAGAGGTCATTATTCTCAGACAGAGCTTCGGTATAGTTGTCGTACAATTGTGGCATGGTTCAAGGCGAAGGCAGGATTAGAGATGGGCATTCAATGACTCCTAGGCAATATCAGAACTCAGACATGCTATTGATGCATGGATATATGCAAAGTCATTTTGAAACATTTGATTTTTTTAAAATAGAGACATTTCCGCAAATTTTTTGCTATATATGGCACCCCTGTATTATTGTTACTTTAAAACACAGTTTTGTTTTGAAGCAAAATGTTGGGATGGTTCTAACGTCGTACCTTGACAAAATCGAGCAGATCATAACCGTTGTACAGCACCGTTCCCCCGTGACCTGGGCGAAAATATACATTGCCGTTCTTTCCGGACTAAAACCAATGATGGAATAATGGTCATTGTTTTCAAAAGGAGGTTTACATTTCCATGAAACGATTAAATGGTCATCAGGCAGTTAAAAATAATATAAATTTTGTTGTTGTCAGCATAAACGGTTATTTTGAATAAATTTATCCATACCCTTATGAGAATGTCAATTCAACCCTAACGTCATTATATAATTATTTATTTTTAAAGAAAAAATATAATCGATAAAAAATATTAAACAAGTATATCTAAACAAATGTTAGCAGCGACACGGTCGAAATTGTATGTTCTAAACGAAACAAACAACATTTTAAAATCTAGTATAAATTGTTATATCTGTCTTCTATCTATCATTCTAACGTTATTTCACCGTCAAAATGCAATGGCACGGTTCCTTACCTTAAAGGTTACATTTCCATCTCCATTTGCGTCTATTATCACGTTAGGAAAGTCAATTTCGAGGATACTTGCAAAAACAGAAAGAAACACATGATTTCAAGCAAAGAACAATATAATCAATTTAGCATTATAATAAGTGAAAAATTGAATAAACATTAACGGCAGAAAAACGTCCATCAAAGGATAAAAACATTTGAAAATATAAATTAATGATATATTACCTTCCAGAGAATACCTTTCCTATTTGCAACAGTACTATAAGACTTGCAAGGACCGCCATATTGAAAGTGATTGCCCAGGTGAATAGATTACTAGATACACCTGGCGCGTTAGCAAGATGTAACATACCTTAGATACGGAGGTATGAACGAATTGTACTCGTACTAAAAATGTGCAAATACGCATACTGTTTCATTATAGAACTGTAAAATTAAATGTTTTAACGGTTTGATTGAAATACCTTTTATGACAGATTAGTTCCAATGAAACCATTTTTAACTCTTTGTATCTGTAATAATTTTAGTGTGTATTTTAACGAAGTCTATAGTATATTATATATATTATTATAAATGGCGTAGAGAAACCTATATGGAGTGACACACAACATATCCAATAATTATCTATGCTGCTTGAATAAAAGCCAAGTTGCCATATGTCGTGTGTTAAGTTCAAATCACCCCCGAAACTAGCAACTTTATCGTAAAAATGCCAAAATTATTATATTGATAAGATAAAATGTGGATAAAAGAAAAAAAAGTCGTATGAATGTTAAGATGTCAAAATTTTGCAACCGATTTACATGAATATAAGTTACATAACCTATTTAACACTACCTTTCAATATGTATGGACAGTTAATAATTACCAAAATTACCTTTAAGCCATTTTCACGGGGCATTGTCCGGTTTCCGATGAAATAATGTGACTTTAATCTGTTTATTGTCTCTATAACGAATTGATAAATATTAAATTTCAATAACCTTTCAAAACAGTAAATCTCTAAAAATAAACCATCTCCAAAGTCTGACATATCCGGCCCCCAAACTTCAATCGGAGCATACGTACAATGCTCGCATTAAAGCCCCCTTTCATCAACCATATTATATTCTCTTTCAAACCAGGTACCCATTTGCAATGCTTGATCTCAAACAAGACATTAAAATTGATCAGATATCCTCAATTCAAATTTGTATTATTTGTCTTCGAAATATTTGATTCTTAACCAAATTGAATTTACGAAGGCATATGTGCTTACATAAGCACTCTGTTAGATGAAACTTTACCTATTTGGTTTAATGTGTGTAAAAAATTAAATTGGGATCATTTTTTTTTTAAATGAACAAAATGACAGAGGTTATGCAATGTAGACACTCGCATTTTTAACAAACTAATCTCGCACCATAGTAAATCCCTTAATCCATGAAGCATCACTAAATCTGTCATTTAAAATGAAAAATTGTCACAGGAGATTTAATACTTGTCTTAAACATGAGTGAAATTATCCATTCGATATGTACATAAGATAAACTCATGTCCCTTCTTGGAAAAAAGATGCTGTGACACTTCCAGGAAGCCAAACGTTATTGACAACAGAGGATGGTCCGTGCTCACAAACCAGGAAGAAGAAGATGCTTAAAGAAGATTGGTTCAAGATAAGATGAGCCTAGCCAATTCATCTCCATGAGGGCGACTCTGTTACCATGTATGAAAGGTAAATACTGAAATTCTTACGCGTATTGTTTCAGCATCAAGACTTATCACGCACCTTTGTTGTATTCAACGGCATGAAATATAGTCCATGTTTCGGGCATTATTTTACAACAGACTGTCACTATTGTAGTCATGGCGGGCCTTAAGACTTTTTCGGTTTTGCTGACTATTTTGGTTGCACGGTGCACAGGAAGGTACGTTTTTACCTAAATATTAGTTCAAATGGAAATGAAAACACGTTTACTGATTTTAAAGGCACTAAAGTACGGTTTAACGGTTCGATTTGGCAATTTTAAGGCATATGAGGATATACGCATTCACTTTATCGATGCACTTTTTTATTCTTTACACATCGCACAAAAGGGTAATATGGTATTAGCAGTGTTATTGGATTAATCAAAGTGACTGCCATGTCCGTTTTTCTCGTTGTATGCATAATTTTGATATTTCCTATATGGTAGTTCACGCGGATTTTATGCATAGTTGCATTAAATACTTCCGGTATTTTAGATTAAACTTTATAACCTGAGTACGTTCGTATTTGCTTAATAACTTACAAGGTATATTGCCTGAGTTCAGATCGTTAACAATATCGATTGATATTCCGTATCTGTGCCTTCGTTGTATACAAAATATTGGTGTGCCCTGAACGATTCGCGTTCCTGTAGAAATCAAGAATTACAGACACATATCAACATATTTCACAATTCTTAATCATTAAAAGATCCCAGCTTGATTTCTATACATGAATGTTATGTTTCATATGTGATATTTCAGTTTCATCGATGTTATTGGCAATAACACAGAAGTATCTTCCGAGCTGAATGGCAATGTGATTGTGGAGGTAATATTCAACACTTAATAAATAGAATGTATTACCTATATAATAACCTATATGGACGATCTACATATAAAGAGGATTATTCACGCCAATACCATCTGACCGAAGAAAATATCATGTAAAGAAAACTTGAAAAAATACATAAAGCAAGATTTATCAACAGAATTATTTATTTTATAAAATCATATGCTTACATCTTCTTCACTCAAACGAGTTAAAACAACAACAACAAAGAAGCGATGTGGGATAAGATCAATCTGAGCTCTGGAACTGTATTTTCAAAGCTGTTTTAGCGCCATGACAGTTCAAAATCAATATTGATACTTGAGACTTACGTCGGTTTTAGCACTAAGACATCTTCGAAAATATAAGCATTAGTTATTTCCTTATTTACAACAAGTGGTCTATCAAAAAGCTTTATCTTTCAAAATAATAATTTTTGAACCTTAAATTATCTTATATATGAGTACCATATTTTACATTGTTGAAGAGAAGACCCTGCGTCAAGTCAAGATCGAATATAAGCGTTGGTTTTTGCTTGTGATACGTAATATGTTATACGAATTTTTGTGCTTAGCAGCAAGTTTTGCATTAGCCGGTGATGGAGAAAAGCGCCAGTAACTGCCCTGCGGTGGACGTCGTGTAAATCATGTAATACTGACTGTTGACAGGGCGGTGTCCGTGGAGACATACTGCTAAACCCGGGCCATGGGGGTGTACTCTACATCAACGACAACAACATTGAAGACATCATAGCGGTATGGTTCAACGCGTTTGGCAACAAGTTGTTTTTCGGGACATCTTTTTTTGTAGGAACAATATACGAAAAGAAAAAGAATGATTTAGCGTTATTTCTTGAAATAGGAAATGTACCAACTGACCGTAAACGCTTGATTTTATGATATGTATCAGGTAGTGTTTTAAGTATTCGTGTCCGAAATGACCACAGTGCATTGTCTTGAACTTATCATTTTCAATATGATTTGAATCTTAACATTTTCGATACATGACTTCTACATTAATACATCTCCCCTCAGAGAGTGCAGAGTTTGCCACCGGTGTGGACAAGAGAGACCATCCACGATTCACTCGGAACATTTGACGCTGGGAAAACATTCAACATTTCCGTACCTGCATTGGTGAGACAATTTCTTCTAGGAAAAATGACGTTATCGAGATACGAAATCGTTCTGTCTAGGGCTTTCCTCTTTACACGGTCTGACCCCAGCTACACGTAGCGCATATTCTGACATCAGTTTATTGCAGACAAACCCTTGTCATTAGCGGACCAATCATGACATCCCGTTTAGAAGAAGATTGGCGCGATCAACTTAACGAATGATTCACGGGAGTTACTTGCCCCTGGCTAACGATACCGAATGCTTTTGCCGGAGGCATTGTGATTGGATAGCTGAGTTTATGTCAGAATGTGCGGTACGTGTAGTTGCGGTCAGACCGTATAAAGAGGAAAGCCCTAGACAGAAGGAGTTGAATCTCGATAAAGAAAAACCTTTGAAACTTTTATTCCTCGGAACACGATCGATTTTAATCAGACTGATAAATATACGACCGCCTAGAAGGTTTTTTTTGCTCAAAAGTTGTTCTGAGATGACACACACATCAGAGTTCCTATTTGTGGTTATGAAGACCCCGTGACGATCATGTGACGATCATGTGACGAGCGTCTTTTGCTTTTGTGTCTATTGAGAATCGAATGCTGACTGAAAACAGCTAAATGGGACAAGAACAACATTCGGGCGACTTTTCTGACTCTTGGATGCTTCCTGTAGTAATAAAATGCTAATGTCGATTGTTCAAGTGAGGCAAGAAAAAGCAGACCATAGTTTGGCATTGAATGCTCTGACTGTAATTTGGATACACAAAAGTGATTGAAAGGTCAAAGTTCTCTGTGAAGGGCAAAGGTAGAGTCGCTCGACATTTCTTAGAAATGTTTGACTTGGGTTTTCAATCGAAACGTCCAACTCATGTTTTACTTCTTTCGAAAGGATCCGGAAGGGGGCGCTCTGAGGTACGAGGTGATCTCAGGCCGACTTCCGCCGGGTATCCTGCTCGACAAAGACACTGGAAATATCCACGGGGTAGCTCCGAACTACGATGCGACCTACAGCTTCAGTATCCGGATCACTGACATGCACGGGAAGTACGCCGATGGAAGCTTCTCTATTGATGTCCGAGGTAGGTTTTGATATTCTATTACTTTAAGATCTAAATTTGTGATGTGCTACGTCGGACTGCGTAGAACCAATGCAGAACAATACATATTTAATTCTAATGAGATTTTGAGGAAAGGCTATTTAAGTTATTTTAATATATATTTTAAAGGCTAAAAACGTCGTTTTTTATTACTCCTATTGTGAAACTTAATCAATTACAAATTTATTTATGTGCACATGAATAAGCTCAATTCCGGGTAATTATGAGTTCTATACGTTTCTTTTAACCATATTACACTTTTATCGTAAAACAATCTCTATGGCCATAATCAATGGAAAACCAAATAAAATATTTTCTTGTTCAAGAGCGAGAACTATGCTCCTCAAACCCCTGTCAGAACGCGGGGATGTGTCTAGATGTGCCCGGCGGCTTCAGCTGCATGTGCACCTCTCTCTACGGAGGAAAGACCTGTAGTGTGTGTGAGTATTTACAGACAATGAAAACTAGACGTCAACAAAGACGTTACATGATTGTTAATTATCATCACACTTGATATCGTTACACGGCTGCAAATCATTTGTACAAATATAAATCTGTCATAAATCTGCAAATCATCTATCATTCATTCTGACTCTGGACAGGTATATCCATTTTTATTATTTAAAATGACTAAACTTTTAATTATAAATTTAAAAAAGAAGAAATGATTTTTTATCAATATTGAAATTGAAAATAATAAAGATAATTCAAATCGCTGACACTAATATAAACAAATGAGTACATGAAAAATACCTGTCGTCAATATTTGAACATGTCATTTTAAGTAACATTGTATCACCTCCATATGTTACGGATTCGAGTTCCACTCTCATAGTGCCCCCAACTAACCTGATGTTAATATGAATTAATCTAATGGCCTGAGTGCTTTATCGTTGCAAAAAATAAGTCGAAATTAATCCGCTTGTTGGATTACTGCACCAATTTTAGAAATAGATACATATATATAATGTCATAAATCTGTATGCACATGGATAATGTAAAAATCTGATGGGAAATAAAAAAAAATAAATTTAGAAGTAGAGGTGAGGGAGTCGAAATATCGACTTGGGTGTATACGTCATTGGGAGGGGGAGGGATGTTGTCTTCTGAAGCTATAGCTAGGTTACACGAGGGAGAAGGGAGTTCGGTAGGGGGTAAGTGTTTGATGTAATATGTCATTGAGTATTTTCTGCGTTTTTACTTTTTCACTTCGTTATATGCATTATAAAACAGGCATGAGGAGTTACTTCGTATCTTTTCAATGCGTATCGCTACATTGTGAAGCGATTTCGTCTGTAAATTTGTACGTTTCGCTGCTTTCCGTTGCAATTAGATTTTTTCTTTGGTATACCTGCTGTTAATACGAGCCATCATGTATTCAAAGATCCCAAACTCCCTGTTTCAGTATGCTCCGTGAGTCCTCTTGGTGTGAGCTATGTGAACAGGACAATCCCTGATGCGCAGATAACAGCTCACTTCAGTTTCAACGGTTCTAAAGCGTCGGACGGGCGTATTGGAGCGCCTATCGGGAAGACTTGGGTCGGGGAGGGGCTCGGCTCCTGGCTACAGGTAAGAATTGATCGTGTAACCCACTCATGTGAAGGGAAAACAAACTAGTTTCACTTTTGAATTTGTACGCAAATCATTCGCGAAATTATTAATTGGCATTTGTGGACCAACAAATGTTTAAAACGAGGTAGATATCACTTATCTTAAATGAGAGGTTTCCACCATTATGGTTCTTTCTACTTCAATATAATGTTATACATCTATATTTTTCTAAAAGAGGGACGGGTTATTCAAACATTGCGAGATTGTGGATTGCATTATTATACAGTTTAACGAAGAAGTGGGATGGACATAATGACTTCTTTCAGGTATTTTCTACGCAATTATTACCTAAACAGCACAAGAGCCAAACATGGTCATCCTCTTCCGAGACGTTTTTATTGGATGACTTACAAAATCCATGTTCTCTTTTCATGGAAAGATTTGTACCCTTTACAGTTCACAAAAGCAAGGTAAGGTAAAGTAATAAACGGGAATATGTCTCATTGCAGATTGACCTTGACGAGACTAAGAAGGTGAACGGTCTGGCAACCCAGTCAGTGATCCCCAACTACGCCGTACACGAGTATACGCTGAAGTATAGCATCGATGGGAACACATTCACAGACGTCATGGATTCAAAAACAAATAGGACCAGGGTGAGTATTACAGATAACGAACCTGAAAGGGAAAATCAGAACAACATCAAATGCAATCAATTAGTCTAGGTATTAACCATTCTCTTTGGACAGAATGATTGAAATAAAAAGATTCAGAGCCCGATCCAGGATTTTGAAAGGGTGGATGGGAGCATAGTTGGGTCACCCTATTCAGATGCAATCTTTCAATATGTTTCTAAATATTTATAAGGTGGAGATCAGTCAGTTAGAAGTCCAAGAACTATTTGGATCAGTTACTGATGCAATCATTGATTTTTTAAATAATTAATTTTATGTTTGTCCTTTTTAAATTCAGAAAACTTATCTTATATGCTCTATAGACCTTTCATTAAAGCCATTTTCATGCTTATCGAAATATCATGTTTTTACCCGCAGGTATTTATGGGCAGTGCCGACAGCACTATTCAGAGGAAACAACTCAACCCTCCCGTTCATGCCCGCTTCATTCGCTTTCTCCCCACCGACTGGCACAACAAGCCAAGCCCAAAAACTCACCCGGAAATGCGTGTTGAGCTGTATGGCTGTTGATGAAACTCTTGAGGGACCACCTAAATAAATGATGTACAAACTTGGTTGATTTTTTTCTTTCCCCTGCTGCAGAAACCGAAGGGGTTTATGATTTGTCTGTCCCTCCGCCATTCCGTATCGAAAATGAGTATCTGTTAAAATTCTCCAATAATTATTTTTTTTATAAACGTTGAAAAAGGAAAGAAAGAAAATATCTCTTTATTGTGTCTTAAAGGTTGTACAATACAAAAGTGAACACTACTGATTCATTAAGAAAGGATACCTATCTACCTTTTAAGGCTTAAGAGACACATGCAAGCAATGAAATTCATGATTCTGTAAGATACGTTCTAGTAGAATGTTAGTGTATGTTGTTAAGTCGTTGAAGGTATTGATTACAAAATAGTCTAACGCGTAAAAAGTAGTTCCGACCGCTGTTTTACTGAAAATGGTGGTTAGTTGTCAGTTTACATTAAAATATGCCAAAGTGCGCTGCGTGTGCGCTGAGTGATTTGCACCGCTTAAAAATTACGTATGTTAAATGTATATTATCGAAAATACGATTAGTTCATGCCGAATCGAATTTTCGGTGTATGGCATGATCGAAGTTTTTAGAGTTATGGCCCTTTGATGAGAGTCTGTTTCCTGTGCCTGAGGATTAAACTCTAAATTTGGCTCCAACATTGATTGGTCATCGATAGCCCTTTTCACTGGTATGTGTTACCCTTGTCAGAAAACTGATCGAACAACGGCATTGTAGGCTATTTATCGCATCGAAATTTCTTCATTCACTATCACAAGAGTTCAATTAAAAGCACCAATTTACATGCTGTACGTCTTATTGCTGGGCTAAGATGTTGGCTAAGAATGTATATATATGAATATATATATATATGTAATAAAAGTAATTATAGTGTTAAAGTTGCCTCGTTCCCTGCTTTCTGAGTCGAAGCGCACATAAAATCGCTTATTCAACTTCTATTATGAATGGTATAACTGATTTAAAATATGTTCATACCAAAACCGTAAGAAACTAAAAATATCGGGCGTCGGAAATATTAAACCACATCACTTTCTTACCTTGATTATTAAAAAAACAAGCACAGATGAATATGAGATATTGACACATTACTCTCATTAACATCGATTTTATGACCTGCCACTAATAATATTCACGTAGGTCCGAGTGTATTGCATTGAGATTGCTTCCCTCCTCTATTGTTTATAAAACTATACTGATTATTTTATTTACGGCTAGGCTTACTATTAACTTTATTAACTGATTTTGACTCTGTGTATGCAAAAGACACAGATCTTTCAGTTTCATTCACAGTCTTCTTTATAGCGATCTAGTCTTGCAAGTGATTGGTGTTTATTCAGTAATCATTCTTAAATATTTCACAACTACTTGAAAAGTGTTTAATCAATATACGTAGATGTAGAGCTTTTAGTCAATCATTAAATTCGTTTATCAAAATCGTACCAATACGAAATATTGAAGTTATTTTGATCATGGAACATTCATGAATTCACATTCTCTTTCCACTAAGATTTAGACAAAAAGCGGTGTTGAGCTTGACATTGGCTTTTTTTCATAGTCCAATTAGAAATCTCCTCGAGGGCGCTACCATCTTCCCCCGCATGGATTTAAAGTACACCACTGTCTATCACCGGCTGATGCAAACCTTGCTTCTAACCAGTCAAAATTTGTGTTTCGGCGAAAAGTTGCAACTTTCATATAATTTCTCATTGGACATTCGCGACAAGCCTTGGCGACAAGCACAGAAAAGTATCGGAAAAGTGGCAAGGCCTATCTTAGCAAGTCGATGAGGACAGACCATGCGTGGGAAGATGATGCTACGCATATACATTTAATCATCTAACTCCAAGTAAATTAGTTGTGTACAGTAGATGTAAATAAAATTCAATGTTTCTTTCTATAGATTGTTTTTATTATGGCGGCACCTTTATGTGTATTCCCCTTTTAATAAAAACGACGTACCTATAATATACATGGCATATCCATCATTTATATATTGTTGTATAAATAGCCGTGTAGCATTCATTCCAAGATTTATTCAAAGCACAGGGTATTTTCGTTGCTTTCAAAGTATGGATGTCACAAACACGTCATATATATTTACTTCATTTTTTACTTTTATTACGTAAATATTTGGTCAAACATAATCAGAAGTCCGACGTCATAAACACTTCGTCATTGCAGTAAAGGGGGCGGGATAGAGCAGTGTTTAGCGCGTTCGGCTTCGGATCAAGAAGTCCGTGGTTCGATTCCCGGCAGGGCTCGGCAACATTGTCTACAGAAGAGAACTGTTCTACACTGAATTTCAGCGCAATACCACCCGTGACTCGCTAGTTCCAGCCGATGTTGCAGGTTCCACCGTAACGCATCGTCCAAATAGTGTTGCGGGCTTTCTTCCTGCAATAATTCTAGCCGTAAGTGAAATACTCTTGAAAGCGGCGTTATAGCATATACATCACCTCGCCTCATTGCAGTAAATGTGGCTTTAGAAATTCATTGTTGCTGTCAATGTATAGGTAAGAGTTATGCGTCACATCTTTCCGTTATGTTCCCTGTTTAAATAAAACGTTGTTCTTTTAGCTTCAAGGTCTTGTTTATAATTCAAAATTGAAAATTTCAATCAGTGGTTTTCAATTATTTTAAACAATTCCAAACTGATACGAAAAGAACGCTTTTTTGCTCTCTACATGACTGTTAACTCGTGTAACACGTCGCAGCTTTTCATGCTCAGTTCATTACATAACGTTGAACATAAGCATATTTGGAAACTTATTCACTACAATTTGTACATATAAAGATCGGGCACTTCTCCAAGTAAACCCGCCTAATACGGAAGAAATGCATTCTACGAACGTATACTGTATGTGTAAAGCGTCACATCGATTCATTTCCCTCGCTAAGTAATCAAGACGACGTTCTACCATTATATATAAGATTAAATCTGGCAATACGATAATGCTTTAGAAAACTTAACTGGATTCCGATTCAGGCGTATTTATCAACGATCTGCTGATAGAGACGACAACGTAACTGGGTGTTGGTTGATTTACCTATGTCATTTACTTATGTATATGCACCGGATACTGTGACACGAGGTATTGCACCACAAAATCATTAAAGAGGCAGTTCTGTAGTGGTATTTTTGTGGAAACGTAACACGAGAGGACATTCCTGTTTATGCATATATATACTTTTGATATATGGTTATAATAAAAGACTATTGTGACATGTTCTTAACGGTAATAGTTTATCATAATGAAGAAATTATTCGCAATGAATACTTTCATCGGCGGGACGAGTTTGGAAAGTATTTCTACGGCGTGACTATGCATTATTGATCACATAAATATTATTCATTTGTAACTTAGTGCAAATTCAATAAATACTTTTTAAAAACTTTATCAAAGGTACAGCGTGTTTATATACTTAAAGCTAAAAAATCGCAACAAGATAGCAAACCCTTAAGAGGATAAAAAAGGAAAAAGCTATTTACGGTTCGAATTGTAATGACGTTAACTGTATTGTGATTTATTTAACATCCCGTACAATAATTATTCGATTGATTTTCCTTAAATGCTTCACTCCACGATTCAACAATTCCTCATATTTTACTAAATTTTACTTTTTGCGGTCGTATCTGTAACATTTACAATTAAAGGTCAGATTTGTATAGAAAACTTGATTTCGATTTATACATATGCAAGTTAGCATAAGCATTTTCAACATTAAAGTCACCGTAGCAGGCATATTAAAAGAGTTTTATTTGTTCAAACTTAATGGAATGATAATTAAAAATAGTTAAAAAATTGATAATAGTAAAAAGAAAGTACATGTATATACATAGAGCAAAACATTTTTTTTTCAAACTTTCACTTTTTAATATGAGTTTATGCGGAATATTTTTTGTCAGAGGGAAAAACATCTCATTACTCAACTCGACTATATGTAGCCGTAGAAAAAAATGTTTCACATATGAAGCAAAAACCTCATGCGGCCATTTTAGTGTGAACACCTCGCGTAGCTTACCCAAACTTGGTACGTCTGTTTTTGAACTGCTACTATTGATTAAACCATTGTCTTTCAATTGGTAACATTTATCTTTGTTTTCGTAAGATCCCTTAATTTCCCTAGAATTTTCTACAGCGTCTTTTAAGTAAGAGCCTATTTTCAAAGGTTTCATTATTGCAGCATAAAAGTTTAATTTACTAGATCAACTCTTTGAAAAAAAAATTATGAACACCCGTCGATAAATCAATGCTATAAAATATACATTTTTCAAAGCGTTATCCGCATGTTGATTAAATACCTTTAGGACGGTTTGTTTTTTACGAGACTTTTATGAGTTTTTGTTCTATTGCTTTTAATTTTGAATAATTAAAAAATAGTGCATTAAAGCTCAGGCTGTGTAAACATTACCTTGGATTAACACACCACGACGAAACAGGTATCATATTTGACATGAATCATACCCTCCTTTTATACATTATCATTTTTCAATATTGACATAGCAAACGCATGTACATCCGATTTATTAAAAACCCACTGCATACTCATATTGATAGATATTTCAACGAGACGCGGTACACTAACACCCAAGATAAGACCAACCCTTTGTCCGCAGCAATAAACATTTGACTCTGCGTCCAGAAATCTAGCTACATACGATTGCTTTTCATTAAGCCAATTATTCCCGTTTAATTCAACACATGTGATTAATTTACAGCGTTTTCTTTACCTGCCGATAAGATTTCCACTGCTAAGAATGAGGTATGGCATATCTTGTTCGAGATCAGGGAGGGGTTGGCAAAATTATATCGCTGGCTGCCGGGAAATGATAAATTACCAAACAACAGCGGAAAGTTAATCTCTTGTATGTACATGTTACCCTTGAAGACATACATGGTAACCCATACAGCACCTTATAGCCGCTTAAGCAAGGGTCAGGCCATGTGAGAACTTTCGGACCCCTGGAATATGTGACAGTTATGACATGATGTCAGAGATTTGTATAGGATAAAAGACAATTGGCACCGAATCTCTGTAAAGGGTGTTGTAAGCTTTGTGTTGTAAATATGAGATACTTTTGTAAATATCTATGTATTGGATTTTTATACGGATCAGTTGTTCTAGCTGCCGTTGAAGACGAGATTCAGAAGAGGGATGCGGTTTCTCAAACAAGAGACAACTCACATGGCGTTTCGAAAGAAGATACGATCAAGGCGGACCATTCTCGGGTAAGTAATGTTTATTTTGACAATATGTTTTTTTCAAAAAACCCAGTTTTTAGAAAATATGACCACAGTCGACAAACAGCTATACACCACATTCTCAAGCTATAGAAAAGGTTGTTTTACATTTCTAGGAGTTTAATATAATTTAAAATGATTTTTTCAAAATAGGCACATGTTTAGCAGACAGAGTTCTTTGTCATTTTGAACACTTTTTAACATTTTGATGTTTGTTTCTTTAATATGTTCAATTTCATGTGTCATTATTTGTTTTATGTTTCGTAATACAGTTAAGTATCATTGGCGTACTTGTGTTATCATTCTTGTAAAGAGAATTTTTTTTCGTAAAATAACCAAGCGAATCCATTATCACATATATCCGACATATCATATGTCAAACATATCAAAGGAAATGTATTTATTATATATTTATGAAATATTGCTCATACGTTTAATACATAATTTTATTCTCGAACATGCTGATTTGGAAACATATGCAAATGTCTATTTAACAACGTAGTCAACGTAACGTATGTCAACGTAACGCATACGTTACGTTACGATTGACGCGGAAACGCAACATACATGTACATGTACACGCAAGTTCTCAAGTATTTTTTCAATCAAATCATTTCGAGAAACACTTTTACACGCTATAAATCACTTGCATATAACTCTTGTACAATGAAAGTTTATAGTTAGTTTATGGATAACAATAGTTGTAAATCAGTTATATGGATTGTAAGGTTAGAATTGGCGATTTAACGATTCTAGACCATTCTGTTTATTACAGCATAAAATAGGTTAACCCTTCCATAGTTAAATTATAAACCATTTGGTATACCTTGCCCTCTTAAGTTCATGGTACGATGAAGAGACTTCTGAATTGAAGAAAAATCGAAGAATTTCGTTCAACTGAAATAGATGAATATAATGTTTATAATGTTGAAATACTACAATATTAAATGCTATTAGTATTCAGTAAAATAATATGTTATTGTTTTCGGTTGAAAAAAACTTTCATTGATATGACGTCATCGTTTACGTCATGTTACATCAAATGAACATAACTTAGCAAGCTCATCGTGAAATTGATGTAATTAATGGCCTTAAGAATAGAGAAAAAAACATTTGACATCTTTTGTCGAATACCTGATTATAGCGCATATCTTGACAAAAATATACATACGTACACTCCAGGCTAATAATATAATAACTTACTTCCCTTTTTAGAGCTTTTAAATGAATGTTTTTATATTCAAGTGACAAAGTTTATTTTCTGGCTGAGGAAAAACTTCAGTTTGCCACGAACAGTGTGACAGTTGAACTTGCTGACCCGTGGTATAAGTCTTTATGAAGGTTACCCATAATTACTGCGTATAGTTTTCAGTGTATTGTATGCTAGTCAATTGGGTCTATTCACTAACTAAGAGAATTTGCACTCACGGGAGGTTATTATCCAAATAGGTTAGGTAAATGTGAAAAACAGTTCCACCTACGACACAAAGTTTTTAAAAATATATTACAAATCAAGATATAAGATAGGTCCCCAGGCAAAAAGAATGTCACTTGTCTTTGTGTTTAATGTACAATATGGATTATTTTGGAGATTTCGTAAGGCAGAGGATAATCATTTTTATATCTAATCAAACATATCTGATCAAGTTAGAGATATACAACAAGATACTTGAGTATATGAAAAGGTGTTATGATTTGGACATAATCCCTTTTTGGTGTGTTTTGTAAAATCTCTCGAACTACATTGTATTACATGTATAAAGAAAAAATATTCTTTGTTTGATATCATAAGACAGTCGCACAAAGCGTGTTGATGAGTCTGTCCATTATGTTTAATCATCCAAAACTGTGTTCCACATGAGATATCGTTTTGACAGTAGATTTTGAACAATGCCTTTTTACAGTCATGACATCACAATTGTATATATTTGTAAATTTTATCAACTCGTGCTGATATATTGATGTGATGGAGAGCCATTTAGTATTCAAATGAAATTATCTTACAAAGCACCAATTATTAACATGTTCATTAACAAATTCATATATTCATCCCTAAATGGCAAATTTATGACAATTTTCAACAGAAATAGAACATCAACCTTAATTACATGTATGCACGATCCTCTGCCGAAATCACAAGTAGCGTTTACAACTTGCCTACGAATGTGCCGAATCCGAAATCATATACAATTTAAAGCAGTACACACTAAACTTTTATTTTCTAAATCTTAAAGATAAGTTTTGAAAATTCCATTTGACTAATTGTCGCGCGTCATTTTTAAGTTTTCTATCAGAATCACGTCCTTATAACCTTTATTATTTCCCTTTACAGATGCGATTAGCTTTAAAATGATATTTTTCAGCAGCCATCAACAAATCCCTTTAGCATGACAATATTCATAAAGTTGGGCAAAGTTAAAAGATAGCCTCTTAAAATGATATGTACATGAACACGTATGTTCAATAGGGTTATGTTTTAACTATTGGAATTAATAATCGAAACAATATAATTGATAGCCATTTTTGTCCATGTACATACACATGGTTTAAGAATCAAAATTAGTAAGAAGTGCAAATTACATGGCTGTTTTTTTTATTTTCACGGGAAACCAGTAATTGTCATATATATGTCTTTTGCATATGAAAAGCTAAGATGTTTTGATTTTATATCACCACATATGACATTGAGGTTCGTATCAAAGGTAAATAATATGTTATGAAAATCACGGAGTGGCTCTTTATTTGATGAAGGAAGATGACGGCAATGTTTATGGTTATAAAACTATTGTCTTCGATGCTAGATATCGTTTTTATGCGAGTGACGACTTGCTTGAAAAAGGCACGTCGCCGTCCTAGTATAAAGAAGTAGTATTTCCTTAAACTTTCCTTCATTATACTGCAATTCATATAACAAAATGTAGAATCAATAGTAATTTTATCTACGTTTATGTTCATGGCAACTCCGTTTAAAATCGTTTATCAGTGTAAAAAGTTAAGGTTCACTACTTAAAAAATACTGAATAAAAAGAGCATTAACAATCAAGTATGTAACAATCGACCTCTCCTGTGACTTTTGACTTTCGCGTTTGCAGACAAAGCCCTTTATCTTAGGTAAACAGCGTATCCAGCCAGCGAATATCGCCATATCGTTGATAGACTCGCAGTATACCCAGCACTGACGTAGTAGTAAAGAGCGTATTCTACTCATTGCCATGATATTCCACTTAACGCTCTCACCTCCCTATCAACACCGTGGTACACCATCTCGCTGCACTAGGCTAATGCATCGCGCTGTGTGCCCGTCGTTCTCGTAAAAATATTTGAAACGTACTTAAAAAACATTAGAACCAATTGAAATGAGTTTTTATCATTCCACCATTGTGTTCGTGAATGGTGCATGTGGCTTATCATGTGCTCATATAGTTTTATATATACACATATATAACTTTCAGATATTGGTTTAGTGATAAAATGCCATATTCCACGTGAACATATGAATTGTCAGGTGTATAAAATTAAATAGTGGTAATAAAAAACACATACATGTACAACATCCAAAACAAGACACGTTGCTTTTCTTATTACAAAAAACCCTAATACTAAAATTTGTTTATAAAAAGTATTTAACAAATATTTTATACCAAGATCAAAGACCCCTTTCTTTTCGAAAACTGAACCCGTTAAACAGCTTATATCTAAATGTAAATATGACAATTATTTGGGGAATTCTTAAAATCATTTTATACATTTTTATATCTATTTGACAGTAGATTTTGAACAATGAACCGCATCTTTAAATCACTAAGAAATAACACTATAATGTTATGGCGTCATGAACATGACAACGTCACAATGCTATGACATCACCTCATTTTGAGTCTAAGATGTACATTCTACATAAAAACGTAACTTATTCAACTTGTTGATGTATTTGATATCAATATATAGACACTTGATTGAATTCTTTTGAGACACATCGTTGCTGAAATAAGTGGTAAGTGACATATGCCCAAGTGGTCATTTGCAGGTACGGTGCAAGGAAACATCATAAACCGTATTTTATCTACAGGAACACGGACTTTAAATAGTATACAGTGGGGATATTTTACTTACCGAAAATAAAAGAACGTCAATTTATCTCTAACTAAGCAAGGGAATATGATATTGAAGAATAAAACAAGATTGCGCATTAATCTTATGGATTATTAAAACGTAGGATTCAAAGATGTACAGATGTTGATTCTTTGCATGAACCTGATTTATAGTTTTAAAGAGATTGACATTTTAATTTAGTCCTTTCATAAATATGTTTCCCCCAATAAAACTGTCAAATTCTTTATTGATTTATCTATACTTATTATGTGCACTCTCTCGATAATTTGACGTTTGTTTTGTGGGACATTCCTCCGTTGTAAATTACACGTTACATTTTTTTTCATCGAAATAATGATAAATGGCCTACGACAATACGAATAACATAAATCATAGGGGAAAACCCTAAACAAGTCCCGTCACGAAAACATATATTACTTTAAGTGCAAATTAAGAATTATGCAATAATTCATATTTTCAAACATTTCAAAGATAATGTACAAAAGGAATAGTCTTAAACCGTAAGATTTAATTCTAAACTCAATAAAATCAAAGTTAACACTGGGTTTTAAAATTTTCTCAAATGTTGAATAGATAGTTGGTAACTAAAAATATTATTTATATATTTAGAATCAGACTTTAAAAATAAACATTTAAATACGATCAAAGACTTACATTTACGTTCATAATGTTTATCGCACGTTTTTATCTCTTTTGTGAAAGAACGAAGATATATGGCCTCAATGATAAGGAATACAACTGATACCAACATGCTATCATCCCAACTTCACAGCCGCACTAAAAGGAAAGAGACGTTGTTTTAGATCTATTTAGCAAATACCGAGAGAATAATACAGAGAGAAAATATTTAACCAAGAATACATGACTGTATGTCAGAGGCTTTGTAGTCAATAAGTCAGGATAATCCACAATCAAACGATGCTATATCAACATCGTGCCGTGTCCACAAACATTGATTTGAAATATTGCTTCTATACAAAGACAACTAGACAATATATGCTATTTGTAAAGGACTGTTTCAGAATGGCTCTTGTCTGGAAGTTGTTGATTAAAACTCCATACATTATTCAGTTGTCATATGTTCCATTTATTCATGTAGATATTTAAAGGGTCATGGAGTTCAAATATGTCAAAGTTCATAAATAGTGTTATTCATTCGAAAAAAGTGGTTGTTTCCGAAGATAACATTTTTAATTCTAAATAATTTTCAATTCAATTTATTTCCGATCTGAAAGGACACAGGCCTGAAGTACAATTCATCCATATAATACTATGTAAACTTACAGGTAATATACAATCAACAATTAAGTTTAATTTATATCATTTTTCGTGATATATTCTGATCTAAATAAAATGTCATTGTAAACAATCATGGACAGGTTTGAAGCACTGTATGATATTTGTTATTTAACAATTCTGCGAACTTAGAAAGGTTTGGATGGACAAGGAAATAGTTTTGTATGTATAACTTACACAGGGAATTTTAACCAGGACAAATATAAACGACATTGTATTCATATTCTGTTTGGATAAGATTACAAAGTTTCCAAATGCTATTTTCACTTTGGATTGATTTGAATCATTCTCGTTGAATAAATCATGCGAAGAACACCTAAATCTACTTAAAGCTTAAGAAACTTTTTTTTACATTTACAAATAAAAGATAGCTAGATTTCTGATTCCAAAGATACATTTTAACATTCTATAGACATGTATTTACTGGAAAGTGGTATCTTTTCAAGTCATTATTGAAAATAATTACCTTTCAATCTTCTTGTTTGTTGTAAAACAGTAAGTCAGGATTTACGATAGAAAACCGGACAATGGCGCGCCAATGACTCAACGACTTCTTAACATTTAACATATAACTTGAAAACAAGTAAATTAAATCTGATAATTTTTGCGTTTTAGAAATGAAGATTAATTAGCGAGTCGTTTTGATCTTAAATTCAGGACATATGGTGTATTGACTTTTATTTAAGAAAGATAAGAATTCATGAAACATAATCTATTTCGCTTTAAAGTTAGAAAGGCCTTTTAAAATTTACCTTTGTGTATATTTGTGTAGTTGATATAGTTTAGTTCCAGCATCATTATTCAATTTTGTTATTTTCCAGAGAAAGTCAAATCATATATATGTAGTTGCTAGTTTTTCCTAGTCATAGTGTTGAATATGGCGTAAACGGAAAACTTCGAAACGCTTATAAAAATATTTTCAGATGTTTTCGTATCGAGAAGGGTTTCATTCTGAAGATACATGCAGTTTATCTAAACGCGTTCTCTGTGTGATAACGAAGACGTTGAATACTGAAGAAGGATCTCATGTGTTTAAATATATTGAGCGTGAATTCCTATTCTTATGCAGCAAACAAGAAGGTCTTCAGTGGTGAATTTAGAAAACTGCTGTAATAAAAATTCTGAATTTAGCACATCATCATAGCAAAGTAACTAATTATTGTATTTCCGAAAGGTAGACATTCCAGACCCATGGCACACTTGCATACTGGTGATATACAGGAATAAAATGTTTTAACATTCGAGTGACGAGACATTTGCTATACAAATCATTTAACTAAATGGAGCAGGAATGTTACGGATGGACATGAAGCGCCGTAAAATATTATTATTATAATATATAATAGTTTATATTATATTCGTTTTTTAGGCCATCGGCCCATGTACAAAGCATTGAAAACACAAACATTATTAAAAAAGTTACAAATACTACGTCTTAACATGTTTTGCTACATTTAAAAGAATTTCATACTCCTTACTGTTTACAAGTACATTGTAGGAATAAATGGTAGCGTTATCAGAAAATCTGAGTGGTATATATTTACTTCTCATTAAATCATAATACATAAATAATAATATTCGCTAATTACGTGTTTTGAATGCTAGAAATACATATTTAGTTAATTCGTTGACAAGAGTTGTATTGCACGATGGCTTAACTCGTGTAATTTACAAGATTTGGGTAACAAATGTTATACTTAGGTAGCAGACTCTGACAATGATATTTATAAAAGTCAATTTCCATATACAAATGATGCTCTGACTCAACTACTGGGACGAAGCAAAACGGACATAATCTTTGACTCCGTTGAAGACTGGTTATTCTGCCTACCTCAATTGACAGTTTATAGTTTGAACTTCGGTATTTACATAGTACAGTACGATAAACTGGTAAAGTAGTTAACGATAAATAATCTTCACATTTAACTTCACCATTAAAACAATTATATAATTGAAGTTGGAGTAACTTGAAATACTTTCAAGAACATCCTGGTTATATATAGCGATACACCTTGCTTAAAACTTTGAGATGTGACCTACATCTGGTTTATTCCACACTTAGCGAAGTAGTGATCGCCTTAAACTTCTCTATCGTAATCCATGAAAATTTTGAAACTTAACCAACAATTAAATCCAAAGGAGTTGTTAAAAATATCCGTTCAAAACATTTCGATAGAGTTTCGGAAGTTTTCTTATCAAGGAGATATTTCTAACTATATGGATCTTTATTTAAACTAAAGACGCAGTAATTCAATGTTCATACCAACATGAACTTTAGTGCCCGAAATGTTATTTATTTGATCACATGTCAGGGGTGCCACGAAAAATGCATTGGCCAAATAGAGTATCTGAGGGGAAAGATGGGGGTACACAAACAACAAATTAAGGACCCGAACACCCGCTGTGTACACATAGAGTCTAAGTGAACACATAGACTCGTGCGCAAAAGGGAAGACAATCAAATGTCCAATCTTTCCCTTTAATATAATCAACTGTCAACAGATGATGCGTAAAATAAAGGAAACATTCTTTATGATAAAAATATTGTCCATCATTAAACAGGTAAAGCGTAATCTTTATACAAACTCGTTGTACATGTCTAGCATTGTGCCGTCAAAATGACGTGACGTCATAAACAATGTTGTCATTCTCCCTGAAGAGAAAATCGAAACATGTCGGAGGAAATGTTGTGTGCTGTTGTCTTTTTATTAACGTTTTTAAATATATATATGTTATATCTATAGTGTGTGTGTGTGTGTGTGTGTGTGTGTGTGTGTGTGTGTGTATATATATATATATATATATATATATATATATATAAAATAAACATCTTTTCTCTAAAATGAACATCTTTATCTCTAAAATGCCAAAATTTAAAAATAATACATATGTATATATTCGTAGTGAATCATGTATTGTGGATTCGGTGAAACGGTGTCTGATATAGAGTTCGAAATTACTTATCTTCTACCAAGTCATGCATATCACTTGGCGTATTTGGATATTATTACTGTATAAATGCTGCACGGTATTCCACATTTGGTACTATTTCAAAAAAAAAATAAACCTCTCGTCTTTTGAACGAACTTCCCCAAATCATCCCAACACTCATTGACTTTGTTTAAATCAAAACTCAAAACCCATATGTTTTCAAGGTATTATTAATTGACACTTCATGATAATAACAGGGTTGATTAACTTACATCTAATACTGTTATTACTCATATGCTAGAAATCCATTCTCACATATATTTCATACCAATAATTCACATAATCCTTTCTTCTAGTACATGATTACAAAGTAATGCGCTGAGCATGCACCTTGTATATGGATTTACACGTCGCGCTCTATAAGTACCCATTATTATTAGAATAACTACTACTACTATTATCACTATTATTGTTATTATAATCATCGTCATCTTAGACGGGTGTGTTTTTAAACTAAATCTTAGTCTCCATTCTCACTTGATAAATTGAGTTTACGAACAGTCATAATACAACAGACATGGGTTTTACAAAATCCTATTTGAACATGAATCACTCCCTTTACCGTAAACAGGACAAAGTAAAATTAACTACTTTATCGTTTCAAAGAATGTATTCAAAAGAGTGGTAACCGGTTAACATGCACAATGTGTGCTCTTAATGTGACATATTCCTCACTCACTTGTACAGTGCGATACGTAAACAAATAAGGTAAATTAACTACCACTATCGCTGCTTAAATTGTAGTCACATGGGTGGTAACCTTTTTGCTCTTTAGCCAGAAAAATCGTTAAATTCATTTCAGACATCCAAATCGCAAGACACTGAGAGAGTTGAAGAAGCACCCGGACCAAATCTTAGGAAGCTGATGTCTTCACAGGTAAAGTTGAAATTGAATTATCCAAACTCCAATTTTAACTTTTCAGCAAAGAGAACAAAAAAACAGGCCTTTCTAACCCGAAACCGCAAATATGGAAAACAAAATTCATATTCCAACAATCTTGAAAAAAAGCCGAATAAAAGTTATAAATTATATGATTATAAACAACTTTATTGGCTTCAACAAGCAGAACGCAACATGAGTCGAAATCGGCGGAGTCGAAATCTTTTTACTGATTCTAATCATGAAGAAAACGGGGAAGATTTCAAACTCAATTTGACCACTCAAAAAGAAGGAGCCAACAGGATATTTACAGCAAATGAAAGAAAAAAACAACCTGATGTGTTATCGCGAAAAATGACATTTGAGTCAAATGAAGAAAAAGCATTGTTGAAAATGAAATCAACTTCAGAGTCAGTAACTTCAGAGACATCAGGAACAATATCTACTGCTACAGAAACACAAATGATGACAACTTCGGAAAAAGAGTCTACCCTTTCTGTTTCATCAGAAGCTTCAACATCTACGTCTGAAGCTTCAACACCGACGTCTCCATCGACAGAAACCACCACTGAAGGATCCACTTCTTATGAGTCAAGCACATCACCATCATCAATGACCACAGGCTCAACTTCAGAGTCAGTAACTTCAGAGACATCAGAAACAATGTCAATTGCTACAGAAACACCAACAATGACAACTTTGGAATCAGAGTCTACACTTTCTGTTTCATCAGAAGCTTCAACATCTATATCTGAAGCTTCAACACCAACGTCTCCATCGACAGAAACCACCACTGAAGGATCCACTTCTTATGAGTCGAGCACATCACCATCATCAATGACCACAGGCTCAACTTCAGAGTCAGTAACTTCAGAGACATCAGAAACAATGTCCACTGCTACAGAAACGCCAACAATGACAAGTACGGAAAAAGAGTCTTCCCTTTCTGTTTCATCAGAAGCTTCAACATCTACATCTGAAGCTTCAACACCGACGTCTCCATCAACAGAAACCACCACTGAAGGATCCACTTTTTATGAGTCGAGCACATCACCATCATCAATGACCACAGGCTCAGCTTCAGAGTCAGTAACTTCAGAGACATCAGAAACAATGTCCACTGCTACAGAAACACCAACAATGACAAGTTCGGAAACAGAGTCTACGCTTTCTGTTTCATCAGAAGCTTCAACATCTACATCTGAAGCTTCAACACCGACGTCTCTATCGACAGAAACCACCACTGAAGGATCCACTTCTTATGAGTCAAGCACATCACCATCATCAATGACCACAGGCTCAACTTCAGAGTCAGTAACTTCAGAGACATCAGAAACAATGTCCACTGCTACAGAAACACCAACAATGACAATTTTGGAAACAGAGTCTACCCTTTCTGTTTCATCAGAAGCTTCAACATCTACATCTGAAGCTTCAACACCGACGTCTCTATCGACAGAAACCACCACTGAAGGATCCACTTCCTATGAGTCGAGCACATCACTATCATCAATGACCACAGGCTCAACTTCAGAGTCAATAACTTCAGAGACATCAGAAACAATGTCCACTGCTACAGAAACACCAACAATGACAATTTTGGAAACAGAGTCTACCCTTTCTGTTTCATCAGAAGCTTCAACATCTACATCTGAATCTTCAACACCGACGTCTCCATCGACAGAAACCACCACTGAAGGATCCACTTTTTATGAGTCGAGCACATCACCATCATCAATGACCACAGGCTCAACTTCAGAGTCAGTAACTTCAGAGACATCAGGAACAATGTCCACTGCTACAGAAACACCAACGATGACAAGTTCGGAAACAGAGTCTACCCTTTCTGTTTCATCAGAAGCTTCAACATCTACATCTGAAGCTTCAACACCGACGTCTCCATCAACAGAAACCACCACTGAAGGATCCACTTTTTATGAGTCGAGCACATCACCATCATCAATGACCACAGGCTCAGCTTCAGAGTCAGTAACTTCAGAGACATCAGAAACAATGTCCACTGCTACAGAAACACCAACAATGACAAGTTCGGAAACAGAGTCTACGCTTTCTGTTTCATCAGAAGCTTCAACATCTACATCTGAAGCTTCAACACCGACGTCTCCATTGACAGAAACCACCACTGAAGGATCCACTTCTTATGAGTCAAGCACATCACCATCATCAATGACCACAGGCTCAACTTCAGAGTCAGTAACTTCAGAGACATCAGAAACAATGTCCACTGCTACAGAAACACCAACGATGACAAGTTCGGAAACAGAGTCTACCCTTTCTGTTTCGTCAGAAGCTTCAACATCTACATCTGAAGCTTCAACACCGACGTCTCCAACGACAGAAACCACCACTGAAGGATCCACTTCTTATGAGTCGAGCACATCACCATCATCAATGACCACAGGCTTAACTTCAGAGTCAGTAACTTCAGAGACATCAGAAACAATGTCCACTGCTACAGAAACACCAAGGATGACAAGTTCGGAAACAGAGTCTACCCTTTCTGTTTCATCAGAAGCTTCAACATCTACATCTGAAGCTTCAACACCGACGTCTCCATCGACAGAAACCACCACTGAAGGATCCACTTCTTATGAGTCAAGCACATTACCATCATCAATGACCACAGGCTCAACTTCAGAGTCAATAACTTCAGAGACATCAGAAACAATGTCCACTGCTACAGAAACACCAACAATGACAAGTTCGGAAACAGAGTCTACCCTTTCTGTTTCATCAGAAGCTTCAATATCTACATCTGAAGCTTCAAAACCGACGTCTCCATCAACAGAAACCACCACTGAAGGATCCACTTTTTATCAATCGAGCACATCACTATCATCAATGGCCACAGGCTCAACTTCAGAGTCAGTAACTTCAGAGACATCAGAAACAATGTCCACTGCTACAGAAACACCAACAATGACAAGTTCGGAAACAGAGTCTACCCTTTCTGTTTCATCAGAAGCTTCAACATCTACATCTGAAGCTTCAACACCGACGTCTCCATCGACAGAAACCACCACTGAAGGATCCACTTCCTATGAGTCGAGCACATCACCATCATCAATGACCACAGGCTCAACTTCAGAGTCAGTAACTTCAGAGACATCAGAAACAATGTCCGCTGCTACAGAAACACCAACGATGACAAGTTCGGAAACAGAGTCTACCCTTTCTGTTTCATCAGAAGCTTCAACATCTACATCGGAAGCTTCAACACCGACGTCTCCATCGACAGAAACCACCACTGAAGGATCCACTTCTTATGAGTCGAGCACATCACCATCATCAATGACCACAGGCTCAACTTCAGAGTCAGTAACTTCAGAGACATCAGAAACAATGTCCACTGCTACAAAAACACCAACAATGACAAGTTCGGAAACAGAGTCTACCCTTTCTGTTTCATCAGAAGCTTCAACATCTACGTCTGAATCTTCAACACCGACGTCTCCATCGACAGAAACCACCACTGAAGGATCCACTTCTTATGAGTCGAGTACATCACCATCATCAATGACTACAGGCTCAACTTCAGAGTCAGTAACTTCAGAGACATCAGAAACAATGTCCAATGCTACAGAAACACTAACAATGACAAGTTCGGAAACAGAGTCTACCCTTTCTGTTTCATTAGAAGCTTCAACACCGACGTCTCTATCGACAGAAATCACCACTGAAGGATCAACTTCTTATGAGTCGAGCACATCACCATCATCAATGACCACAGGCTCAACTTCAGAGTCAGTAACTTCAGAGACATCAGAAACAATGTCCACTGCTACAGAAACACCAACATTGACAAGTTCGGAAACAGAGTCTACCCTTTCTGTTTCATCAGAAGCTTCAAAATCTACATCTGAAGCTTCAACACCGACGTCTCCATCGACAGAAACCACCACTGAAGGATCCACTTCTTATGAGTCGAGCATATCACCATCATCAATGACCACAGGCTCAACTTCAGAGTCAGTAACTTCAGAGACATCAGAAACAAAGTCCACTGCTACAGAAACACCAACAATGACAAGTTCGGAAACAGAGTCTACCCTTTCTGTTTCATCAGAAGCTTCAACATCTACATCGGAAGCTTCAACACCGACGTCTCCATTGACAGAAACCACCACTGAAGGATCCACTTCCTATGAGTCAATCACATCACCATCATCAATGACCACAGGCTCAACTTCAGAGTCAATAACTTCAGAGACATCAGAAACAATGTCCACTGCTACAGAAACACCAACGATGACAAGTTCGGAAACAGAGTCTACCCTTTCTGTTTCATCAGAAGCTTCAACATCTACATCTGAAGCTTCAACACCGACGTCTCCATCGACAGAAACCACCACTGAAGGATCCACTTCTTATGAGTCGAGCACATTACCATCATCAATGACCACAGGCTCAACTTCAGAGTCAGTAACTTCAGAGACATCAGAAACAATGTCCGCTGCTACAGAAACACCAACGATGACAAGTTCGGAAACAGAGTCTACCCTTTCTGTTTCATCAGAAGCTTCAACATCTACATCGGAAGCTTCAACACCGACGTCTCCATCGACAGAAACCACCACTGAAGGATCCACTTCTTATGAGTCGAGCACATCACCATCATCAATGACCACAGGCTCAACTTCAGAGTCAGTAACTTCAGAGACATCAGAAACAATGTCCACTGCTACAGAAACACCAACAATGACAAGTTCGGAAACAGAGTCTACACTTTCTGTTTCATCAGAAGCTTCAACATCTACGTCTGAATCTTCAACACCGACATCTCTATCGACAGAAACCACCACTGAAGGATCCACTTTTTATCAATCGAGCACATCACCATCATCAATGACCACAGGCTCAACTTCAGAGTCAGTAACTTCAGAGACATCAGAAACAATGTCCACTGCTACAGAAACACCAACAATGACAAGTTCGGAAACAGAGTCTACCCTTTCTGTTTCATCAGAAGCTTCAAAATCTACATCTGAAGCTTCAACACCGACGTCTCCATCGACAGAAACCACCACTGAAGGATCCACTTCTTATGAGTCGAGCACATCACCATCATCAATGACCACAGGCTCAACTTCAGAGTCAGTAACTTCAGAGACATCAGAAACAATGTCCACTGCTACAGAAACACCAACAATGACAAGTTCGGAAACAGAGTCTACCCTTTCTGTTTCATCAGAAGCTTCAACATCTACGTCTGAAGCTTCAACACCGACGTCTCCATCAACAGAAACCACCACTGAAGGATCCACTTCTTATGAGTCGAGCACATCACCATCATCAATGACCAGAGGCTCAACTTCAGAGTCAGTAACTTCAGAGACATCAGAAACAATGTCCACTGCTACAAAAACACCAACAATGACAAGTTCGGAAACAGAGTCTACCCTTTCTGTTTCATCAGAAGCTTCAACATCTACGTCTGAATCTTCAACACCGACGTCTCCATCGACAGAAACCACCACTGAAGGATCCACTTCTTATGAGTCGAGCATATCACCATCATCAATGACCACAGGCTCAACTTCAGAGTCAGTAACTTCAGAGACATCAGAAACAAAGTCCACTGCTACAGAAACACCAACCATGACAAGTTCGGAAACAGAGTCTACCCTTTCTGTTTCATCAGAAGCTTCAACATCTACATCTGAAGCTTCAAAACCGACGTCTCCATTGACAGAAACCACCACTGAAGGATCCACTTCCTATGAGTCAATCACATCACCATCATCAATGACCACAGGCTCAACTTCAGAGTCAGTAACTTCAGAGACATCAGAAACAATGTCCACTGCTACAGAAACACCAACAATGACAAGTTCGGAAACAGAGTCTACCCTTTCTGTTTCATCAGAAGCTTCAAAATCTACATCTGAAGCTTCAACACCGACGTCTCCATCGACAGAAACCACCACTGAAGGGTCCACTTCTTATGAGTCGAGCATATCACCATCATCAATGACTACAGGCTCAACTTCAGAGTCAGTAACTTCAGAGACATCAGAAACAAAGTCCACTGCTACAGAAACACCAACAATGACAAGTTCGGAAACAGAGTCTACCCTTTCTGTTTCATCAGAAGCTTCAACATCTACATCTGAAGCTTCAACACCGACGTCTCTACTGAAGGAAACCACCACTGAAGGATCCACTTCTTATGAGTCAAGCACATCACCATCATCAATGACTACAGGCTCAACTTCAGAGTCAGTAACTTCAGAGACATCAGAAACAATGTCCACTGCTACAGAAACACCAACAATGACAAGTTCGGAAACAGAGTCTACCCTTTCTGTTTCATCAGAAGCTTCAACATCTACGTCTGAAGCTTCAACACCGACGTCTCCATCAACAGAAACCACCACTGAAGGATCCACTTCTTATGAGTCAAGCACATCAGCATCATCACTGACCACAGGCTCAACTTCAGAGTCAGTAACTTCAGAGACATCAGAAACAATGTCCACTGCTACAGAAACACCAACGATGACAAGTTCGGAAACAGAGTCTACCCTTTCTGTTTCGTCAGAAGCTTCAACATCTACATCTGAAGCTTCAACACCGACGTCTCCAACGACAGAAACCACCACGGAAGGATCCACTTCTTATGAGTCGAGCACATCACCATCATCAATGACCACAGGCTCAACTTCAGAGTCAGTAACTTCAGAGACATCAGAAACAATGTCCACTGCTACAGAAACACCAACGATGACAAGTTCGGAAACAGAGTCTACCCTTTCTGTTTCATCAGAAGCTTCAACATCTACATCTGAAGCTTCAACACCGACGTCTCCATCGACAGAAACCACCACTGAAGGATCCACTTCTTATAAGTCGAGCACATCACCATCATCAATGACCACAGGCTCAACTTCAGAGTCAGTAACTTCAGAGACATCAGAAACAATGTCCACTGCTACAGAAACACCAACAATGACAAGTTCGGAAACAGAGTCTACCCTTTCTGTTTCATCAGAAGCTTCAACATCTACGTCTGAATCTTCAACACCAACTTCTCCATCAACAGAAACCACCACTGAAGGATCCACTTCTTATGAGTCAAGCACATCAGCATCATCACTGACCACAGGCTCAACTTCAGAGTCAGTAACTTCAGAGACATCAGAAACAATGTCCACTGCTACAGAAACACCAACATTGACAAGTTCGGAAACAGAGTCTACCCTTTCTGTTTCATCAGAAGCTTCAACATCTACATCTGAAGCTTCAACACCGACGTCTCTACTGAAGGAAACCACCACTGAAGGATCCACTTCTTATGAGTCAAGCACATCACCATCATCATTGACCACAGGCTCAACTTCAGAGTCAGTAACTTCAGAGACATCAGAAACAATGTCCACTGCTACAGAAACACCAACAATGACAAGTTCGGAAACAGAGTCTACCCTTGCTGTTTCATCAGAAGCTTCAACATCTACATCTGAAGCTTCAACACCGATGTCTCTATCGACAGAAACCACCACTGAAGGATCCACTTCTTATGAGTCAAGCACATCACCATCATCAATGACCACAGGCTCAACTTCAGAGTCAGTAACTTCAGAGACATCAGAAACAATGTCCGCTGCTACAGAAACACCAACAATGACAATTTTGGAAACAGAGTCTACCCTTTCTGTTTCATCAGAAGCTTCAACATCTACATCTGAAGCTTCAACACCGACGTCTCTATCGACAGAAACCACCACTGAAGGATCCACTTCTTATGAGTCAAGCACATCACCATCATCAATGACCACAGGCTCAACTTCAGAGTCAGTAACTTCAGAGACATCAGAAACAATGTCCACTGCTACAGAAACACCAACAATGACAAGTTCGGAAACAGAGTCTACCCTTTCTGTTTCATCAGAAGCTTCAACATCTACATCTGAAGCTTCAACACCGACGTCTCCATTGACAGAAACCACCACTGAAGGATCCACTTCTTATGAGTCGAGCACATCACCATCACCAGTGACCACAGGCTCAACTTCAGAGTCAGTAACTTCAGAGACATCAGAAACAATGTCCACTGCTACAGAAACACCAATAATGACAAGTTCGGAAACAGAGTCTACCCTTTCTGTTTCATCAGAAGCTTCAACATCTACATCTGAAGCTTCAACACCGACGTCTCTATCGACAGAAACCACCACTGAAGGATCCACTATCTATGAGTCAAGCACATCACCATCATCAGTGCCCACAGGCTCAACTTCAGAGTCAGTAACTTCAGAGACATCAGAAACAATGTCCACTGCTACAGAAACACCAACAATGACAAGTTCGGAAACAGAGTCTACCCTTTCTGTTTCATCAGAAGCTTCAACATCTACATCTGAAGCTTCAACACCGACGTCTCTATCGACAGAAACCACCACTGAAGGATCCACTTTTTATGAGTCGAGCACATCACCATCATCAATGACCACAGGCTCAACTTCAGAGTCAGTAACTTCAGAGACATCAGAAACAATGTCCACTGCTACAGAAACACCAACGATGACAAGTTCGGAAACAGAGTCTACCCTTTCTGTTTCATCAGAAGCTTCAACATCTACATCTGAAGCTTCAACACCAACGTTTCTATCGACAGAAACCACCACTGAAGGATCCACTTCTTTTGAGTCGAGCACATCACCATCACCAGTGACCACAGGCTCAACTTCAGAGTCAGTAACTTCAGAGACATCAGAAACAATGTCCACTGCTACAGAAACACCAATAATGACAAGTCCGGAAACAGAGTCTACCCTTTCTGTTTCATCAGAAGCTTCAACATCTACATCTGAAGCTTCAACACCGACGTCTCCATCAACAGAAACCACCACTGAAGGATCTACTTCTTATGAGTCAAGCACATCACCATCATCAATGACCACAGGCTCAACTTCAGAGTCAGTAACTTCAGAGACATCAGAAACAATGTCCACTGCTACAGAAAAACCAACAATGACAAGTTCGGAAACAGAGTCTACCCTTTCTGTTTCATCAGAAGCTTCAACATCTACATCTGAAGCTTCAACACCGACGTCTCTATTGAAGGAAACCACCACTGAAGGATCCACTTCTTATGAGTCGAGCACATCACCATCATCAGTGCCCACAGGCCCAACTTCAGAGTCAGTAACTTCAGAGACATCAGAAACTATGTCCACTGCTACAGAAACACCAACAATGACAATTTTGGAAACAGAGTCTACCCTTTCTGTTTCATCAGAAGCTTCAACATCTACGTCTAAATCTTCAACACCGACGTCTCCATCGACAGAAACCACCACTGAAGGATCCACTTCTTATGAGTCGAGCACATCACCATCATCAATGACCACAGGCTTAACTTCAGAGTCAGTAACTTCAGAGACATCAGAAACAATGTCCACTGCTACAGAAACACCAACAATGACAAGTTCGGAAACAGAGTCTACCCTTTCTGTTTCATTAGAAGCTTCAACATCTACATCTGAAGCTTCAACACCGACGTCTCTATCGACAGAAACCACCACTGAAGGATCCACTTCTTATGAGTCAAGCACATCACCATCATCAATGACCACAGGCTCAACTTCAGAGTCAGTAACTTTAGAGACATCAGAAACAATGTCCACTGCTACAGAAACACCACCGATGACAAGTTCGGAAACAGAGTCTACCCTTTCTGTTTCATCAGAAGCTTCAACATCTACATCTGAAGCTTCAACACCGACGTCTCCATCAACAGAAACCACCACTGAAGGATCCACTTCTTATGAGTCAAGCACATCACCATCATCAATGACCACAGGCTCAACTTCAGAGTCAGTAACTTCAGAGACATCAGAAACAATGTCCACTGCTACAGAAACACCAACAATGACAAGTTCGGAAACAAAGTCTACCCTTTCTGTTTCATCAGAAGCTTCAACATCTACATCTGAAGCTTCAACACCGACGTCTCCATCAACAGAAACCACCACTGAAGGATCCACTTCTTATGAGTCGAGCACATCACCATCATCAGTGACCACACGCTCAACTTCAGAGTCAGTAACTTCAGAGACATCAGAAACAATGTCCACTGCTACAGAAACACCAACAATGACAAGTTCGGAAACAGAGTCTACCCTTGCTGTTTCATCAGAAGCTTCAACATCTACATCTGAAGCTTCAACACCGACGTCTCTATCGACAGAAACCACCACTGAAGGATCCACTTCTTATGAGTCAAGCACATCACCATCATCAATGACCACAGGCTCAACTTCAGAGTCAGTAACTTCAGAGACATCAGAAACAATGTCCGCTGCTACAGAAACACCAACAATGACAATTTTGGAAACAGAGTCTACCCTTTCTGTTTCATCAGAAGCTTCAACATCTACATCTGAAGCTTCAACACCGACGTCTCTATCGACAGAAACCACCACTGAAGGATCCACTTCTTATGAGTCAAGCACATCACCATCATCAATGACCACAGGCTCAACTTCAGAGTCAGTAACTTCAGAGACATCAGAAACAATGTCCACTGCTACAGAAACACCAACAATGACAAGTTCGGAAACAGAGTCTACCCTTTCTGTTTCATCAGAAGCTTCAACATCTACATCTGAAGCTTCAACACCGACGTCTCCATCGACAGAAACCACCACTGAAGGATCCACTTCTTATGAGTCGAGCACATCACCATCACCAGTGACCACAGGCTCAACTTCAGAGTCAGTAACTTCAGAGACATCAGAAACAATGTCCACTGCTACAGAAACACCAATAATGACAAGTTCGGAAACAGAGTCTACCCTTTCTGTTTCATCAGAAGCTTCAACATCTACATCTGAAGCTTCAACACCGACGTCTCTATCGACAGAAACCACCACTGAAGGATCCACTATCTATGAGTCAAGCACATCACCATCATCAGTGCCCACAGGCTCAACTTCAGAGTCAGTAACTTCAGAGACATCAGAAACAATGTCCACTGCTACAGAAACACCAACAATGACAAGTTCGGAAACAGAGTCTACCCTTTCTGTTTCATCAGAAGCTTCAACATCTACATCTGAAGCTTCAACACCGACGTCTCCATCAACAGAAACCACCACTGAAGGATCCACTTTTTATCAATCGAGCACATCACCATCATCAATGACCACAGGCTCAACTTCAGAGTCAGTAACTTCAGAGACATCAGAAACTATGTCCACTGCTACAGAAACACCAACAATGACAATTTTGGAAACAGAGTCTACCCTTTCTGTTTCATCAGAAGCTTCAACATCTACATCTGAAGCTTCAACACCGACGTCTCCATCAACAGAAACCACCACTGAAGGATCCACTTTTTATGAGTCGAGCACATCACCATCATCAATGACCACAGGCTCAACTTCAGAGTCAGTAACTTCAGAGACATCAGAAACAATGTCCACTGCTACAGAAACACCAACGATGACAAGTTCGGAAACAGAGTCTACCCTTTCTGTTTCATCAGAAGCTTCAACATCTACATCTGAAGCTTCAACACCGACGTCTCTATCGACAGAAACCACCACTGAAGGATCCACTTCTTTTGAGTCGAGCACATCACCATCACCAGTGACCACAGGCTCAACTTCAAAGTCAGTAACTTCAGAGACATCAGAAATAATGTCCACTGCTACAGAAACACCAATAATGACAAGTTCGGAAACAGAGTCTACCCTTTCTGTTTCATCAGAAGCTTCAACATCTACATCTGAAGCTTCAACACCGACGTCTCCATCAACAGAAACCACCACTGAAGGATCCACTTTTTATCAATCGAGCACATCACCATCATCAATGACCACAGGCTCAACTTCAGAGTCAGTAACTTCAGAGACATCAGAAACAATGTCCACTGCTACAGAAACACCAACAATGACAAGTTCGGAAACAGAGTCTACCCTTTCTGTTTCATCAGAAGCTTCAACATCTACATCTGAAGCTTCAACACCGACGTCTCCATCAACAGAAACCACCACTGAAGGATCCACTTTTTATCAATCGAGCACATCACCATCATCAATGACCACAGGCTCAACTTCAGAGTCAGTAACTTCAGAGACATCAGAAACTATGTCCACTGCTACAGAAACACCAACAATGACAATTTTGGAAACAGAGTCTACCCTTTCTGTTTCATCAGAAGCTTCAACATCTACATCTGAAGCTTCAACACCGACGTCTCCATCAACAGAAACCACCACTGAAGGATCCACTTTTTATGAGTCGAGCACATCACCATCATCAATGACCACAGGCTCAACTTCAGAGTCAGTAACTTCAGAGACATCAGAAACAATGTCCACTGCTACAGAAACACCAACGATGACAAGTTCGGAAACAGAGTCTACCCTTTCTGTTTCATCAGAAGCTTCAACATCTACATCTGAAGCTTCAACACCGACGTCTCTATCGACAGAAACCACCACTGAAGGATCCACTTCTTTTGAGTCGAGCACATCACCATCACCAGTGACCACAGGCTCAACTTCAAAGTCAGTAACTTCAGAGACATCAGAAATTATGTCCACTGCTACAGAAACACCAATAATGACAAGTTCGGAAACAGAGTCTACCCTTTCTGTTTCATCAGAAGCTTCAACATCTACATCTGAAGCTTCAACACCGACGTCTCCATCAACAGAAACCACCACTGAAGGATCCACTTCTTATGAGTCAAGCACATCACCATCATCAATGACCACAGGCTCAACTTCAGAGTCAGTAACTTCAGAGACATCAGAAACAATGTCCACTGCTACAGAAACACCAACAATGACAAGTTCGGAAACAGAGTCTACCCTTTCTGTTTCATCAGAAGCTTCAACATCTACATCTGAAGCTTCAACACCGACGTCTCTATTGAAGGAAACCACCACTGAAGGATCCACTTCTTATGAGTCGAGCACATCACCATCATCAGTGCCCACAGGCTCAACTTCAGAGTCAGTAACTTCAGAGACATCAGAAACAATGTCCACTGCTACAGAAACACCAACAATGACAATTTTGGAAACAGAGTCTACCCTTTCTGTTTCATCAGAAGCTTCAACATCTACGTCTAAATCTTCAACACCGACGTCTCCATCGACAGAAACCACCACTGAAGGATCCACTTCTTATGAGTCGAGCACATCACCATCATCAATGACCACAGGCTTAACTTCAGAGTCAGTAACTTCAGAGACATCAGAAACAATGTCCACTGCTACAGAAACACCAACAATGACAAGTTCGGAAACAGAGTCTACCCTTTCTGTTTCATCAGAAGCTTCAACATCTACATCTGAAGCTTCAACACCGACGTCTCCATCGACAGAAACCACCACTGAAGGATCCACTTCTTATGAGTCGAGCACATCACCATCATCAATGACCACAGGCTCAACTTCAGAGTCAGTAACTTTAGAGACATCAGAAACAATGTCCACTGCTACAGAAACACCACCGATGACAAGTTCGGAAACAGAGTCTACCCTTTCTGTTTCATCAGAAGCTTCAACATCTACATCTGAAGCTTCAACACCGACGTCTCCATCAACAGAAACCACCACTGAAGGATCCACTTCTTATGAGTCAAGCACATCACCATCATCAATGACCACAGGCTCAACTTCAGAGTCAGTAACTTCAGAGACATCAGAAACAATGTCCACTGCTACAGAAACACCAACAATGACAAGTTCGGAAACAAAGTCTACCCTTTCTGTTTCATCAGAAGCTTCAACATCTACATCTGAAGCTTCAACACCGACGTCTCCATCAACAGAAACCACCACTGAAGGATCCACTTCTTATGAGTCGAGCACATCACCATCATCAGTGACCACAGGCTCAACTTCAGAGTCAGTAACTTCAGAGACATCAGAAACAATGTCCACTGCTACAGAAACACCAACAATGACAAGTTCGGAAACAGAGTCTACCCTTGCTGTTTCATCAGAAGCTTCAACATCTACATCTGAAGCTTCAACACCGACGTCTCCATCGACAGAAACCACCACTGAAGGATCCACTTCTTATGAGTCAAGCACATCACCATCATCAATGACCACAGGCTCAACTTCAGAGTCAGTAACTTCAGAGACATCAGAAACAATGTCCACTGCTCCAGAAAGACCAATAATGACAAGTTCGGAAACAGAGTCTACCCTTTCTGTTTCATCAGAAGCTTCAACATCTACATCTGAAGCTTCAACACCGACGTCTCTATCGACAGAAACCACCACTGAAGGATCCACTTCTTATGAGTCAAGCACATCACCATCATCAATGACCACAGGCTCAACTTCAGAGTCAGTAACTTCAGAGACATCAGAAACAATGTCCGCTGCTACAGAAACACCAACAATGACAATTTTGGAAACAGAGTCTACCCTTTCTGTTTCATCAGAAGCTTCAACATCTACATCTGAAGCTTCAACACCGACGTCTCTATCGACAGAAACCACCACTGAAGGATCCACTTCTTATGAGTCAAGCACATCACCATCATCAATGACCACAGGCTCAACTTCAGAGTCAGTAACTTCAGAGACATCAGAAACAATGTCCACTGCTACAGAAACACCAACAATGACAAGTTCGGAAACAGAGTCTACCCTTTCTGTTTCATCAGAAGCTTCAACATCTACATCTGAAGCTTCAACACCGACGTCTCCATCGACAGAAACCACCACTGAAGGATCCACTTCTTATGAGTCGAGCACATCACCATCACCAGTGACCACAGGCTCAACTTCAGAGTCAGTAACTTCAGAGACATCAGAAACAATGTCCACTGCTACAGAAACACCAACGATGACAAGTTCGGAAACAGAGTCTACCCTTTCTGTTTCATCAGAAGCTTCAACATCTACATCGGAAGCTTCAACACCGACGTCTCTATCGACAGAAACCACCACTGAAGGATCCACTTCCTATGAGTCAAGCACATCACCATCATCAGTGCCCACAGGCTCAACTTCAGAGTCAGTAACTTCAGAGACATCAGAAACAATGTCCACTGCTACAGAAACACCAACAATGACAAGTTCGGAAACAGAGTCTACCCTTTCTGTTTCATCAGAAGCTTCAACATCTACGTCTGAAGCTTCAACACCGACGTCTCTATCGACAGAAACCACCACTGAAGGATCCACTTCTTATGAGTCGAGCACATCACCATCATCAATGACCACAGGCTCAACTTCAGAGTCAGTAACTTCAGAGACATCAGAAACAATGTCCACTGCTACAGAAACACCAACAATGACAAGTTCGGAAACAGAGTCTACCCTTTCTGTTTCATCAGAAGCTTCAACATCTACATCTGAAGCTTCAACACCGACGTCTCCATCAACAGAAACCACCACTGAAGGATCCACTTTTTATCAATCGAGCACATCACCATCATCAATGACCACAGGCTCAACTTCAGACTCAGTAACTTCAGAGACATCAGAAACTATGTCCACTGCTACAGAAACACCAACAATGACAATTTTGGAAACAGAGTCTACCCTTTCTGTTTCATCAGAAGCTTCAACATCTACATCTGAAGCTTCAACACCAACGTTTCTATCGACAGAAACCACCACTGAAGGATCCACTTCTTTTGAGTCGAGCACATCACCATCACCAGTGACCACAGGCTCAACTTCAGAGTCAGTAACTTCAGAGACATCAGAAATAATGTCCACTGCTACAGAAACACCAATAATGACAAGTTCGGAAACAGAGTCTACCCTTTCTGTTTCATCAGAAGCTTCAACATCTACATCTGAAGCTTCAACACCGACGTCTCCATCAACAGAAACCACCACTGAAGGATCCACTTCTTATGAGTCAAGCACATCACCATCATCAATGACCACAGGCTCAACTTCAGAGTCAGTAACTTCAGAGACATCAGAAACAATGTCCACTGCTACAGAAACACCAACAATGACAAGTTCGGAAACAGAGTCTACCCTTTCTGTTTCATCAGAAGCTTCAACATCTACATCTGAAGCTTCAACACCGACGTCTCTATTGAAGGAAACCACCACTGAAGGATCCACTTCTTATGAGTCGAGCACATCACCATCATCAGTGCCCACAGGCTCAACTTCAGAGTCAGTAACTTCAGAGACATCAGAAACAATGTCCACTGCTACAGAAACACCAACAATGACAATTTTGGAAACAGAGTCTACCCTTTCTGTTTCATCAGAAGCTTCAACATCTACGTCTAAATCTTCAACACCGACGTCTCCATCGACAGAAACCACCACTGAAGGATCCACTTCTTATGAGTCGAGCACATCACCATCATCAATGACCACAGGCTTAACTTCAGAGTCAGTAACTTCAGAGACATCAGAAACAATGTCCACTGCTACAGAAACACCAACAATGACAAGTTCGGAAACAGAGTCTACCCTTTCTGTTTCATCAGAAGCTTCAACATCTACATCTGAAGCTTCAACACCGACGTCTCTATCGACAGAAACCACCACTGAAGGATCCACTTCTTATGAGTCGAGCACATCACCATTATCAATGACCACAGGCTCAACTTCAGAGTCAGTAACTTTACAGACATCAGAAACAATGTCCACTGCTACAGAAACACCACCGATGACAAGTTCGGAAACAGAGTCTACCCTTTCTGTTTCATCAGAAGCTTCAACATCTACATCTGAAGCTTCAACACCGACGTCTCCATCAACAGAAACCACCACTGAAGGATCCACTTCTTATGAGTCAAGCACATCACCATCATCAATGACCACAGGCTCAACTTCAGAGTCAGTAACTTCAGAGACATCAGAAACAATATCCACTGCTACAGAAACACCAACAATGACAAGTTCGGAAACAGAGTCTACCCTTTTTGTTTCATCAGAAGCTTCAACATCTACATCTGAAGCTTCAACACCGACGTCTCTATCGACAGAAACCACCACTGAAGGATCCACTTCTTATGAGTCAAGCACATCACCATCATCAATGACCACAGGCTCAACTTCAGAGTCAGTAACTTCAGAGACATCAGAAACAAAGTCCACTGCTACAGAAACACCAACAATGACAAGTTCGGAAACAGAGTCTACCCTTTCTGTTTCATCAGAAGCTTCAACATCTACATCTGAAGCTTCAACACCGACGTCTCTATCGACAGAAACCACCACTGAAGGATCCACTTCTTATGAGTCGAGCACATCACCATCATCAGTGCCCACAGGCTCAACTTCAGAGTCAGTAACTTCAGAGACATCAGAAACAATGTCCACTGCTACAGAAACACCAACAATGACAATTTTGGAAACAGAGTCTACCCTTTCTGTTTCATCAGAAGCTTCAACATCTACATCTGAAGCTTCAACACCGACGTCTTCATCGACAGAAACCACCACTGAAGGATCCACTTCTTATGAGTCGAGCACATCACCATTATCAATGACCACAGGCTCAACTTCAGAGTCAGTAACTTTAGAGACATCAGAAACAATGTCCACTGCTACAGAAACACCAACGATGACAAGTTCGGAAACAGAGTCTACCCTTTCTGTTTCATCAGAAGCTTCAACATCTACATCTGAAGCTTCAACACCGACGTCTCTATCGACAGAAACCACCACTGAAGGATCCACTTCTTATGAGTCAAGCACATCACCATCATCAATGACCACAGGCTCAACTTCAGAGTCAGTAACTTCAGAGACATCAGAAACAAAGTCCACTGCTACAGAAACACCAACAATGACAAGTTCGGAAACAGAGTCTACCCTTTCTGTTTCATCAGAAGCTTCAACATCTACATCTGAAGCTTCAACACCGACGTCTCTATCGACAGAAACCACCACTGAAGGATCCACTTCTTATGAGTCGAGCACATCACCATCATCAGTGCCCACAGGCTCAACTTCAGAGTCAGTAACTTCAGAGACATCAGAAACAATGTCCACTGCTACAGAAACACCAACAATGACAATGTTGGAAACAGAGTCTACCCTTTCTGTTTCATCAGAAGCTTCAACATCTACATCTGAAGCTTCAACACCGATGTCTTCATCGACAGAAACCACCACTGAAGGATCCACTTCTTATGAGTCGAGCACATCACCATTATCAATGACCACAGGCTCAACTTCAGAGTCAGTAACTTTAGAGACATCAGAAACAATGTCCACTGCTACAGAAACACCAACGATGACAAGTTCGGAAACAGAGTCTACCCTTTCTGTTTCATCAGAAGCTTCAACATCTTCATCTGAAGCTTCAACACCGACGTCTAGATCAACAGAAACCACCACTGAAGGATCCACTTCTTATGAGTCTAGCACATCACCATCATCAATGACCACAGGCTCAACTTCAGAGTCAGTAACTTTAGAGACATCAGAAACAATGTCCACTGCTACAGAAACACCAACGATGACAAGTTCGGAAACAGAGTCTACCCTTTCTGTTTCATCAGAAGCTTCAACATCTACATCTGAAGCTTCAACACCGACGTCTCCATCAACAGAAACCACCACTGAAGGATCCACTTCTTATGAGTCAAGCACATCACCATCATCAATGACCACAGGCTCAACTTCAGAGTCAGTAACTTCAGAGACATCAGAAACAATGTCCACTGCTACAGAAACACCAACAATGACAATTTTGGAAACAGAGTCTACCCTTTCTGTTTCATCAGAATCTTCAACATCTACATCTGAAGCTTCAACACCGACGTCTCCATCGACAGAAACCACCACTGAAGGATCCACTTCTTATGAGTCGAGCACATCACCATCATCAATGACCACAGGCTCAACTTCAGAGTCAGTAACTTTAGAGACATCAGAAACAATGTCCACTGCTACAGAAACACCAACGATGACAAGTTCGGAAACAGAGTCTACCCTTTCTGTTTCATCAGAAGCTTCAACATCTTCATCTGAAGCTTCAACACCGACGTCTCCATCAACAGAAACCACCACTGAAGGATCCACTTCTTATGAGTCAAGCACATCACCATCACCAATGACCACAGCCTCAACTTCAGAGTCAGTAACTTCAGAGACATCAGAAACAATGTCCACTGCTACAGAAACACCAACAATGACAAGTTCGGAAACAGAGTCTACCCTTTCTGTTTCATCAGAAGCTTCAACATCTACATCTGAAGCTTCAACACCGACGTCTCCATCAACAGAAACCACCACTGAAGGATCCACTTCTTATGAGTCAAGCACATCACCATCATCAATGACCACAGGCTCAACTTCAGAGTCAGTAACTTCAGAGACATCAGAAACAATGTCCACTGCTACAGAAACACCAACAATGACAAGTTCGGAAACAGAGTCTACCCTTTCTGTTTCATCAGAAGCTTCAACATCTACATCTGAAGCTTCAACACCGACGTCTCTATTGAAGGAAACCACCACTGAAGGATCCACTTCTTATGAGTCAAGCACATCACCATCATCAATGACCACAGGCTCAACTTCAGAGTCAGTAACTTCAGAGACATCAGAAACAATGTCCACTGCTACAGAAACACCAACAATGACACGTTCGGAAACAGAGTCTACCCTTTCTGTTTCATCAGAAGCTTCAACATCTACATCTGAAGCTTCAACACCGACGTCTCCATCAACAGAAACCACCACTGAAGGATCCACTTCTTATGAGTCAAGCACATCACCATCATCAATGACCACAGGCTCAACTTCAGAGTCAGTAACTTCAGAGACATCAGAAACAATGTCCACTGCTACAGAAACACCAACAATGACAAGTACGGAAACAGAGTCTACCCTTTCTGTTTCATCAGAAGCTTCAACATCTACATCTGAAGCTTCAACACCGACGTCTTCATCAACAGAAACCACCACTGAAGGATCCACTTCTTATGAGTCAAGCACATCACCATCACCAATGACCACAGGCTCAACTTCAGAGTCAATAACTTCAGAGACATCAGAAACAATGTCCACTGCTACAGAAACACCAACAATGACAAGTTCGGAAACAGAGTCTACCCTTTCTCTTTCATCAGAAGCTTCAAAATCTACATCTGAAGCTTCAACACCGACGTCTCTATTGAAGGAAACCACCACTGAAGGATCCACTTCTTATGAGTCAAGCACATCACCATCATCAATGACCACAGGCTCAACTTCAGAGTCAGTAACTTCAGAGACATCAGAAACAATGTCCACTGCTACAGAAACACCAATAATGACAAGTTCGGAATCAGAGTCTACCCTTTCTGTTTCATCAGAAGCTTCAACATCTACATCTAAACCTTCAACACTGACGTCTCCATTGACAGAAACCACCACTGAAGGATCCACTTCCTATGAGTCAAGCACATCACCATCATCAGTGACCACAGGCTCAACTTCAGAGTCAGTAACTTCAGAGACATCAGAAACAATGTCCACTGCTACAGAAACACCAACAATGACAAGTTCGGAAACAGAGTCTACCCTTTCTGTTTCATCAGAAGCTTCAACATCTACATCTGAAGCTTCAACACCGACGTCTCCATCGACAGAAACCACCACTGAAGAATCCACTTCTTATGAGTCGAGCACATCACCATCATCAATGACCACAGGCTCAACTTCAGAGTCAGTAACTTCAGAGACATCAGAAACAATGTCCACTGCTACAGAAACACCAACAATGACAAGTTCGGAAACAGAGTCTACCCTTTCTCTTTCATCAGAAGCTTCAACATCTACATCTGAAGCTTCAACACCGACGTCTCCATCAACAAAAACCACCACTGAAGGATCCACTTCTTATGAGTCAAGCACATCACCATCATCAATGACCACAGGCTCAACTTCAGAGTCAGTAACTTCAGAGACATCAGAAACAAAGTCCACTGCTACAGAAACACCAACAATGACAAGTTCGGAAACAGAGTCTACCCTTTCTGTTTCATCAGAAGCTTCAACATCTACATCTGAAGCTTCAACACCAACGTCTCCATCAACAGAAACCACCACTAAAGAATCCACTTCTTATGAGTCGAGCACATCACCATCATCAATGACCACAGGCTCAACTTCAGAGTCAGTAACTTCAGAGACATCAGAAACAATGTCCACTGCTACAGAAACACCAACAATGACAAGTTCGGAAACAGAGTCTACCCTTTCTGTTTCATCAGAAGCTTCAACATCTACATCTGAAGCTTCAACGACGACTTCTCTATTGAAGGAAACCACCACTGAAGGATCCACTTCTTATGAGTCAAGCACATCACCATCATCAATGACCACAGGCTCAACTTCAGAGTCAGTAACTTTAGAGACATCAGAAACAATGTCCACTGCTACAGAAACACCAACGATGACAAGTTCGGAAACAGAGTCTACCCTTTCTGTTTCATCAGAAGCTTCAACATCTACATCTGAAGCTTCAACACCGACGTCTCCATCAACAGAAACCACCACTGAAGGATCCACTTCTTATGAGTCGAGCACATCACCATCATCAATGACCACAGGCTCAACTTCAGAGTCAGTAACTTTAGAGACATCAGAAACAATGTCCACTGCTACAGAAACACCAACGATGACAAGTTCGGAAACAGAGTCTACCCTTTCTGTTTCATCAGAAGCTTCAACATCTACATCTGAAGCTTCAACACCGACGTCTCTATTGAAGGAACCCACCACTGAAGGATCCACTTCTTATGAGTCAAGCACATCACCATCATCAATGACCACAGGCTCAACTTCAGAGTCAGTAACTTCAGAGACATCAGAAGCAATGTCCACTGCTACAGAAACACCAACAATGACAAGTTCGGAAACAGAGTCTACCCTTTCTGTTTCATCAGAAGCTTCAACATCTACATCTGAAGCTTCAACACCGACGTCTCCATCAACAGAAACCACCACTGAAGGATCCACTTCTTATGGGTCGAGCACATCACCATCATCAGTTACCACAGGCTCAACTTCAGAGTCAGTAACTTCAGAGACATCAGAAACAATGTCCACTGCTACAGAAACACCAACAATGACAAGTTCGGAAACAGAGTCTACCCTTGCTGTTTCATCAGAAGCTTCAACATCTACGTCTGAATCTTCAACACCGACGTCTCTATCGAGAGAAATCACCACTGAAGGATCCACTTCTTATGAGTCAAGCACATCACCATCATCAATGACCACAGGCTCAACTTCAGAGTCAGTAACTTCAGAGACATCAGAAACAATGTCCACTGCTACAGAAACAACAATAATGACAAGTTCGGAAACAGAGTCTACCCTTTCTGTTTCATCAGAAGCTTCAACATCTACATCTAAAGCTTCAACACCGACGTCTCCATCGACAGAAACCACCACTGAAGAATCCACTTCTTATGAGTCGAGCACATCACCATCATCAATGACCACAGGCTCAACTTTAGAGTCAGTAACTTCAGAGACATCAGAAGCAATGTCCACTGCTACAGAAACACCAACAATGACAAGTTCGGAAACAGAGTCTACCCTTTCTGTTTCATCAGAAGCTTCAACATCTACATCTGAAACTTCAACACCGACGTCTCTATTGAAGGAAACCACCACTGAAGGATCCACTTCTTATGAGTCAAACACATCACCATCATCAATGACCACAGGCTCAACTTCAGAGTCAGTAACTTCAGAGACATCAGAAACAATGTCCACTGCTACAGAAACACCAACAATGACAAGTTCGGAAACAGAGTCTACCCTTTCTGTTTCATCAGAAGCTTCAACATCTACATCTGAAGCTTCAACACCGACGTCTCCATCAACAAAAACCACCACTGAAGGATCCACTTCTTATGAGTCAAGCACATCACCATCATCAATGACCACAGGCTCAACTTCAGAGTCAGTAACTTCAGAGACATCAGAAACAAAGTCCACTGCTACAGAAACACCAACAATGACAAGTTCGGAAACAGAGTCTACCCTTTCTGTTTCATCAGAAGCTTCAACATCTACATCTGAAGCTTCAACACCGACGTCTCTATCGACAGAAACCACCACTGAAGGATCCACTTCTTATGAGTCGAGCACATCACCATCATCAGTGCCCACAGGCTCAACTTCAGAGTCAGTAACTTCAGAGACATCAGAAACAATGTCCACTGCTACAGAAACACCAACAATGACAAGTTCGGAAACAGAGTCTACCCTTTCTCTTTCATCAGAAGCTTCAACATCTACATCTGAAGCTTCAACGACGACTTCTCTATTGAAGGAAACCACCACTGAAGGATCCACTTCTTATGAGTCAAGCACATCACCATCATCAATGACCACAGGCTCAACTTCAGAGTCAATAACTTCAGAGACATCAGAAACAATGTCCACTGCTACAGAAACAACAATAATGACAAGTTCGGAAACAGAGTCTACCCTTTCTGTTTCATCAGAAGCTTCAACATCTACATCTAAAGCTTCAACACCGACGTCTCCATCGACAGAAACCACCACTGAAGAATCCACTTCTTATGAGTCGAGCACATCACCATCATCAATGACCACAGGCTCAACTTTAGAGTCAGTAACTTCAGAGACATCAGAAGCAATGTCCACTGCTACAGAAACACCAACAATGACAAGTTCGGAAACAGAGTCTACCCTTTCTGTTTCATCAGAAGCTTCAACATCTACATCTGAAGCTTCAACACCGACGTCTCTATTGAAGGAAACCACCACTGAAGGATCCACTTCTTATGAGTCAAACACATCACCATCATCAATGACCACAGGCTCAACTTCAGAGTCAGTAACTTCAGAGACATCAGAAACAATGTCCACTGCTACAGAAACACCAACAATGACAAGTTCGGAAACAGAGTCTACCCTTTCTGTTTCATCAGAAGCTTCAACATCTACATCTGAAGCTTCAACACCGACGTCTCCATCAACAAAAACCACCACTGAAGGATCCACTTCTTATGAGTCAAGCACATCACCATCATCAATGACCACAGGCTCAACTTCAGAGTCAGTAACTTCAGAGACATCAGAAACAAAGTCCACTGCTACAGAAACACCAACAATGACAAGTTCGGAAACAGAGTCTACCCTTTCTGTTTCATCAGAAGCTTCAACATCTACATCTGAAGCTTCAACACCAACGTCTCCATCAACAGAAACCACCACTAAAGAATCCACTTCTTATGAGTCGAGCACATCACCATCATCAATGACCACAGGCTCAACTTCAGAGTCAGTAACTTCAGAGACATCAGAAACAATGTCCACTGCTACAGAAACACCAACAATGACAAGTTCGGAAACAGAGTCTACCCTTTCTGTTTCATCAGAAGCTTCAACATCTACATCTGAAGCTTCAACGACGACTTCTCTATTGAAGGAAACCACCACTGAAGGATCCACTTCTTATGAGTCAAGCACATCACCATCATCAATGACCACAGGCTCAACTTCAGAGTCAATAACTTCAGAGACATCAGAAACAATGTCCACTGCTACAGAAACACCAACAATGACAAGTTCGGAAACAGAGTCTACCCTTTCTGTTTCATCAGAAGCTTCAACATCTACATCTGAAGCTTCAACACCGACGTCTCTATTGAAGGAAACCACCACTGATGGATCCACTTCTTATGAGTCAAGCACATCACCATCATCAATGACCACAGGCTCAACTTCAGAGTCAGTAACTTCAGAGACATCAGAAACAATGTCCACTGCTACAGAAACACCAACGATGACAAGTTCGGAAACAGAGTCTACCCTTTCTGTTTCATCAGAAGCTTCAACATCTACATCTGAAGCTTCAACACCGACGTCTCCATCAACAGAAACCACCACTGAAGGATCCACTTCTTATGAGTCGAGCACATCACCATCATCAATGACCACAGGCTCAACTTCAGAGTCAGTAACTTTAGAGACATCAGAAACAATGTCCACTGCTACAGAAACACCAACGATGACAAGTTCGGAAACAGAGTCTACCCTTTCTGTTTCATCAGAAGCTTCAACATCTACATCTGAAGCTTCAACACCGACGTCTCTATTGAAGGAAACCACCACTGAAGGATCCACTTCTTATGAGTCAAGCACATCACCATCATCAATGACCACAGGCTCAACTTCAGAGTCAGTAACTTCAGAGACATCAGAAACAATGTCCACTGCTACAGAAACACCAATAATGACAAGTTCGGAATCAGAGTCTACCCTTTCTGTTTCATCAGAAGCTTCAACATCTACATCTAAAGCTTCAACACCGACGTCTCCATCGACAGAAACCACCACTGAAGAATCCACTTCTTATGAGTCGAGCACATCACCATCATCAATGACCACAGGCTCAACTTTAGAGTCAGTAACTTCAGAGACATCAGAAGCAATGTCCACTGCTACAGAAACACCAACAATGACAAGTTCGGAAACAGAGTCTACCCTTTCTGTTTCATCAGAAGCTTCAACATCTACATCTGAAGCTTCAACACCGACGTCTCTATTGAAGGAAACCACCACTGAAGGATCCACTTCTTATGAGTCAAACACATCACCATCATCAATGACCACAGGCTCAACTTCAGAGTCAGTAACTTCAGAGACATCAGAAACAATGTCCACTGCTACAGAAACACCAACAATGACAAGTTCGGAAACAGAGTCTACCCTTTCTGTTTCATCAGAAGCTTCAACATCTACATCTGAAGCTTCAACACCGACGTCTCTATTGAAGGAAACCACCACTGATGGATCCACTTCTTATGAGTCAAGCACATCACCATCATCAATGACCACAGGCTCAACTTCAGAGTCAGTAACTTCAGAGACATCAGAAACAATGTCCACTGCTACAGAAACACCAACAATGACAAGTTCGGAAACAGAGTCTACCCTTTCTGTTTCATCAGAAGCTTCAACATCTACATCTGAAGCTTCAACACCGACGTCTCTATTGAAGGAAACCACCACTGAAGGATCCACTTCTTATGAGTCAAGCACATCACCATCATCAATGACCACAGGCTCAACTTCAGAGTCAGTAACTTCAGAGACATCAGAAGCAATGTCCACTGCTACAGAAACACCAACAATGACAAGTTCGGAAACAGAGTCTACCCTTTCTGTTTCATCAGAAGCTTCAACATCTACATCTGAAGCTTCAACACCGACGTCTCTATTGAAGGAAACCACCACTGATGGATCCACTTCTTATGAGTCAAGCACATCACCATCATCAATGACCACAGGCTCAACTTCAGAGTCAGTAACTTCAGAGACATCAGAAACAATGTCCACTGCTACAGAAACACCAACAATGACAAGTTCGGAAACAGAGTCTACCCTTTCTGTTTCATCAGAAGCTTCAACATCTACATCTGAAGCTTCAACACCGACGTCTCTATTGAAGGAAACCACCACTGATGGATCCACTTCTTATGAGTCAAGCACATCACCATCATCAATGACCACAGGCTCAACTTCAGAGTCAGTAACTTCAGAGACATCAGAAACAATGTCCACTGCTACAGAAACACCAACGATGACAAGTTCGGAAACAGAGTCTACCCTTTCTGTTTCATCAGAAGCTTCAACATCTACATCTGAAGCTTCAACACCGACGTCTCCATCAACAGAAACCACCACTGAAGGATCCACTTCTTATGAGTCGAGCACATCACCATCATCAATGACCACAGGCTCAACTTCAGAGTCAGTAACTTTAGAGACATCAGAAACAATGTCCACTGCTACAGAAACACCAACAATGACAAGTTCGGAAACAGAGTCTACCCTTTCTGTTTCATCAGAAGCTTCAACATCTACATCTGAAGCTTCAACACCGACGTCTCTATTGAAGGAAACCACCACTGAAGGATCCACTTCTTATGAGTCAAGCACATCACCATCATCAATGACCACAGGCTCAACTTCAGAGTCAGTAACTTCAGAGACATCAGAAACAATGTCCACTGCTACAGAAACACCAATAATGACAAGTTCGGAATCAGAGTCTACCCTTTCTGTTTCATCAGAAGCTTCAACATCTACATCTAAAGCTTCAACACCGACGTCTCCATCGACAGAAACCACCACTGAAGAATCCACTTCTTATGAGTCGAGCACATCACCATCATCAATGACCACAGGCTCAACTTTAGAGTCAGTAACTTCAGAGACATCAGAAGCAATGTCCACTGCTACAGAAACACCAACAATGACAAGTTCGGAAACAGAGTCTACCCTTTCTGTTTCATCAGAAGCTTCAACATCTACATCTGAAGCTTCAACACCGACGTCTCTATTGAAGGAAACCACCACTGAAGGATCCACTTCTTATGAGTCAAACACATCACCATCATCAATGACCACAGGCTCAACTTCAGAGTCAGTAACTTCAGAGACATCAGAAACAATGTCCACTGCTACAGAAACACCAACAATGACAAGTTCGGAAACAGAGTCTACCCTTTCTGTTTCATCAGAAGCTTCAACATCTACATCTGAAGCTTCAACACCGACGTCTCTATTGAAGGAAACCACCACTGATGGATCCACTTCTTATGAGTCAAGCACATCACCATCATCAATGACCACAGGCTCAACTTCAGAGTCAGTAACTTCAGAGACATCAGAAACAATGTCCACTGCTACAGAAACACCAACAATGACAAGTTCGGAAACAGAGTCTACCCTTTCTGTTTCATCAGAAGCTTCAACATCTACATCTGAAGCTTCAACACCGACGTCTCTATTGAAGGAAACCACCACTGAAGGATCCACTTCTTATGAGTCAAGCACATCACCATCATCAATGACCACAGGCTCAACTTCAGAGTCAGTAACTTCAGAGACATCAGAAGCAATGTCCACTGCTACAGAAACACCAACAATGACAAGTTCGGAAACAGAGTCTACCCTTTCTGTTTCATCAGAAGCTTCAACATCTACATCTGAAGCTTCAACACCGACGTCTCCATCAACAGAAACCACCACTGAAGGATCCACTTCTTATGGGTCGAGCACATCACCATCATCAGTTACCACAGGCTCAACTTCAGAGTCAGTAACTTCAGAGACATCAGAAACAATGTCCACTGCTACAGAAACACCAACAATGACAAGTTCGGAAACAGAGTCTACCCTTTCTGTTTCATCAGAAGCTTCAACATCTACATCTGAAGCTTCAACGACGACTTCTCTATTGAAGGAAACCACCACTGAAGGATCCACTTCTTATGAGTCAAGCACATCACCATCATCAATGACCACAGGCTCAACTTCAGAGTCAATAACTTCAGAGACATCAGAAACAATGTCCACTGCTACAGAAACACCAACAATGACAAGTTCGGAAACAGAGTCTACCCTTTCTGTTTCATCAGAAGCTTCAACATCTACATCTGAAGCTTCAACACCGACGTCTCTATTGAAGGAAACCACCACTGATGGATCCACTTCTTATGAGTCAAGCACATCACCATCATCAATGACCACAGGCTCAACTTCAGAGTCAGTAACTTTAGAGACATCAGAAACAATGTCCACTGCTACAGAAACACCAACGATGACAAGTTCGGAAACAGAGTCTACCCTTTCTGTTTCATCAGAAGCTTCAACATCTACATCTGAAGCTTCAACACCGACGTCTCCATCAACAGAAACCACCACTGAAGGATCCACTTCTTATGAGTCGAGCACATCACCATCATCAATGACCACAGGCTCAACTTCAGAGTCAGTAACTTTAGAGACATCAGAAACAATGTCCACTGCTACAGAAACACCAACGATGACAAGTTCGGAAACAGAGTCTACCCTTTCTGTTTCATCAGAAGCTTCAACATCTACATCTGAAGCTTCAACACCGACGTCTCTATTGAAGGAAACCACCACTGAAGGATCCACTTCTTATGAGTCAAGCACATCACCATCATCAATGACCACAGGCTCAACTTCAGAGTCAGTAACTTCAGAGACATCAGAAACAATGTCCACTGCTACAGAAACACCAATAATGACAAGTTCGGAATCAGAGTCTACCCTTTCTGTTTCATCAGAAGCTTCAACATCTACATCTAAAGCTTCAACACCGACGTCTCCATCGACAGAAACCACCACTGAAGAATCCACTTCTTATGAGTCGAGCACATCACCATCATCAATGACCACAGGCTCAACTTTAGAGTCAGTAACTTCAGAGACATCAGAAGCAATGTCCACTGCTACAGAAACACCAACAATGACAAGTTCGGAAACAGAGTCTACCCTTTCTGTTTCATCAGAAGCTTCAACATCTACATCTGAAGCTTCAACACCGACGTCTCTATTGAAGGAAACCACCACTGAAGGATCCACTTCTTATGAGTCAAACACATCACCATCATCAATGACCACAGGCTCAACTTCAGAGTCAGTAACTTCAGAGACATCAGAAACAATGTCCACTGCTACAGAAACACCAACAATGACAAGTTCGGAAACAGAGTCTACCCTTTCTGTTTCATCAGAAGCTTCAACATCTACATCTGAAGCTTCAACACCGACGTCTCTATTGAAGGAAACCACCACTGATGGATCCACTTCTTATGAGTCAAGCACATCACCATCATCAATGACCACAGGCTCAACTTCAGAGTCAGTAACTTCAGAGACATCAGAAACAATGTCCACTGCTACAGAAACACCAACAATGACAAGTTCGGAAACAGAGTCTACCCTTTCTGTTTCATCAGAAGCTTCAACATCTACATCTGAAGCTTCAACACCGACGTCTCTATTGAAGGAAACCACCACTGAAGGATCCACTTCTTATGAGTCAAGCACATCACCATCATCACTGACCACAGGCTCAACTTCAGAGTCAGTAACTTCAGAGACATCAGAAACAATGTCCACTGCTACAGAAACACCAACAATGACAAGTTCGGAAACAGAGTCTACCCTTTCTGTTTCATCAGAAGCTTCAACATCTACATCTGAAGCTTCAACACCGACGTCTCCATCAACAGAAACCACCACTGAAGGATCCACTTCTTATGGGTCGAGCACATCACCATCATCAGTGACCACAGGCTCAACTTCAGAGTCAGTAACTTCAGAGACATCAGAAGCAATGTCCACTGCTACAGAAACACCAACAATGACAAGTTCGGAAACAGAGTCTACCCTTGCTGTTTCATCAGAAGCTTCAACATCTACATCTGAAGCTTCAACACCGACGTCTCCATCAACAAAAACCACCACTGAAGGATCCACTTCTTATGAGTCAAGCACATCACCATCATCAATGACCACAGGCTCAACTTCAGAGTCAGTAACTTCAGAGACATCAGAAACAAAGTCCACTGCTACAGAAACACCAACAATGACAAGTTCGGAAACAGAGTCTACCCTTTCTGTTTCATCAGAAGCTTCAACATCTACATCTGAAGCTTCAACACCAACGTCTCCATCAACAGAAACCACCACTAAAGAATCCACTTCTTATGAGTCGAGCACATCACCATCATCAATGACCACAGGCTCAACTTCAGAGTCAGTAACTTCAGAGACATCAGAAACAATGTCCACTGCTACAGAAACACCAACAATGACAAGTTCGGAAACAGAGTCTACCCTTTCTGTTTCATCAGAAGCTTCAACATCTACATCTGAAGCTTCAACACCGACGTCTCTATTGAAGGAAACCACCACTGAAGGATCCACTTCTTATGAGTCAAGCACATCACCATCATCAATGACCACAGGCTCAACTTCAGAGTCAATAACTTCAGAGACATCAGAAACAATGTCCACTGCTACAGAAACACCAACAATGACAAGTTCGGAAACAGAGTCTACCCTTTCTGTTTCATCAGAAGCTTCAACATCTACATCTGAAGCTTCAACACCGACGTCTCTATTGAAGGAAACCACCACTGATGGATCCACTTCTTATGAGTCAAGCACATCACCATCATCAATGACCACAAGCTCAACTTCAGAGTCAGTAACTTCAGAGACATCAGAAACAATGTCCACTGCTACAGAAACACCAACAATGACAAGTTCGGAAACAGAGTCTACCCTTTCTGTTTCATCAGAAGCTTCAACATCTACATCTGAAGCTTCAACACCGACGTCTCTATTGAAGGAAACCACCACTGAAGGATCCACTTCTTATGAGTCAAGCACATCACCATCATCACTGACCACAGGCTCAACTTCAGAGTCAGTAACTTCAGAGACATCAGAAACAATGTCCACTGCTACAGAAACACCAACAATGACAAGTTCGGAAACAGAGTCTACCCTTTCTGTTTCATCAGAAGCTTCAACATCTACATCTGAAGCTTCAACACCGACGTCTCCATCAACAGAAACCACCACTGAAGGATCCACTTCTTATGGGTCGAGCACATCACCATCATCAGTGACCACAGGCTCAACTTCAGAGTCAGTAACTTCAGAGACATCAGAAACAATGTCCACTGCTACAGAAACACCAACAATGACAAGTTCGGAAACAGAGTCTACCCTTTCTGTTTCATCAGAAGCTTCAACATCTACATCTGAAGCTTCAACACCGACGTCTCCATCGACAGAAACCACCACTGAAGGATCCACTTCTTATGAGTCAAGCACATCACCATCATCAATGACCACAGGCTCAACTTCAGAGTCAGTAACTTCAGAGACATCAGAAACAATGTCCACTGCTACAGAAACACCAACAATGACAAGTTCGGAAACAGAGTCTACCCTTTCTGTTTCATCAGAAGCTTCAACACCGACGTCTTTATCGACAGATACCACCACTGAAGGATCCACTTCTTATGAGTCAAGCACATCACCATCATCAATGACCACAGGCTCAACTTCAGAGTCAGTAACTTCAGAGACATCAGAAACAATGTCCACTGCTACAGAAACACCAACAATGACAAGTTCGGAAACAGAGTCTACCCTTTCTCTTTCATCAGAAGCTTCAACATCTACATCTGAAGCTTCAAAACCGACGTCTCCATCAACAGAAACCACCACTGAAGGATCCACTTCTTATGAGTCGAGCACATCACCATCATCAATGACCACAGGCTCAACTTCAGAGTCAGTAACTTCAGAGACATCAGAAACAAAGTCCACTGCTACAGAAACACCAACAATGACAAGTACGGAAACAGAGTCTACCCTTTCTCTTTCATCAGAAGCTTCAACATCTACGTCTGAAGCTTCAACACCGACGTCTTTATCGACAGAAACCACCACTGAAGGATCCACTTCTTATGAGTCAAGCACATCACCATCATCAATGACCACAAGCTCAACTTCAGAGTCAGTAACTTCAGAGACATCAGAAACAATGTCCACTGCTACAGAAACACCAACAATGACAAGTTCGGAAACAGAGTCTACCCTTTCTGTTTCATCAGAGGCTTCAACATCTACATCTGAAGCTTCAACACCGACGTCTCCATCGACAGAAACCACCTCTGAAGGATCCACTTCTTCTGAGTCAAGCACATCACCAATGGCATCATCAATGACCACAGGCTCAACTTCAGAGTCAGTAACTTCAGAGACATCAGAAACAATGTCTACTGCTACAGAAACGCTAAGTTCAGAAGCGAAGTCAACTGTTTCAGTTCCTTCATTCTCAAAATTGACCACAACAGAGGCATTAGAAACTGGTCCAACTATATCTTCCTCTAGCTCTTCAGTAGCAAGTTCAACACAACGCAGTTCAAAAGAAACAGGAGTTACATCAATGCCAGTTTCTTTTACGACAGCAATAACAACAACTTCAACATTGACATCTACCGAGGTGAAGGAAACCGGTCCAACAGAAAAGCCAACAAGCACCTTTACAACACATTCAACAAAATCAACGACATCAAAATCTTTAACTAGTCCAACGACGGAAACCACCACTGAAGGATCAACATCCTATGAGTCGACCACAAGCTTAACTTCAGAGCCATTAACGTCAGAGACATCTGAAACAATTTCGAGTGCTACAGAAACTACTACTAAAGGATTTACTTCCTATAGTTCGAGTATTTCACCTTCAGTTATGACTACACGCTCATCATCAGGGACAATAACGTCAGAGACAACAGAAAAAATGTCTACTGCTTCAGAAACATCAAGGATTGGAAGTTCAGAAACAACTTCAACAACACTTTCCATAGCACCCCCAACTAAATCTCCAACAACGACGTCGTCATCAACAGAAAACACTTCATCGGGATCACAAGTAACTGAACGCACATCGCTTGGGCCTGTAACATCAATGTTTTCCCTGTCAACTATAACATCTGCAACAACCTCCAACTCGACAACTAGTTCAATTCAAACTTCAACAAACTTAATAGCAACAGGTTCAACTAAATCCCAACCAACACGGACAGTAACTTTTTCTAGTTCTAGTGGTGGAAACATATCTACCTCCAGACAAACAACACTGACGTCCTTGGTGTCAGCTTCTTCACCTTCGGCTACCAGTCCCGTTCCAACATCAATGTCTACCGCCTTACAGACCACTAATGGAAATTTGGTAAGAGTGACAGTTCTTCATTGCGGTTGGCATCGCTGTTGAAACGTTTAGAGAAGACAGGACATGCTCTTTTCACTTCAGTGGGCATGAAGTGTCACATTTGGTGTATTCATTTTGGAATTAAAGTCCTTTAACCTCTGATAACGTGTTCCTTATCATTTATGAAAATTTAAATTCAAATTCAATTCATCTTCAATCTGTTTCAGCAGTGATGTTTAGCAAATATTTGTCCAATGTTACATTCTCATTTTAAATTGGTTAATTTTCCTTTTGTATTTTCATAACTACAAATTTATGTTAAAATTATATAGATGCGACTCTTTCCATATCATGGTTCAGCATCAGTAATCTGTTTAAATTACTCTTTGAAACTATGGCTTACTAATTTAAAATTGATTTGTTATACAAACTGGACTTAACCATTCGTTTTATGATAAATGATAGTTTGTCACCATTTCCATTTTTTCTGCAGACACAACCATTGGATACATGTCCAGAGAAAACGTACTACATCGGAGTAGGAGTTGCCGCTACATTGGCAGCAGCCGCGGTTCTTGCAGCTGGGTTCTTTCTGGTCCGAGCTATAGCTAAACGCCTGAGGTCTGCCAGCTACAATACCCGTATCTACCCCGATTATCCTGACATTGAAATCCAAGACAGTGTGGCAGCGATAAAATACAGACCAAAGATCCATTGAGGCAATTTGCATCGCTCCCGAAGGAACTCATATATCAGCTTTAACCAGGTGTAACCAACCTGCATCATCATATAAAGCTTTTCGGTCAGTTTATTTCTCTCGTGTTGCAACTGATATTATTAAACAAGTGTTGTAAAACAGATTTCGGGTTTGCTGAATTGTATCATTGGGTTTGGAATATATCATGAAACACTGTTCCAAACCTGTCAGTCGTATACAGGCCAGACGATGTTTTCTGACACTTTTGACGCCAGTATTGAGGAGGATTTTTAATATCAAATGCAATTTGTCATGTCATGGCCGTCTGCCGCATTGTAAAATTAGACCCGTTAAGGTGCCAGATTCAAGAGTCTCGTGAAAGGTCCTCAGTGTTATGATGAAATGGTTTAAATGAGGACATGAAGGATATTCTGAAGACATCCAACTAAACCACCCGGTGTGAACAGTGTACATTGAACAAGCTCACGATCAATCCGAGCTAGTGTTGATAAATGCTTATTTGATACTGAAGAATTTCACAAATACTAAAGAATAATTGTACAAGAATGTTTCTTTTCAATTTGAATATTTCAACTAATTATGTTTTACTGTATTGCACGAATCACAGAGACGTATATGATTCAATATAATTAGAAAGACATATATATATATGCATATACCCTACCGTACTTCTTTATAAAATAAACATGGTAGTAACGTATGATCTGTAGCCTATATGCCATTCTAAAGCTATTTATAAGCGATACACATCCATGTGACTTGAATTGTCATGAACGAATTGAAGAAACATTTGGCTACATCAATACATGTATAAATGTACTGATATTGCAACATAAGCAGAACGATGTTTTTCAACGTATACGTGAGATGTAACGCAATACATTTTTTAAAAACACTGTTTAAAAAGAAAAGGTTATTGTAAAGGAATTAAAACAATTATGTGCAGCACGTATCCACTACAGTTTCATCATCAACTGGGTATTAAGAAGTTTGCACTGCTTTATAGGGCAAACATGAAATAAGGTATTATTTATTAAACTGTTTTAGTTACTGTTGCATAGAACAGGGTTACCTCTTAGAGGAATATTCGTATAGTTATTTTAATTTAGGGCGTATTCCCCGACATTGTGATATTGTGTACATTACACCTGCATGTCTCTGTTCCAGGAGTTAATTTCAATTAACATGTGATACAAAATGTTGAAAAAACAAAGATCTTCATTGATGTCTTAACATAAATCAATGTGTGCCTTTTTTAAACACCTGTGATAATCATTGTGACACTTTATTTCCCATTTTTTTAACCAAAGGAATCTGTGATAAGTAATCATTTTTAGGACAAATCATTTTGTGATACGTATTCAAATGAATCATTGAAATCACCCATATTTAAAAAAAAGAAAATTAAATAAAATTCTTCTCAGTATTTTTGTATGTAGATTTGAAATTGATGGTATTGTTGTATGACTGTTATCGCATAATAAACTTAATTTCCCATGTTTTTAATATCTGATATACAATGAAATAACATTACATTGATAATGATCTCATGTATATAATCGTTCAAAAATTTATCTATGTTTCAGGATGTGTTTTCATTAATATCGTAGGATTGTACAGAATTTAAGGTAATGTTAAGGTATTTAGGAGAATTTGTTTTTGAGAAACTGTGAAATCAAAGTAGATTATTGTGTACCCCTTTAAATGAATAACATATAACCTGGTAACACCCATGTAAGTACGTCAATGTGTACGGTACATTTTGAATATACTCATCCGTTAAGACGGTTCCTTTGAACTAATTACCATCTAATTCTTAAAGTGAACAATTTACTTACGAAGTAGGTACCTAATCAATCTTTATTCAATACTGAATGCCACAGGCCAATAGTAAAAATAGGTTAAAATTTAGTAAGAAGTTATCTTGTCAACTACACCTTCACGAGTATCACATCCTCAGACATTGTCGAACATATCATACAGTAATAAATTCATATATACTTTATATGTTATCATAATTTATCTTCAATACTTATCAAATAACATCATATAGGTTAACTATAAACTTATACAACGTAGGTAATATAAAATTAATTGATGATGTGAGTTGTTTTTATTGTATTAAATGATTTTTTGTGATTTTGTGTCACTTAGTATCAATTCTACAGCGATTATTTAACGACTAACAGTAATTGCTTTTTTTTTCCATGTCCTTTAAGTAATTAAAAAGAGAAATCTTTACTTCATGGAGAATATCACACAGAGAACTATGTCTCTGAAAATGATATGGAATTAAATTGAATGTTGAACACGATGTACGTTTATTCATTAATTTATGTATGATTTTGTTATAGATAATTTATGTCAATGGATATTGTACTTATATGTTGTATATGTATATTTTAAAAAATATAATCAAATTGTTATCCTTGTTTTTAGTAATTGTTATGTACTATAGTGTCATCAATCAATATAAATCAGTATTGCTTCAATTATGTTTTGATGTGTAAGACATGTTCTTATTGTGTCTTTAAATGAAGTCGATTGTAACGTTGTTAAGTTTTTTCTTAACTTCTTAAAATAGTCAAAAGTACTTTACAGTTGCGTTGTTAGTTTCTATGATGATATATATGCATATTGTTGTTAAACTTTCCATTTCATGCACTGATATAGCTGATATTAGACGAGGTGCGAATAAATTATGTTTGTGCTTATACTGACATTTCTTTCGCTTTTATGGGTGAAAAGAAGCACATATACAAAACCATACTTATTTGTGTTTCGTTAATACCATAATTAAAGAACAAATAGATATTTCTATACACAAGGATACGAAATTATGACATTATTGTAAGGTAACTCAAATTTTACTGTAAAAGTAAGCGTTTTCTTTAAAATTATAATAACTCAAATTAGAGTATTTTTCAAAAGCACATATAGCATAATTTGACTTTAACAAGCAACCAACATTAGGCATCCTCAACATCAGTCTATTGCCAATTTGATTCTTCATTTAATTACAAAGATGGTGTTTTCATTAGTTATATTGTGCATTTCGTGTCCAGCCTTTTTAAAATTAAAAACATGTAGTCATGCATGCAATCTAGTTAACTAGCGGCAATGAACGAACTTCGATACATATTATATTACAGCTAGTTTTAACTAGATTGTCATGCATGCCAACTTCCTTATATGTTTCATGTTCTCGCCTGTACTTATAACATAACATTGCAGTAATAACCTTACCTGTTGTGGAGTTCTCTTCATCTTAGCAAGTCTTCAGCTGCAACGTTAAGTCCTTTGGAAGCGTCAGTAAAATCTTCATCTTCCATCCGTCCTCGATCCAACAATTAATTGTGAATGTGCAAATCCTTATGAACATAAATTGGATGGGTTTATCCTTGAAACGAATATGTGATATGTTAAAAAAAAGGTTATGTCGTGAGGCATTGAGCCAGTAATATATCCCAAGATATTGATAGTGTTTTAAAGATTGATAGTGGGATAATGTCATGAGAGTTTAATAATAGTAACAGAACCAGACATTTGGAGGATATGCCAATTCTGTCCCCCCAAATAGTTTTAAATCAAAACAAATAAATAGTTACTGTTAAATAAATAGTTATGCTGCTCTTTTGTTTTCAAATATTCATTACCGTTTTGAAAAATTCTTCACTGGACTTTCAAGATGCATTCTCTCCCAACAGAGGCAGCTCCGTCATAAATTCCTGTACAACCTCTATCTTAATTCGAAGGTTTCTTGTGCACTAAACAGAGAACGCTGATTGGATGCAATAAAAGTTAGTTGTCCAATCAGTGACGCCGTTTCAAAAGTTATCATTCAAATCCCCTAAGTTATTTCCGTAAGCTTTCCAAAAGCTTAGCTTTATACGAATATGCACATTGCACTTTGAGTAGTCTTTACAGAACACAAACGCCTCATTTTCCGACTGTTTCATTGCACAGGCCTGTGTGAGACAAATATGTTATTCATGCATTCGGTGTTTTCATTGGCTGAAATATTGCCGGGTAGTTTAAGTTGCCATATTGTCCCGCTAGGGGAAAGTGCCGGCAAGCCGAGAAACCTTCGTATTAAGACAGAGGTTGCATAGGAATTAATGACGGAGCTACCTCTATCGGGAGAGAATGTCAAGATGAGACCAGCAGCAATTAAATGGATTTAAAACTTACAATAGCTCCTCAGATTGAAGTAAAATTCCTATGACTTGAAATTAAATGTTGTGGATTATTCTATCATTAAAAAACGCACGACAATCCTTACACCGTAATCAAAAGAGATTTAAATCTTGTTATATACTTATGTCTAGCATGGCGAAGTATGAATGAAATGATTATCTAAAACAACATAATTATCATCAACAACTTGTACGTGTGACTCAACGACTGAGTGAAAGTAATGAAGATCAACTCGTGTGATTTGTTGAATCACTACTTTTCCCCATTAAACTATGTTCAAAATATGTGAAAGTGCGTTCATAAAAGCCTTAATTATGAGCTGAAATGTTAAAAATAATTCTTTTTGGAGACACAATTCTAATCGACTATTGATGGTGAGGACCCCCTCAAATTCACTATACAAACATTTGAGAAATAGAAAATTTTAGTTATGCAACTTTTAATATCCACTCGTATATGTCCTCAGTATTGTCTATGTAAGCTTGTATTGTATTCGGCTCAATTCATATAATAGTAATTGTATGAGCTCGAGGGAACGTATATCTTTTTGATTTGTAATCCGATACTCCGCCCACGTAGAACATTATATTTCAGCAGTGACAAATTGTCAGTGAAAATTAAACAGGAAGAGACATGCAGAATCGTGATACTATCCATAAAGCACATTCGATAATCGAATTCATCAAAGGCTCAAGTGTCGCACAATGCTGATAAAACAATGGAACCCATTTACGCAACCGGAAGATCATTGGATGTGTTTGCATCGAATCGTGTATGTTTCCTCGTAAAGTCACACACTCGGCGAATCCTGCCGGTTTATACATGAAAACAGCGGATGAGTTTCATTGTTATTTGTCCCCGGCTGAAAGGATATCGGCAGGACCTACTCGTCCGCTCAATTCCCAAACCGGAAGTAAACTAGTAAAATATTTCCGATTGCGATTTGATCGCGTAGAGAGAACACGTAACGAGAAGTAGATTCCATCCATAAACAAATCAGTTGTGCTTTTATCTCACCAATGATACGAGAAAAGAAAGCGTGAGGGAATCACAACTTTACACGTTCGTTTTGTCACCGTAACATACCAATTAGCATTTAAATGAAACTTTTCAGCAAAAGTCATTATTTCTTATATATGCCAAACTTAATCAATGATGTCATTTGATCGCAAAGTATCAACTGTTACCAAAAAGACACTTTAAAGCTTATTGTGTTTTTTTTACAGTCACTGTATGAAGGTAGAACGTCGCAATTATGATCGAAAACCGGACAGTGGCGCGCGTCAAATAAGCAAACGTAATTTTGGAGACTTATCTAATACAGCCAGGAAGGCGGTTAGGAATTGGTAATGTTTGTTAGGTTATATAACTAGTATCCATGTATAGTGGACGTGATATCTACACCTCTGTGCATTTATAAGGCTGTTTTTAGATTTTCATGGAAAACCAGTATTTGTCATATATATGTCTTTTGGACATGAAAAGTTAACATGTTTTGATTTTATATCACCAGATATGACATTTAGGTTCATATCAAAGGTAAATAATATGTTATGAAAATCACGGAGTGGCTCTTTAATAAATCACGATGTTTAATGCATAACCACAAATCGTGATAATTAATAGAACACGTGAAATTACCATTATCGCATCTGAAATAGACAGGTAGGAGCGGCATCAAAGGAACATACGTTTATGCGCGTACATGTAACGCCGTCAAACAGGTGCGAATGACATACCTATAAATATATAACTTCAATTTTAAGTTGAAAAATCAAATATGGTCAATAACTTGTAATCGCTTTGGTTTCAACCGAAACAAGTCATTTAAAATTTTTATTTGTTTCCAAATTGTGTAAGTTTGTTAACGCGCAATATGCAGTTTATGGGTTATGAGTGTATATATGCAATATCGGTTTCTACTTATTGACTGTATGTGCATCAAATATGGTTAATGAAAACAAGTGCAGGCACGATATGTTCTGTTTTATAACACTTGTTGAACTCGTGTTAAGCACGTGCAGTTTGCAGATTATCACATGCACTGGCTGATTTATAGATTATTGCAAACGTGTTTATGGTATTACCAGATCAAAGCTTTCAGACATGTTGATAATAATAATCCCTGTATTTGGAAATGGGACAGTGAATTACTGTTGTAGTTGCGATAGAAGTCACTACGTGCATTTGCAAAAACGTAAGTAAATAAATTAAACGAGATCCCATGAAATGGGCAACCGCTTTATTATACGAATTAATAATTTGGATAAACTTAGAAGAACAAGACTGTTTGATATTTACTCGTTCATGTGATGAAGATATGGTATTACAACGGATCAAGTTCAGTTTATTACTCGGTATAAACAAATAGAGATGAATCGAAATCGAGAGATGATTCTGAAGACTTATAACTTACCAGATACGATTAAACTATAACTGTCCATCTGCAAATACATCTGATGTCGTGCATGCAGACTTCTCTTATAGTATAACATACTACGTTACAAATTACATTTAAATGTACGTACCAAGATTTTATGATTACCCTTTAGAATAAAACTTCGTTTTGAAATGAGAGACGATGAGCCAAATTATGCTTGTGAATAGTGTCAAGGCTTATATTTATTTTCATTCTACAGGCAGTCACGTTTTGGTGCAATGCTACACTGGATTTCAGCGCAGTACCACCCATGGTTCGCTAGTTCCAGCCGATGCTCGCAGGTTTCACCGTAATATATAGCCGCAATGGTGTTGCGGGCTTTCTCCCTGCAATAATACTAGCAGCCGCGTTATGAGTGAAATAATCTTAAAAGGGTCGTTAAACCCTAACTTACCTTACCTATATTTATTTTCCCTGAGCTTACGTTATCACGTGTTTACATACGGTTAACTTAAATTACGCTATGCAGTTTTAATACAAATAATTCCTAAGATCAAGTTGAGATGGCCTTTTTGCCAGATGTTATAAAGCGTTATGAAGAACACTGTATAACCTAATGTAGAATTTTAAAAATCTAATTGTTTCTAAGTGCGAATTTCATGAAATTCTACCATGGCTTTCTTATATTGTTAGTCATATATAGTCATTTGTGAGTCTCTTGTAACGATTGGCTCGTCAAATGAATATTCTCGATCGATACCTTTTTTTCATTGAATGATATAACAATCATCATACATTATTGTCGAATGCATTATACACATAAAAAACAATCATCTTTTCAAACAGGAGACGTATATGCAAATTGTGATACGCTATGATATATACTTTGTTCAAGAACAATGGTTAGAAATAAGTATACTCGTTTCAATGAAGAATACACCGGTTACGCTTCTGTCAATCGATAAAAGCCTTGCTCTGAATATAGTATGAAGACGAGAAAGTACACACTGATGTGTAAATGGGAGAGAGAAGACAGTCAAAGATAAAATATTCTTCAATCTTTCATTATAATCTACCATTTATATGTAAGACTCCCTTACAGTTGATTTTTGAGCATTTGTAAAAAGATGATTTTCTTGAAAACGTGTATTTCAATTTGCTGACATGTAAGATCATATTTAAGGAATCTTTTAGTGATTCAATATTTAAGTTACATGTTTGTCAAGAAATTTTAGAAGAGGTAAAAATTGATATCAAAACATTTAAAAATAAGTTTAAACTTAGTTTAAAATGAATTCATGAAAACAAATAGTTGGCATTAGTTTTGAAAGCAATATACGAAAAGAACTTTATCAAGCATACCCTATTTTGTAAACTGAAATGCGATGCTTTGGGAATATTTTTATGAATTAAATGAATTAACCGTTACAGATATAACAAATACTTTTAGTGACTAATTCATTGAAATCGAAATTTAAAAAATCATATACAAAATTACTTATAATGTGAGGAGAAATGCGATGATACTGAATCTTTGCCCGTTAGCCTTGGGAAGTTACTACATAACATATTTCAGAATTCATTTGATATGAAAAATATTCTTTAAATACAAAATTTACTTTTATATACAAAACAGCTTTTATGATGCGCCATCAGACATTGAACGTTCAGTCCTTTTTCAACAATAATTGAGAAAATGCAAAAAATCTGAAAATTTCTAAAATTCATTTGAGATTCTTTGAGTTCAATTTGTTAATCAAACACTTTTCTCGCTAAGCCATTACCGTTAATAGTGGTTGGATTTGTTCATTGTGCATTTGTATTGAATATGACATATTCTTATTTTTATGATTTTGAAGTTTCATAACGCTTTAACGACTGACCTTTGTTCGTAAAGTACATCACTTCAATGGAGAGAATGACACTAATCACTTTTCAGCAACAAACATTGATTTTCGTTTTCAATTATTTTGAAACCAAAACACCAATCTATTGCAAATGCAGTTACCCCCAAGACAATGAAACGTTAGCAGAGTGATATTTTCGTTAATAAACTGCTAGATGTTTGTTCTATATAATATCACAAATTGTTTGCCTGACAAGTTGTCTTCTTTTGTAATTTATGGTTTATTCATATAAGAATCTGGTTCGGTAAACAAGCAAGGCTTTGCTTTTATGAATACCTCATCAGTACAAAACGTAATAAGTTCACAAGAACTAGACACATCGAACAGAATAAAATACATGAAAACCATATGTGTGGGTACAAAACTAGGTGACAAAACGCTTGCAGTTGCTTTTATGGTAATCAATTCATTTTAACTTTCAAATCGCTTGCTCTTGCAAATATATTGGTGTAATGATTCTAAGATTTTTTTATTTTCATTACTGATAGTTGATGGTAATCCATAAAACACTGTTTGGAGGCTGGAGGCGTTTATGTAAAAGTAAGAATTATATCTTATATCTGTATAAAATTTGCATATGAAAAGATAATGAATAATATCTTCCTTGTGGTATCCACATGCCCATTCAGCGTTAGTTGATGTATATCTGTTGACTTTATCCGCATTTATTTTTTATCAGAACTATTTTGCTGTTAAAAGATTAGGGGCGCTTAATTAAGTTCTTTGTGTATGATAGAATGTAAAGCAAATTTTAAGCATAACATAAACGTCATTACAACGTCCACGGAACTTCACCGTGGGAGTACGTGCTGAAACACAAACGTCATATCACAGTTTATACATACACTGACTGATAGAGAAACCACCGCTATATGACGCCGTGACAATTGCTTCTTCCCATTTACACATTGACGTATCAAATTGAACAAAACACTCTTTTATTAGCGTACAATTTCCTGCACACGTACACCACGTCGTCATAAACACTATCCCCACGCATAGACACTGGCTCATTGAGAGATTGGTCTCACACATTCAGGAGTCAATGTTTCCTTCTCTCCTCCTCTACCAACGCTGTACGGAGTACTAGAGGGCCAATCCCACGTTTAACCTTGGAAGCTCAGAAGGGCTGGCCAATCAGTGATCACTTCCAGTTCATCTATAGATCCCACTCGTAGGTCGATAGTCAGAAGCCAGTTATTGGTGTGTTGGTTCGCGGCAACAGTTGTGTGATATTCTATTAAGTCTGGACGCAACGTAAATCCATTTGCAGCATGAAAAAGGTAGGTACATTTATATCGTTTTACTTGGGTAGGAATAACGGACTTTGTCACAAGTCATAACAATTGATTTAACTCTTAACCATGCATCATAAGATTGTATGCAATGTATTTTTCACCCTTTTGATCAGTTTCGTGATTATTTTATTTTTATAGCCAATATATATATATATATATATATATATGTAAATTAGAAAATACATCACGAAATATTGTGTTTCATAGTTATTTATGCCATGAATACCCCGAAACATGCAATGGAGAATGATTTCCCCCTTGAAATGTCTTCATTGACATGCTCATCTTGTGTTATTCCTGTTAGATAATAAAGTATTATCACTCATTCGGATGTACGTTCTGTATGAGAATTCAACTACTATGTACTTTTTTAACGTAAGAAATCTAGAAAATGATTACTTCTTTCTTTCAACAGTTCTTATTTCTTTATTGTCTTTTGAAATTTTATATCATGCTCTCTGAATAATTGTGATTGAATACATATTATCTGGAAGTATCTAGTTTGGAAGATGTTTAAAAGAAAAGTTATTACATTTTCTTAAAATAAAGATGTGGTCAGCATATAAAAGAGTAAATGAATGAATGACGTTATTTCTTTATTGCTAATTTTTCCATAATAGTTGATTTCGCATGATTGTTATCTTTGCAATTATTTCCTTTTCCTAATACGTTCGCCATGATTGATTTTACATTTAAATGTTGAGTTGAGCACATGAGTAAACGGTCGGCGGTTGATAATCAATGCACGTGGGCGTAATCTGAACAGCATGAAAGATAATGAAAATGTTTTCTGACGTTCAATTTATTCCGAACAGTTTTACAAAACGTCTACAGTTTTTACTATCATATAAAAATGTAATATTTTTCCACAACTTTTTTACTTTATCATTAGGTACTTCCTCTATCCTAACGCTTACGTTTATATGCAAATTAACATTTTTTTCGGGTTATAAAAAATGAACATGCGTTTCGTAAACGTTATCTGGTATAGTTTCAAGTGCATTAATTCTTTTAACTGATTATTTCCATCTAATTTCGACCAATGCCAACAACTGAATATGTGAACTCGCTTTGCAAAACGATTCCAAGGCTAGAGTTGTATGTACACATGTGCACATTTGAAAATTTGACACGATTATGTTTCATCATTTCGTTAAGATAGATAAAAGATTGTATAGAGGAAATAATAAGTTTTTGTGGGAAATGCTTTATTTTGAAGTCGATTACTTTCTCTAAGTAAATTCGAATCCCTTTGTCCTTACCGTTTGTTGACTGTTGCGACATGTTTCTTAACTCAACTTTGATTTCTAACAAATCAAGTTTTGTCATTATCATTATTCATAATCACTTTATAATTTTTCTCCCGGTTATTTAAAGTAATGTCATTCTTAACATATTTGCCCCTTTTACTGCTCATTTTCTCTTATAATAATCTCCTTGCCCTTTTTGTCTTATACTAATCTCGGTGCTCATTTTCTCTTATACTTATCTCGGTATTCATTTTCTCTGTTACCAATCTCGGTGCTCATTTGGTCTGCTACCAATCTCGGTGCTCAATTTCTTTGTTACTAATCTCGGTATTCATTTTCTCTGTTACTAACCTTCTTGCTCATTTTCTTTTATACTAATCTCCTTGCTCATTTTCTCTTACACTAATCTCATTGCTTATTTTCTCTGTTACCAATCTCGGTGCTCATTTTGTCCGTTTCTAATCTCTTTGCTCATTTTCTTTGTTACTAATCTCATTGGTCATTTTCTCTGTTACTAATCTCTTTGCTCATTTTCTCTGTTACTAATCTTATTGGTCATTTTCTCTGTTACTAATCTCTTCGCTCATTTTCTTTGTTACTAATTTCGGTATTCATTTTCTCTATTACTAACCTCCTTGCTCATTTTCTCTTATACTAATCTCCTTGCTCATTTTCTCTTACACTAATCTCATTGCTTATTTTCTCTGTTACCAATATCGGTGCTCGTTTTGTCCGTTTCTAATCTCTTTGCTAATTTTCTCTGTTACCAATCTCGGTGCTCATTTGGTCTGCTACTAATCTCGGTGCTCAATTTCTTTGTTACTAATCTCGGTATTCATTTTCTCTGTTACTAATCTCTTTGCTCATTTTCTCGGTTACTAATCTCTTTGCTCATTTTTTTGTTACTAATCTCGGTAATCATTTTCTCTATTACTAACCTCCTTGCTCATTTTCTCTATTACTAACCTCATTGCTCATTTTCTCTGTCACTAATCTCATTGCTCATTTTCTCTGTTACTAATCTCACTGCTCATTTTCTCTGTTACTAATCTCGGTGCTCTTTTTCTCTGTTACTATTCTCTTTGCTCATTTTCTCTGTTACTAATCTCATTGCTCATTTTCTCTGTTTCTAATCTCTTTGCTCATTTTCTCTGTTACTAATCCCTCTGCACATTTCCTCTGTTACTAATCTCATTGCTCATTTTCTCTGTTACTAATCTCGGTGCTCTTTTTCTCTGTTACTATTCTCTTTGCTCATTTTCTCTGTTACTAATCTCATTGCTCATTTCCTCTGTTACTAATCTCATTGCTCATTTTCTCTGTTACTAATCTCGGTGCTCAGTTTCTCTGTTACTAATCTCACTGCTTACCCACCACCTTCTGTACATGCTTTACCTCCCCACCTCCCCCTGTACCTCACCCACCACCGTCTATACATCCTTTACCATCCCCTTTATATGTCACCTTTAACATTCTAAGGTTATCTCTTTTTTTCTTTTTATGCTGTCATTGACATTTTATGTATAAACGGGTTTCATTCATATTTGAAATAGAAGTTGCACGTTTGATGAAGGTTGTCAGTTATTAGCTTCATGATAAGGTCAAAGATGTAAACCGGGTTATTCAGGTTCTTTTCAACTGTTGCGTGAAGGCTGTGCTTTTGATGAGAGACAGAGTAGAAACATCATTAATTAGTATTTATACCTGAAGGTCATGTCTAGGCTTGTTCGTCTCATTATGGTCAATGACCAGAACAAATATATGGACATTCTCACTTTTAATTCAAGGATAGAAAGCAATTTACTCTTCTAAAGCTTCGAAAGCTCCTTGTCATCACACTTAAGACATTTTTCAAAAACATTTTCTTTACCGTTTCTTGAAATTTCTTGTGTTTTATGAGCGTGAAAGACAATCCATTACTCTGATTGTTTATCATAATTTTATGAATTAACGGATTAAAATTTCCTAGATATATATTTGAAAACATTCTATACCTTTTAATCTACATTTACAGTAGTCCGAAAACGTACAAATTGAATTAGGGAACTCTTCAAATAGATTGACTATCAAATAGATAGCTGTTTAGTGTGTGTTTCTGATATTTAGTTTCGCTTAGAATAATTTACCCATACGTAAAGTCACAATAGTTTGAAATTAAGGCATTGGCGTATATACCGCAGTAGCACGATTCTAAGATTATTTGTCTTAATATTTGTCCAAGTGATTTAATTCCGTTAACTGTTCCAACAATATTAACCATTTATCTAGGTTATCAACATTTCCTTGTATGATATTTACTCAAATATTTTACCGTTCTTTTACATTCTTAGAAAATATTTATCAAATGTTTGAAATTTGTATTGTTTAAAAAGGACTGTCTTTCACTTGAGAATTATTAATTGCCCTATGAAAACTACAGTGCTACAGTACCTTCAAGACGCCTGGTTTAGAGTTTAAAGTATAAACACAAACTCCTGTATTGATCAATGTAACGTAGAGCCCCATAAACAGTGGTATGTGCTAATCTATCAACTGCTTCGTACATCATGGATTCGTCTCAATGTGGACGAATGATTCAACTGTACTGATCTGATTTAATCCTTGCTGTCGCTCGTTCAGGAATCGGAATAATCAGAAAGTTAAACATTGCTTCCTAAATGAACACGGTCTTACAGTTACGCCTACAGTTCTGAAATGCTTTTGTCTGACGTTGCTGCGTATTGAATTAAATGTCAAAATAGTTTGAAGGGGAAGAAATCGATTTTAAATAAAAGCAATTGAAAGAGTTATTTTGGTGTATTAGCTAAACAAGCAGCATCACATTTAAGAGCAATTGTTGAAAATTATCTTATTATGTCAGAGAGGTGAAATGAATTTAACTAATAACTATTTCATTGTTAATTCATTTCCAAAATATGACAATCATATGAATATAAAAACAACATATTGGTTTCTGTTTAGTCTTAACAGATGACTTAACAGCATAACATTTAATCAACGATAAAAATCAATCTATCTAATATTATATTTTCTTGTATGTATATTGTATGTGGTGTGTTATGTTTAAAACGTATAGAAAATTCGTAAATACATGTAGCTATACATGTAAATGTATATACTTAGGATAGTTTCGTTATATCAGTATATTGCAATACAGAATTTACAAAAAAATGGAAAAAAACGTAATAAAATTGCGATTTTACTGAAAATTCCAAACAAAGTGTGTACTCGCAAAGTAAAGATAGCATAGACATGTTTAAAGCGCCGAAACCAGTCACTGAATTATCTCTCTTTACAAAATGACGACAAGTTAAGCATTGATCACAGTTCTAATTGCTTTTAATTAATCAAGAGAGCATGGAAAAACTTAAATATGAAAAGTACCAATATTGCAATATGCTTTTCTGTATCGAAATACAATGCAATACGGAAATGAGAAGCAATACCCATCCTTAGTATATACATGTAGCTATATTCGTAAAAGATCAATGTAAAAAATATCAATAGTAATCGAAGAACCCCTTGGGTATAAATCTGTAAATATTTGGTTCATCAGCTAAGTTTTATTTTTGGCAAGAGAGAAAGGGAGAAACACCTATGTATTATAACGGTTTTAACATTATTTATACAGAAAGTACTTCTGTTCGTTAACGACTAGGCGTGGGTGTTATCCAGTTAACCAGTATTTGTTAAGATTCCAACAACTATAAGACAAGGGATTAAATATGTATCAAATGTGTACTTTGTTCCTATTCATATACTGCTATATTTTACTCGTGAGTTTGTTATATCACTACTTGAAATATATGGGAACAACGTTGACCAGATGATAAAACAAATCAATAGATGCAGGTGGATAAGTATGATTGACTCATTTTAGGCTTGCGAGTACTTACAAAATACACATTTTAACAGTTTGATTGTTGAAATGCGAGTCTACTTCTCCATTCAGCAATGTAAAGATAGACAATGTAAATGAAACCTGTTTTCCAGAGAGTGTTTTGTAATGTATATGTGTGCCAAGAACAAGATTGCTATAATGTTAGCTAGGGGGGATCGATTTCAAAGCTATGCAAACATTCCATTCCACGAATCGAATAGGCTTCAGATATTACAAGCAATAACCTACGATCCATGGTTTTGATTGAAACAGTTTCAGATGATCGTGAAATATGAGCCAGACAGAGCATACCATGAGAAGCCAAAGGCTCTCTATGGCACAGAGGGAGATTTGACAATAAGCCCTGATAAACTGATGTATATTTTAGTAGTTCCTGGATGACAGGGCTGTCTTTGTATCATCTATGTAATATAAAGTTTCATATATATACGGGCGCCTTGTTTTGGGGTCGTGTCAAAGCCATGTCTGCGATGATACAAGTCGAAGTGATTTATTTTGAAACTATGGATGTTATCTTCTTAAATTGCAATGGTTTTCATCGATCGATTGTACTCTATCCCTGCGTATTCTTAATATAAGTTTTATGGTTACTATAACCGAGAATACGCAATTATTGAAGCGTATAAAAATGAGTTTAAGTGTTCGTAAAAAGCCATCATGAAAGTGAGTATTGAATAGATTTATATAACAAGAATTTCGAATAATCTTGAAATATCAGCAAGACACGGCAGAATACATCAGAATTGCAAGCCAAAAACAACCTTTATATGAAGTTAACAGGAGAAGAAAAGTATAAAAGGAAAGCGACGATTATTCAATCGAATTAATATGAGCACAAATGATAAAAAAAAGTTTGTTAAGACGTTATGAAGAGAATAGGAAATGGATCTACATTGTATTCATAAGTTTTTTTCCCTAAACTTGGATAATTTTCATTATTGTAACTGAATCTATATTGACAGTCATTGCCATGGTTCTTTTAAGTGAATTTGGAGATAAAACATCATTTGAAAGGATGTATCTCTACAATGAGTGTAGAGTTTACTTATTAAAACGTAATTTCATAATCTGGTAAAATATCTGGTTGTTATTAATTGTTTGCCTAGTGAAGCTAATCGGATAGTTCCGCATGCTTTCACATTTCAAAGTCATTGCAAGGTCATTGGGTGGTGAGATCTGCTTATTGACCATCTTTGACCATGGGATCAGGTCAGTCACAGTTCAATAACGAGCACCATTAGTCATGTTCTCCCCTGGGACACCAGCAAATCATTGCATTGCCGAACCATACCTGTATGAATCCTGAAAGCATGGATATGATCGTGTGATATGCAGAAATCTTGGATGCATCGTAACTTCAGGAGTATTAATTATTTGTACTAAATCAACTCTTGATTAAATTGATACAGTTTTCGGCACTCAGTTATGTTACAAGGATGCAAATGTCCATTTATTTACAATAATTAGACAACTAAATACAATTACCTTTCCAGCGATGCTTTTATGCTTTAGTTGTTTAACAGCCCTAAAAACACAATCATATAAGACAAGGAATAATATATACATACATAGACACTCAATGCATAATAAAAAAAACCGCTTGACGTCCAAATAAAAACACACAGTTAGGACAGTTATGCAGAAGCAGTTGAACAACTAGTTTGATTTAGTTACACGTGATCAGCTTTTTATGAAGAATACTGAATATTTTGCATTTCAATACATCTCAATATCATTTATCACTGCTAGTAGTTTTATTGGGTTCAATTATCGACAAAGAATACATACAGTCAGAAGTCCTTTATATAATGAGATTTTGAATTCATTTTAAAAAAATGAGGATATGAAATTTACCAAAAGTCAAGATCGATTAGTTTTAGGAACTTTTATGGCACTACGGTTCTTGGATCACGTATTCATCTCATGAATAAATCATGGGATCTCCATTGTTATCCTCTAATATTGCCCAGAATACAACAATCATGTCCACTGTTACGTGAAAGATTGCTAAAATTCAGAAATATCCCCACAAATTAGATTTGATTCATCCTTAGAGACCACGGCAGGAGACGGTTTATAACGTTTAACTGAGTTACAGAGCTGGTCGTGATCAATTGGTCTCCGTAATTACACATAGACGTGTAGATCGTCGTGATGCAAGCTTACGTGAGGTTAGGCACATAATGGAGAATAATACTTATTCAAACTGTAATTGGTCGTTTTATTCGGACATTTATAATCAGTTGGAATCGATGAATGAATCAGCATACCCCACTCGTCCCCAGTATGTACGGTACTTAATGGGTGTGGTATGAACTTGATTGACGGGCTATTGTATCCGAGTCTTTCATTCCGCTGCAAATAAAAGTTCACTGGGTGTAATTGATTTCATTCAGATATGCATGCGTTTCGGTTGTAAAGACACGTATCTTTATAATTCAGTTGGAAATTGCACCGAATGCGTCTAGAATAACGTTCATATTTGTTCACTATTATTGTAAAAGTGTATCGAAGTGTAAAAACCATGTAAATTGCTGCATTGTAGCATTACAATATTACCCCCAACGATTATCATGTGTTTTGCTTTAGGATTAAAGATTTTTTTACATACCCTTTACATACCTTATTTCACACAATTACAATGTAATGGTAACATTTTTCAGTCTGTTTAAAAAACAATTGGCAAAGAAAAAATCAAATCCCATATTATTGTTAGGGCAAATTAAATTTACAAGTCCAATATTATTTGTGTTGTTTTGTAAAATCTAAAAAAGTAACCAAAGGCATAAAACATAAAAATTTATTCATTTATGACTCCTTAATGTATTAGCGATGAGTTTTGTCTCATTCAAGCGATATGAAACGTTCATCTCGATACTTATACCTCTGATCCGTAGATCAAATGAGAAGTTTAAGAATGATCACTGAAAAGTGTGAAACCGGTCGGGGATTCAAATCATTTCCAGACTATTATATAAAGACCCCATGATGATCACTGAATAGTGTGAAACCGGTCGGGGATTCAAATCATTTCCAGACTTTTGTTTTTTATCTATTTATTACTTGAACTATGAAGAAGTTTTTGTGTGTATATATGCAATAAATAAAGCGTTCATGTGACATTAGCACGCAATTTAAATAGTTTTTGAACGGCGATATCCGATTAGCATGATTCACAAAGATTAAATGGAACTATCAAGTTCCTCACAGATTTCAGTCAAACCATTCAACATTCTCTTACATTTATGTTTTACTAATGATCGAAGTAACATTGATATTAATCAAAATTCACTTCATCATTAAACATGTCAGGTGAACGTCTCGCCCCCTTCCTGTACACCATGTGAGTTCCATGTTTCTTCATCACCATCGTAAAGTTCAGAACATATCTAGCGTAATGCTTGGCAAGGCATGGTTACAGGGAGACGATTAACTGCAGTTTGATTGGAATAGTTGGGGGCGGACGATATAGGATTAGGATATTGTGATGGATGTTGCAATGATGTTCTATGTACGTTGATGTAGGTGGTGGTAATTTATTCCACCAGGCATCAGTGTTATCAATTGTGATAAAAATGATGGCAATCTGGATGACAAACCTTCTCAATGATTAATAGTAATACGATTGATATGGTGATGAGTACGATTATGTCAATGATACCAGTATTGTAATCATCTAAATGGATATGATGCAGGATGTAAATGGAGTGAATGTAAGTTATATATGGAATATAAATTTTTGATATGGTCATGAAGACGATAGCTAGGTTAAAAGAATTATAAAAATGATCGGAAGATGGTTACGATGTGAGGATTAGTAAGAAATGCCGTTTACAAATTGCTAGATAAAACGATGCTTACCAAGCAAAAGTGAATGCACAATTTTTGTCTGCAGCTTGTCTGTATTTGTGTCGTTCTTTCAAATAGCTATATACAGATGCATTTATCAGTTACTTTTCGCATTAGCGTTGTAGTACAAGTTCAAGTCCAGAATCAATACGATGTGAAAACCTTGACTGAATGATAGAGTAAAAAGTTAAATTCGTTGCACCCAAATTTCTTTTGAAATAAAGTATGATGTTGCCCTCTAATACTCTAGTTAAAGCACGGGGACGGTAGACAGAGCAAAGTTGTACATTATTACAAACTCATTTGGGTGTAGCTTAGATTATTACTTTCCTGAGATGCAAAAATTATGTGTGTGGGAACCATCCTGCTTTTAATTATCTAGAAATGAAACAATGTTTACATTACTTACGTTAATAACCTATGAACAGAAATAATAAAATAAATCTAATTAGTTAACCTTTGATTTAAGCTTTGCAATTTTAAATTTGATATGTGTACAATCTTTAATTCATTTTCTTGTTACTTGTTCCTTGAAAATACAAAATCAAACAGCTCTCAAATAAAACAATTAAACCTTTATGTCGTGCGACCCTCTACGGGTCACACTGCCATTAAAATGCTTATTATTGCCAGTCATAATAAAAATATGGGTAATGTTTGATCAAAAGGCGTTATGACGGACTGAATATCTCAAGGAGTTGTGCATCATGTAGATGAGCACTTACTGAATTGATTGGACTGAAAGATCTAAAACTTGTAGAGACAGTTGACGTGATATAACGTCCAATGTCCAATATGCTACGGGGCGCCATGACCTGACGTGAAACAACGCGTAAGATCGACAAGCATTTGTTTGTCATGTTTCAAGTTGACTGAACCGAAATCATAAGTTTCCATGGAAACATGCTCACGAGGGGCAGCAAAAAGAGCGGAAGACGTCGTTCAATTGTTATTTCATGTGAATATGTAAACTTTTATGTCAGATAAGGTACTTTTTATTGTAAAAACCGTTAAGCATTTTAGAATTAACAAAAACTCCTGGATACATACTTTTAATGATTTATATGAAGTTGACGAGTTGGTTGAAATAATTAGTTGAACTATATTTCAAAAATAAAATTTCCTACAAATTTAAAATCTATTTTCATAAAGAAAACTCATTTACATGTGGATAGAATATCTAGATCTAACTGTCTGTTTGTGAAATGTTTCTGTACTACATTAAGAAAATGTCGTTTTCCAAATTGATTCACTACTTTGGAAAAAAGGAGTTGTATCTGTCAACGGGATTTTCAATTTGTTATCGAGAATAAATGTATAACTTTTGTCGAAATGATTTAATGTTTACTTTAAAATTAAGAACACGAGTCAACTAACGTGCGCAATAACCAAAAGGGGAATCCGCCTCATATATCTGTATAGAATAATTACCTGCATAATTAAGAAGGCTCCAACAATAATATCTCAATCAATCCAATGTCAGTACTGGACAAGGTAAGGTCACCTGACAGTCATAGGGGAAAGGTACTTTAAAAAACACTTGTGCCAAATGTCGTAAAAATAATTTCCACCTTGGACTTTAAGTCATCGAACATGACAGTTCAACTCCATTTAACCCCTTTTCTAGCAAGATAATAGTTGAGCTTCGGTTATTTTGTATTTGGTCTGAGCTGCTATGTTTACAACAAGTCTCTTATACGAGGTTAACTAGCTGTGAAGACGATCACACATCTAATGTCAATTAGCCACGCTCAACATTGAAGAGCTCATTCTGGCCAACAGAGTTGTAAGCCATCAAACGACTGTATTTTGGCTTAAAGAGCAGTAGCAAGTTCTTTAAATAAATGTTTTCTTTAAAATATCTCAGATAAACTTATGTTTCTTCCAGATGCATTATCTTTCTGTGCATTATCTTTGTTATAGAGGAGCAAACATCTCATTACTCGACCCGATTTTCCGCAGTGGTAAAAGAAAGTATTAAGCATCAAGCAGGAACTGCTGGCGGCATTATTTTGAGAACATCATTTCTGGTGAGGAAACGGATTCGCGTAGCCTAACTACGTTAGTTTAAGAATGGCTTCTTATGATTAAAGGAGATTACCTTGCATTTGTAACATTTAATTCGTTTTCTTGAGATCACTTAGTTTACCTAAACTCGTGCTACTGTCCCTTTAAGGTATTCACCTCGCTGATTGTTAGCGCCAACCTTTACTCACTCTAAAGAAAAATGACTGTGACGTTATCTGTGACTGGCAATGCTCCCGGGGATATAATAATGAAGGCTATAGGCATTTGATTCTTTACTCCGGTTTGAACAGAGCAATAACTCTGTTGTCATTTTCATTAAAAACCGAACTTAAATGTCCAATTAAAGTTAAAACAGCATTACTCGTATCTGATTTACGTCAATCACATTTTATCTGTTTGATTCAAATACAGAAAATGAAAGCCATTAGTGTTAATTTTCATCAAAAACTTAAAATCTGAAGGTACATCATAAGTTTTTGTTACATAAACTTGAAAGGTTAAATCATTTAAATACATGTAGAAAATGTGTCAACGGATAACTACCTGATTAAATTTTAATGAGTATCGTTTCAATAATGAAACAAAGGTGTAGTCGATAACCATACTGGATTGACTGCAAATAGCAGATGTCAGAATCCTGATATTTCAAGTTGTAATTGTTAGAATAGACGCCTATGTCCTCATCAAATAAATCCCCAAGAGATAAAATCTACTTGTCATAAACATCTGAACTCCTGAACTGAATGTCGCATGAACAATAATCGTACTGAAAATCAATGGAGCAATGTAACTCTTGGTTATGTTAAGTACTGTAACTGAAATTTAAGTGTTAGCTACAATGTGTCTGCTTGAACAGAAGAAATGAACCTCTCAAACTTTTGGACCTCAAGTGACTTTTAATTTCTTCCAAACTAACTGAACGAATTTGGTTTTAATTGTTTTAGCAAATAAAGGAATTGGGTATTTCAATTTACCATATGCTTCTACCAGTATTCATTCTCCTCATAGAATCATAACAATTCGTTTTTCGAAGCCCGATAGTGTTTTTATGTGGAGTTCATGGTTTAACGTCTCATGAAAGTTATTTTCGTCTCAAAATGACTTTTGATAATGATCTTGCGCAGTATTTCGGAGCTTTTTTAAGGTCAAGAATAAATGTGTCAATTAGAGAAGGAGGTTTCCTTGGGTTTTCTTAATAGACTTCATCGTTTGCTAAAGTTTATGTATAATTACTGATAACAAGTATAATGTTGTTGAATATATAAACGCCGCCCTGGAGTTTGTCTGAGACATTTTGCTCATGTGATGAACAAAGAATGATAGATTCATTATGTAAAGACGAGATGACAGTTGCTCAGGGATCGCATTGCGCGAAGAGGTAATTGTGAATGTCTGAGGTCACCTACAGCACCCTCATTGTTTTCTTGCAGCCTACAATAATGAGCTGACATTCACACGCACAAGCGTTGAACAGTTGAATAACAATAAATCTCTCTAGTGATTCTTAATGTGGTTGGCTGGAAGGAAATCATTACATTTGTCTATGGTGTTAAACCTATGGTGGAGTTACTTTATACTATATGATGGTTGAATAAAAAAAAATTTCAAGAGCAGAGAAATGGAGCGTTGCCATAGCACGGATTCCAAATTAGTTACTCTGTTCCTGCAGTGAATCAATTGATCTCTTTTCACTATTTCTTCAGGAGTTTTGAGATCAACGAACATTACTCATTACTTATAATCACTTTAAATATGTCTATAATATATGAAATATGTATACGTTTAAATGAAATTAAGATTATTTATATGAAGAACATCTTTTAAGTCGATGATAATTTGGTTGAGCACATGAAAAACAATCAACAAAGGGATGTCTTATGTATGAATCTATATCTTAATTTTATAAGTATAAACTGCTCACATGTGGGACCTGCAAATTGAACAAAAACGTGTCCATAGAGATAAACATAACACTGATTACATAAAACATAGCTTGACGTACAAAAAAGGAAATATGTCAATATATTGTCGCATTTTAAGGAGATGTTAGAAAATGAAAGATAAATGGATTAGGGAACAAAGTTATTCTACAACTTTTGTTCCAGAGAGACCACCCCGATTTTCGTTACATTTTATCATGGTTATTTTCATGCCAAATATACATTATAAGCAAATACTATCATAAATAAATAAATCATATAATCTAAATTGTAAAGCATACTGATCGGGACGATCCCTTTCTTCACATGACTAGTTCATATCTAAATTTAATTTGACATGTACATGTAAGTAAGATTTTATTTCTTACATTTATATTCACTGCTTAATGTCGATTGTTATGTGGGATGATCATAAAGATATCGTGTCATTCTTCTGTTCGACATATAGATTGAAATTATCTGACATTTGCTTCCGCTTCTTATAGTCGAATGTATGCGTGGGTGTAAGCGTTTCCTCATACCTAGCAGACTGAAAGCATCCCCCAACTCGTTTATTCATGACTATTTCATCATTATGATCATATCTGAAATGGAGTCATTATGTAGATATCGTTTAAGCTAAAAAGTTTTATTCATTCATTTTAAATAAAATGAAATAATTTCTATTTGGCATTATACAGTAAATGACTTTCTTAAGAAATCAATTTCCCAATGTAAATTATTGTACATGTGTTATCTTTTGGAAATAATTAATTGAAAATCCTTAAATAGAGAGGGCATTAATGTATTGCTCTCTTAATGTTTCACTTACAAGTGAATATCTCTCAATTATAACTGAAAAGCGTACATGTTGGTACATTTAATTTAGTGAAACAACAGTTTAAAAGGAAACAAATCGAATACATGATTGGACACGAAATGATAAAATCGAATGTTATCAAAAGATTATGCTCAATATAAAACTCTCAAATGCACCATCACATAAAGTTTAACGATTTTAAGTCCATTGTGTATGCGAATGAACCAGTTCACCTCAGGATGGGCATGTAACATTATCCATGCTGCGCCGACATATGGTAATAAATAATGTTGAATACGCTGAGGCTGATGTTCTTAGCTGTGAATGAGAAGATCGTGTGTTTTCTAGACGTGTGAACCTATCCCAATGTTACATGGTGTTAGCATAAGCAGCTTAAGAGCATCTTGAAAACTGGAACGTCCAATTGTATCATGTGTTCATGTGTTGTTGAACTTTGAATTGAAATGTCATGATTTTCCCATATATTTGTAGCACTCTAATGATCTGCAAAACATGAACGTCTTTGAACAGCTTGATGGAAAAGCGGTTTGGCCGCTGTAAGATGTAAGATGTAAGATGTAAGATGTACTCTTTGAAACGACCGACATTATTTTCTTTCCTTAAGACATAGAAACGATCGGAAACGAAACTTCTTTTATGAAAATGAAAATTTAAAAAGCATGATTGATAGACCTAACACAGCAAAACAAAAGCAAAAAGCTTTTTCGTTTACTTATGATAACTAAGGATAGGTAAAAAGGCTGTTTCATGTACATAAATGCAAGTTGCTTTACTAATTGTCCTTTTACTGACGTGCTTGAGCGTTGTTATTATTTAAATGAGGCAAAACAAATATCGAGCTTAAAATTGATTGCTTTTGCAATATTTTTCTGGGTTTATGATAACTGTATGGAGTTGATGTTATCGAATCCGTTTCAAATAAAATATAATATATTGATACGTTACAAATCAGATATCTTCAAATAATGAATTTAACTAAGAAACACTGAATGAAAATAGACCGGTCACAACACCAGCACTGCCCTACCCAATAATTCAGACTGCTGAGCACTGATTCCCCTTAGACTTCATCAAGTGCCAATCCTAAATCTACACGCTCTGTTTTCGCTTACAGACTATTTGCCTTTGAGGTTTGCTAGCAACCCATGGTTTCATGACAGAGTAATTATTTGCCTGCTATTGCCATTCAACTAAGAAACATTCAACGTTACAAGAGTGGAACTGTTTTAAAGAATATGTTTTCTACAAACAAATAATATTAAGCTTAACGGGAAATCTTGTGTAATCTCGCATCGTACGAATTCATGCTTTGGAGAACAGTTTAAGAATACTTTAAATTTATGTATATTTGTGACCAGGTTTTACCGGAAAATAAATTGAAAACAAGTAAAAGAAACGTCTATAAATAAAAAAAAAGCTTCTGTAGTAGATTTGATTTTGGTAAACCACTTATTTCAAGAAAATCTAGTGACATTCATTTTTTTATATCTATCAAATTGAAGTTTTATTAGATTATAGTTTGAAGACTGGCGTCTAGGTTCCATATATGTGCATGCAATGGTTATTTCACAAATCATTTTAGGAATATAATTATTCAGAAATCGATCAATTACTTGACAGGGTATGTAATTGAATTTAATATCGGAACAAGAATTGGTCGTACTTTTAGTGAAAATTAACATACAGCAATTATTGTTAAAACTATTCAGACAAAGAGAACCACTCTGACTTACCCCTCGCTGAAACTAATGAGAGCATGTTTATTTTACTGACGGAGAAATGTTCGAAACAAAAAGCTCGCCAAATCAGTTATATTGTACTCTTCGATATATCATTGATTCATTGTAAACAACTGTTCGTAAAACTATTACTATTTACATTTTCTATAGACATATGAATTCATAATCTAACGAGTCTTTTAAATGCAGAATTTATGAATAAGTAATCGTAAATAATAATGGATGTAGTTCAAACAGTTCAAACTTTGCTATGTATCGTTTACCCTGTAAAATTTGATTATCATGACATCTATGTTTTTTCTATACTAAGCTACTCAATATTCTATTTTGTGTGTTATTTTTCCATTCATTGGATTTAACCATAGAAATAAAATGTCCATGTAGTACATTATTCATCATCAAGTTCAGATTTAAAGACAAGAACTAATACTAAATTATATCATAACAAAAACATTATATACAGTGATATGCACTATTGTTAATTATGATTGTCACTCTGAAAAACTTTACGATTTTCGCTTATCTGGCATTAGGATTGTAGTTCGTAGATTCTTTCCATATACATATATTTACAATATTACAAAGAGATGTGTTTCCTAACAAATCGTCATATTGAAAACAAATTTTTCACGCCAGTAATTCACAATCTTTTAATTTTCTTCAAAAGAAATCCAAAAAATCTTACAATTGTTAAATGGCTACAGAACCAGGATTGGTGAAAGTTTTTGCCAGTAGCTGATGTTATAAGAATGACGAACATCACAAATTGATTGAACACACACGCCCTTGTGATTTTATTTTTCAGTGACCTTTCATTCACAAAAATGCAACACTTAATAGTTGGTGAACGATCTCCACTATCCACATTCTTCGGGCGAAAACTATAGGGCAACATGTAAAGTCTAATGTTATTTTTTTATATTAAAGTAACGATGGTTTAAAGAAAACTTTGAAACAATATTTGCCAGATGAGAAAATCGATTTATTGACGTTATCAATATGCATAGCAAGTTTAAAAGTATAAACGTATTTATTTGTTTGGAATTACAAGACTTACATGAACTTTGAATGATATACGTACACAAACACATAAATATATACAAAAATACATACATTCAGACAGACAGCCAGACATACATACCACATATTTATGAAATAAGCAAATAATACCTTCGTAGCATTGAATGATTTATGAATGTTTGTAGCGAAAACAGCAAGCCAGAAAATAAATCTCAATGCTGTCTTGCTTGTTGTTTCAGAACTGGTGGAAGATAACACTGCTGCAGATATCTGGCGTCCTGTATGTTCTTCTGTTGCTCATCCCTATGCCCGTCAACACTCAGTACGACAGAGGTAAGGTGAGTCTCCTTATCTCACACTAATATTAACATATTGCTGTAACAGGTGATCTCAAACACTCAGTCCGGCAGTCGTAAGGTGAGTCTCCTTATCTCACACTGTTATTAATTATTTGCTGTAACAGGTGATCTCAAACCCTCAGTCCGGCAGTCGTAAGGTGAGTCTCCTTATCTCACACTGTTATTAATTTGTCCCTGTAACAGGTGATCTCAAACACTCAGTACGACAGAGGTAAGGTGAGTCTCCCTATCTCACACTATTATTAATTTGTCGCTGTAACAGGTGCCCAGGTCGCTGTAACAGGTTATTTTCAGTACGACAGAGATGAGGTTAACCTCTTTACTTCATGCTGCTTTTACGAGACTATAACAGGTGCCCGTTAACGCTCAGTGCGACAGGGCTAAGTTTTGTCTCCTTATATCATGCTACTATCAAGATATTGCCTAAAATGGTGCCCTTTGAAACTCAGAGTTAAGACTGGAGGTGAGTAACCCTATCTCAGAGAAGTGTGTGTTAATTTCAATTTGATACAGGTAATTTGAGTATCGCACTACTGCATATATTTAAGAAATAGAAGACGAGTTGGTGTGCATCTCGTTGAATAAAACATAGCAGGGAGCATAAAACACTATGTTTTATGCTCCCAGCTATGTTTTATTCAACGATAGGTGCACAACAACGAGTTTTCTATTTCTATATGAGATACCCTTAACAATTACTTGCTTTATATATATATAAACAGTTGAAAAATTACGGTATTTTTAACAAAAACATTTTTAAAACAATGATGCCTGCCGCCGTAGAACATATTTGGACGAGAACATTTTCATGTTTGGGGTGGGCGCTCCAATATAAATAGAATCAAATTTATTGGCAATAAATATGAATTTTAAAATTTTCCCAGGAGATACGTTACGTCTCGAATCCGTGCTTTTTCTCACTCTGCAAACCCACACCTCTCCTTCTTTTGGTTTCGAATCGATTGACGCAGAGTCAGCCATGATGGACGATAGCCCCCTCAAGTTTGATCAATGGACTTGGCCAATATGACGTCATTTGTAACGTTACTGAAATGACGTAATTAACCTCGCGCATGGCTGTGTCGTCAAATAAAGCACATCGTCGGTCCCATTGTTCGCCATTGTTTTAATGCCGTGGGTATCTTATATATGGATGTAACAGGTTACCGCCAACACTCAATGCCACAGAGTTAACGTGAGGGTTTTTTTTATATCACACTTGTGACCGTCAACGAACTTACGACAAAAGTGTTGTTATTTTCTTTGCTCATTAGGGAATTAGAATGATGCCGTAATACTTGCCGTCAACACTCAGTCCAGAGGCAAAATGAGGTCTTTTTTATGTCTCACTGCTATTTTACATGTCCCTGTAATAAGTGTCCGTCTACACTCATTAAGAGTTAGGCGAGTTGTCTTTTCTCATACTGCTATTACAATGACGCTCCAACAGGTGTCCGTCAACACTCAGTACAACGCAGGTAAGGGAAGTCTCGATACCTCACGCAACTATTATCATGTCGTTGTGTGGGCCGCTGGTATAATATACCAAGAGATGAAAGAACGTGTAAATTATGTAACTCCTTAACCATCGCAGATGAATATAATTACATTTTTCACTGTAAAGCGCTTAACAATTTCAGGAATCAATATTTACCTAACTCTCTAACGAACTTTCCAAATATACAAAACTTCAGAAAAATCATATCTACCAATAAATCCAAAGACTTAATAAATTTATCAAAATTTATCAAACATTTTTCATCTCTTGTGAGGAAATGATAAATGCCTATTAGACTTTGTGAGTCTATCTTCCATCTTGAATTACATATATATTTATTTCTATATATTTTATTTTGTGAATATGTTCTTGTACCACCAAGGTGGTTTTATGAAAGAATTGAGTTGAATTGTTTCAGAAACCAATCATCATTCAGAATTAGAGTTAATTCGAACTACGGATAACGCATTTCACATTGATCCGAATTTCTTAAGCACTATTTGTTTATCTGTGACCAACTGGCTCTCATGACCAAGGGGGGATGCATACAGAGTTGCTAAATGCTATTAAACTTTCTAATTATGTAAGACGTAAACCGATTGAGAATAATAGGAATTGCAAGGTAACAATTTTAAACATTCATTTTATCATGAACTATATCAAGTAGACCTGTTTTAATTTTCTCAATATTTTCTTAAAAGCTTTTCAATATTAGCCTTGACTTTCACTTAAAAATACGAATAAATCTTTTAAAATAACAATACCATTTAAGAAAGACATCATGATTGTTATCATTCAACTCGAATACAGATCTTCTTCTTACTACTGAAGAATGTTTTGGCACAATCAATTTTTCTTTAATTCACAACAAAATCAAATAGTTCTGCCAAGAGCCATCTGTCGTCTGACATTCATTATTTCTGACCAAGTCAACTGTTATTTCTAATGTACAACGTTGGAACCGCCGAAAAAACAGACAGGAACCGATTTATGTACGTCATGTTTAATAGCAAACCAATCATTGGTTGACAAAGGAATAGAAAGATTGATTACATTCTTTGAGCACCTCAGGTTCCGTTATAAATCTTCTCTGATAAAATATGATTATTTACCATTAGGAAACCAATTAAGGGATATTAACAGAGGGATCGCAGGATAAAGCATATAATCCACGAAAAAATTCGGTTGCATTGTGCAACTGGTATCATCTGATAATATTCTTGAGTTATTGAGAGAGGAATAACAAGATATGTAATATTCTCCACGAACCAGATTTAGCTTGTGTCCCTGACATGATACGATAGATTTTCATCCTCGTCTGCGACAGAAATGTGTTACTTTTTATGATTTTACTTAATGATGTGATACAAGTAGGTGTGTACATGAAGTCGACTGTACAACCCTTCTGTTTTTAATCGCCAAACAATTAGATCATACACTATCCAAAATAAGAAATGCATCAACCATTTTTTCAAAGAATTTATTACCTAACATTAAGGGCAAAATATCATTTAATTTTAACGATAAAAAGGTCTATAGACATAGAGTTTGCTTACACGTCTGCAGCTGCTTTTGTTGTGTTTTAGTTTTCATTAGTCCACGAGGTCATAACTTTAAAAGGCTATCATTTGCAAAACCTTTTGCTTCGCATCCTTCTGTCAACGTTTCAATAAGTTAAGGAAGTCTGTTATGCTAAATTCCTCCCCAATCTTCCTACACTGTAATTATCAGCCAAAGAAGTGTCTGAGACGTGTAGAGACGTTGACATTCACGTCGATCGAGTGGATTCCATAGATGTTTAATTGGGGTAAAGATCTAAGGTTTGAAAGGTCACTACAAGATTCGATTTTCCAATTGGCAAGGTAGGTGACCATGGCGCATGCTGCTTGTGAATAAGAGTTATCGGACTGGAACAACTCCCTCTTTTGCAATCCGAAGAAGGTGTTGATGAACTGGTTTTCTGCTCAATTTACCTGAACCACCACTTTTTTGTGCGTGATATCCACACTGTTTCAGCCGAAACCTTTCGATTGAAATTGTTGGCAAAATGTCCATTTCTCGGACGGTAAACAATACAAAGACATGTTATTTCTCCAAAGCAGTTGACATTTTGTTTTAAACTTCTAAGGCTCAAATTTATCATTCTAAAAATCGCTGAAGGCTTGGAATTTTGAATTTTGAATTTGCTCAAAACGTTGGCGGTAACTGACCTTCTTCGAATATCGTCTTTACGATAACGATTCACAGGTAGATCTTACTGACTAAACTGTGTTTGGGTGGGGATTTCATATGTATAATGATTTCATAAAATTCCATCAAATATTTTTTCCAGACTTGATATACAGACAAAGGCGGAACGATGATGCACTGCAACAGTTAAGGAATATAAAAAGGTAAGGAAAACAAAAACAAGCATATTGTGAGTGTTATTTCATACAGCTGCATAAATAAAAGCTGAACCGCCAACATATATGTGTATGTATTTCAATACAAGAGGGCATGAAATTATATATATCAATACAAACTTTCACATGAAAAATTCTTATCATTCCTGTCTTTAAGAGAAGGATGGCTTTACTGAAGGGGTGTGCCAATTAACAGAAAACTAACAAAGATGCATGTATAACATAAATATATGACTGTGGATAATTCCACGCAGAGCTCAGATGACTGTTACCGCCTTGAAGTTCAGCAACACAGAGCGCAGATTATCATCATATGGGTTACCCGGTTCAAGAAGTGATGATTTTACAGTACAGATTGGTGATTCATAAGAATTATTACCTTAACTGAGTGACAAGCAAAAGGTTGAATTCTCATTGTGGGGTATTCTGTACTCGTTGACTAAGGATCAAATGCTTCACAGCGCCTAGAGTTTGCCCTGTTGATTGACACATGCGTTATCAAATGAATTACTACCAGCTACTGCCACTATTTCAATATCTGAATATTTTTGTGGGTTTTTTTCAGTTGAAAGATGTTACCTCAAATACACACAATTTGTGTTCTAGGTACATTTTATACAAACTTTGATTGTCGCTGCGATTTAAAGACGATCAAGAAATTGGTTGGAATTACTGAAAAACAATAGCATTTGCTCTAGGCTATATAATGATGAAGTAGGCGTCAGAAATTGTATACCCTGAGATTAATCATCGAGCATTAATATTCGATTCCATGATCAAACCCATGAGCTGTTTATCTATTTCAAACAAAGAGCGGCGAGTACTCAGATTACAAACATCAGAGCATTATTGCTTTAGGATGTTCAATCATACGCTGTCAACTTCCTCGCATGTCTGATTTATTCATGATTGGCCTGCTGTCAATGCAGTAATGTGACTAATTTGTCATGTTGATGTTTTCCCTTAATTTGAACGATCAGGTGGAATAAACAGAGAATGGGATTAAGGGAAATAAACTTCCTCGTTGCTCTGTGGTGAATTGAGTTGAACCTCCTGCGAGATTCGCCTAATTCACTCACGAATCGTGATAGCAAAAAGAATGAGACGTAGGTACTTTAACAACAAATGAATGAGACGTAGATACTTAAACAACAAATGAATGAGACGTAGATACTTTAACAACAAATGAATGAGACGTTTATACTGTAACTTCAAATGAATGAGACGTAGATACGTTAACAACAAATGAATGACACGTAGGTATTTCAACAACAATTGAATGAGACTTAGATACTTAAACAACAAATGAATGAGACGTAGATACTTAAACAACAAATGAATGAGACGTAGATACTTTAACAACAGATGCATGAGACGTTTATACTTAAACAATAAATGAATGAATGAGACGTAGATAGTGAAACGACAAATGAATGAGACGTGGGTACTTTTAAACACCAAATGGTTGAGGCATAGATAGTTTAACAACAAAGGAAGGAGACGTAGATACGTAAACAACAAATAAAGGAGACTTGGGTAACTTTAAAACAAATGGATGAGACGTAGATTATTTAACAACAAATGAATGAGACATAAATACTTTAACAACAAATGGATAAGGCGTATATACTTTAACAACAATTGCATGAAACGAGGGTATTTTAACATGCAGTGACAAAGATGATACAGTAGTCATTCGTACCTGCTAAAATAAGCCATTGCTTAAATCTGATTATCTACAATGTACGGTGCGTTCATGAGCCTTTTGATTGATATTCAGTTATTTGAAACGAAATTTCTTAGATTTATATATTCTACTCTCCTAATCACTTTCTTCAGAGAAAATAGATGATTAATTTCACAAGTGATAGATTGAGCATATCAAACTTCATTTTCATAAAATATAATTATCAGATTAATTAGATGTGATTAGAAAGCTTTGTCAGATTTCCTGTTATATTATCTCCACATGTAGTTTGAAAAACGATTTAGCTTGTCATTTACATTTAAAACTTTCCATAAAATTCTTAGAAAATTTAGGCTTATGATATTGTAATGTTAACTGTAAATGCAAATGTGTTTGACCTGTTCAAAATAAGACACCACTTGTGGTGCTGTTACCATGGCGGCGATGCAATAATGTTCCAATACCGCCAATATGGTCTAGCAAAATACATTATGACATATCAATTTGACAGAAAAAATAAATTTGGAAAACTGTAAAAAGTTTTATGAAATGTTATTTGCTCAAAATTTGTGAATTTTTTTTATACCTTAATTTCTTAATTAAGACAAAGTTTAGGTCGTTCAAAATTTAAAAAATCTTATATGGAAGAGATATTTTCAGATTTCCGAGACAGAAGATTACTTTAATTGTATAAACAGTATGTATCTAAAACTTTGTTGGAGATAACAATGCTGTTATGGCTCAAGTTAGAATTACCTTTCATGATAAACTCCCCCATAACAGTGACCATTTGTTCCTGGTTAATATTCGTTTTCATTGTTTATAAACTTGCTACATACCCAGTGATATGAATATTTTACGAATTTAGTGCAAAGATTGCCAAATTTCCCGTTCGCTAAGTGAAGGCATTCGTTATGTCTACATTTGTTTTGTTAGTTAATACCAAACAGGGCAAAAAGACTTCCCTCTATAAGGTCCATGTTCCAATGTGACTTTAGATTATTCAGTTCAATGGTATACTCAGTCAACATTAACAGGTAAGATGGTTTTCGGACATCGAGGCATCACCGTTATGAGTTTATGTGACATTTGTATCTATAGGAATAAAATGTTGATTGATCTGCACCACTGTTCTTGAATCGGATCAATTAGTAAATCTTAGGTGTATGTAGCGACTTTTGAAGGGTTAATGTCCTAACGCAAAATCTGCCACAGTAACACTTTTACTCTGTATTTTATCTTAACGTTGTGTTTTGCTTGTCTTAGGCGGGTGTCCTACAAGTATGTGAGCAAGCGACGAAAGACCCTGTATTGTCGAGGATGGAACGAATCGTGCATCCCCTGGTCCTCCGAGTACGAGCAAACATGCTGCAACCCTAGTGGTCTCGTGTGCAGGTGTAATCTCTGGATGCAGAACTGCAGGTGCGTGTCAAGAGCCTGGGGAAAGTGACGTCACGTTAGATTGTTGATTATTAAACAATCAGCTGCAAGAATGAATTGTTGCTGCGTGCCGAGGGACTTCCGGTAGTTTGAGAAGAAAGGGGTTTGGAGAAGTGTGCCCATGTATACGCAAGGCGCGAGTTATATTTTGTATATTTCATATATCTATTGTAAGACAGTCACCCTACTGTGTTCAGACTTTTCGCTATCGCCTTTGTTTTGTATTTCCTCTGTATATACTGTCAAACGCTGAATATCATTAAACTGTTTTCATGCATCTGCTCCGATGTTTTCATTTCAACGGTCAACAAATCAAATGTTGAATTGTCAATATGCATATGGTACAATATAATGTCTTGACGGAGGCATGAGCATGTACTAAATCTTTTTCTTGGAAAAGGCACGTTTGAAAAACAAAGTTAATTTGAAGATGTTTTGGACAAGCTTAATTTCTGTTCAGGTTAATGAACCGTTACAATTAAATTGTTATACTTTAAGTTAAATACAGAGATATACAATAATATATACAAAGAGCAATATAATACCATCAAAGAAGAAAATCTCTCAAACGTCGGCAAAAATTACTTTAAATCAAATCCTTCTTACTAATTATTTCATGTAGTAGTTGTCTACTTATTTATTAAATATTGAGAATATATGGAGAAACGTATAAGGCCGATGAAGTGTATGATTTTTTTTCATGCTGATCAAAATCTCTCATGAGTTAAACACGCGCGTAGAACTTCTTTGAGTGGCATTTACAAGTTGAGAGGCAAATAAGTACACCATTTTTTTATGGATTACAACTTCTTTAATCTGAAAAGTGCGACGTTTCGACACAGATTCTTGTATCGTTGTCAAGCAACGTTGTCAAATTTTGTACTTACACGCGTAGAAGTGAGCAATTTTTGTTGACTACAAAACACACAACACATTAAAGTACTATCAAGCTTATGAACACATTAATTGTTCACTGCTTTAGCTTCTTCATGAAGCCTTTACATCTTTCTTTGATAAAGATATTTTAATAATAATCAGGTTGAGATATCAATCGTTCAGCGCTTTGCCTTCATTTCATTTAAAAACATGAATTGTTTAGAACTTTGGCTTTAATAAAAAAAATCATTCTGGTAAAAGAGATTTACCAGATAGTTTTGAATATCTCGTAAAAGAGATTTTCTGGTTAACGTCACAGCATCTCGTTTACTACAAAGTCTATTATCCAAATAAACGAGTAAACGACTTGACCTTCAAATGGCATGGGATGAACAGAAAGAAAGCCAGAACAAAGGATGTATATAACAATGTATTGACTGAAGATTAATTTATTCATGATCAACCGTTTTGAAGAGAATGGTTGCTGTAAAGTTTGAAATCCCCAATACTTGAATCCTGATACAGACACGCTTATAACCCTTCTTGGTTGTAACATTGCACGTCATAAGAATTTTCTCGCTTAAATTGCTTCTGACGCAAAGTCGCAATAATTCTGTCATTGCAAACGTGAGCAATTCATCTGTAGCAAGGACTTATGTGTATTGGCATTCATTCTCCTACGTAATAAGAATCTTCTCGCTAAGCTTGCTTTCTGACACAAAGTCGCAATAATTCTGTAATTGCCAACGTAAACAATTTATCTGTAGCATGTGCATGAGTATTGACTTTAATTCTCGTTAACAATTCTCTGGTCTGACGCCGAATCAAGACATGGCTATGATCAATATGACCAAATAAGACAAAAACGGATGAGGATTTAATGACAAAGGACTAGCAGGATTTATTAGCCTTTACAAATAAACGTTAAAACACAACATAACTGAAATTATATGGTAATTTTGTTCTGTCTCACTTTTGTAACATTATGGAAATAAAATGATATTATCAGATTACTTACGCGCAATAGCCATTTATGTTGATATAAATATATTTCCAAATTATTCTCCCTTCTTAATATAACTACAAACATTATCTCTTCTAATAGCAGAGCAGGCAGTCTTTTTTGAATAAAAAACGTCATAGAAGAAATTAGTTCTAAATTATTAGAAGTACCTTTAATTTTATTTGGGTAAAAATAATGTGTGACGCATGCTCACCTGTGCATAATTGCTTATTCCCTATTTTATGACAAAATAACCCAACATGAACCTTGTAACAAGTATTAATTCAAATATCATCAAACTGGTTTAATAAATGTTAATGCTGACATTCCAAATTTCAATTGTAAAATCAATAAATAAGTCGTAAATTGCTAGTGGGTTATTTTGAGACGATCAAAATGAAATATAAGGGGGTTCGACATAATGGTTCGAAGTGTTTGTGGATCATGAGTCATTCTGACAAATGGATCCAATTATTTCGTGCAGCAAGAACACATTGAAGACATCAATGTACAATTGTTTTGGAAGTGAGTTATCATTACAAAGTTTCTAAGAGCATTTGTGAGGACCTTTACATCAACATTAACCGCTGTTTCCTCGTCTTGACAATGATGCCAGAAATGGCTTATGTTTGTAATGTAGCGACATAACATCTACCTTGATTTTGAAAACGTTTGCTTATTATTATTATTGTTGTTGTTGTTGTTGTTGTTGTTGTTGTTATTATTATTATTATTATTATTACGTTCATTAACAATAACTCTTTGTAGCGCTTTATGCCAAAAATCAAGGTTAATTCAAAACTTCCTTAAAAATCTTTCTTTAGAATCCACATGTTTTATATCTCAAACAATAATACATGGTAAAGGTGGATACATTATATTCGGATGTAATGACTTTACAACAGATTACTTTAAACAACTTACAAACAATAAGCACAAAACAAAACATAGTGTCTATGAGCCCCATTGGTTAAAAGCAATTGCATGACCTCTGTGGCTCTTGACTTTGCACCAGTGACAATGTGATTTGTTTCTCATTTATACACAATTTACTCCAAAATCTGAAGAAATCGTCTTTTTATAAGTTAAGTTACAGCTAAACTTGCGATCAAGTGATGTTTTTTTTAGTGTTAAATGTTAACCATAACCATAACTATTAACTATACAAAAAGGTGTTGAGTTTTTTACAGTGAATTAAGAAAAAAAGTCATACAATATCAGTTACTTTATGTAATCTAGTGTTGTTTGAGAAGCTTATCCATTTTGCTATTTATCTGTCTAACCCAAACATTGGTTTGCCATCAGATCTGATTCTGTCTGGCTCTCGTCCAACTACAGCTGACAGAAGAATCAGATGATTGTATAAAGAAGAATTAATGTCATAACAGAGAAGGCTAAATCATTTACGTTGTCAATTACATCATAGTGAGACCTTGTGCCAGAAACTAATTTCTGTAAATTGAACAAAGAATTGCTCTAGATAACGGTAACCAAACTGTGTTCCATTGTACTCGTGTTTTCCCTCGTATTAGACGAAAAGATCACGGCATTCCGATATAGAGGATACTAAACGACCTTACATTTAATACTAATTTTATTACACGAGTTAATGATTCAATATGAAACGAACGAAAGCGAGTTTGATACCAAATCAATAAAGAGTTTAATAAAATAGTATAAAATTGAAGGGAGTTAAGTATTCTGTTTATTACTTGACCTCAGTACTAGTAATCAAGCATGATTGCCAAAAGTACAAGTGTACTGAACGAAACATTTCTGCGACTTGGCCGCCATTGTAACGGCAGTGCAACATTGTGACGTCACAACCACACAATATAATGATGTGCAATGGTATTACACAACGTTAATATCGCCGTATAAATATTACACTGCAGTATTTTACACGGGCGAGTAATAGATGAAAAGAATTACATCATGTATACAAGTAATACACCATCTCGGCTATTTCATTTATTTTACCACTTTATCACGTTCTAATATTGAACACGTTTACTTTATCCAGATATATATATATAATTAATTTGTTAAAGTTTAAACATGTCAGTTTATGATATTTTCTAAAACTATATTGCCGTTTTATTTATTTTCCTTGATTATGTCTGGCATGTTATTCCATTCTCCGTTTCACCCTTTTCGCCCTCTATCGGTGATGTCTTAAATGTTGATTTTGTATTGTAAACTGAAAATGTCCATATATATGTAAAAGAGGCAGCAGCACGGTTTTGAAAATTCTATTTCTTTTAATTTGACCAATATAACATTAGTTTATGCCATATGTGTTATCTTCAGACGGTTAAACATCTCATAAGTTTACCCTGTCATCCAGAGACGATATGACAAGTATCACGCAAAACACATTGGCGTCCATTTTTGTGTGAACACTTTTTAATCATTTGAAGTAGGAAAATGGATAAGCATAGCTCAACTGAACATGGTACGCCCTATTAAAAGCTGCTTCTTTTGATTAAATAGCATTGCCTTACAAATTGGTGGTATTTATTTTCGTTTTCATGTGGATAACTTTATTTATCTAAAAAAACTACCTTCTGCCCCTTTTAGGACAAATTTTTTAAAATCTATATCTTGATACATCTTATTCTATCAAATGTATGTATACCGTGCCTCTTCCAACTATTGCGAGATAATAAATATCATAGCAAAACCATTAGTATGTGTCAAAGGATGACATCTAGATGTGTCATACTTGTGATCAATCTAGTTAAAACTAGCTGTAATATAATACGTCCCGATGTCAGTTATTATTACATCTAGTTTTATCTAGATTGACTTGTGATGGTCAGTAATCAGATCTTGATACATTAGTGGATAAAACAAACAAAAACAAATTTTTAAAAAATACACGTTTTTGAAGTTGCTAGTTATCAAATACTTATTGGGTTTATAAAAACTTTCTTTTTAAAACTTGCTAAGTTTGATAACATGTATTTGACGAGTTTCGGCATGCACTTTTTTCATTCTGCTAGTTAATAATATTGTTTTTGTTTTCATCCGATGTCATGATATTCTACTTTTTTTAGTACTCCTAATGCTTGCAAATATATATATGGGAAATTCCTCAAACGGGGAGACTTTTAAGTCAATACTCCCTGTCTAAACTAAATTAATGATTAAGCAATGTGAAAAATATCAACCATTAAAGGTGTGTTTCAGATAGTTCATGGGCTTCGAAAGAAATACTGATATTTGAAATATCCATGTGTCCTGTCGCTCAAATTTTTGTTCTTTTTATATAAATGTTTCATGTCAATTAAACATATTTAGAGGATAACCAACGAGGTACGAGTGATTACGGGACATGTGCACTAGTTGAAATAATGTTTCTAAGAGTGCATATTTCCCGTAATCACTCGTACCGAGTTGGTTATTCTATATATTATCCATATGCAATTAAAATACCCAATTACATCTGAAAATCCTTGTCATTTATAGACGGTAATACTACGGTAGTGACATTGAACAGCTGATCTGTATTCATACGCATACAAAAACCAAACATCACAGAAAGTAAATAAGACAACGGCGCTAAACAATGTAGTTCTATTACAAACTTCATGACACTAACGACAGTTTTTAAGATTAACTCTAAGTTATCATAAATGTATCGTTAATTTTCATATTTGTTTTGATATTTTCATTTATGGCAGCCATGTTTGTTTACAAACAACGACATCGTCAAGGCCTATATTTGCTTGGGGGAAAATGATCATTCTTGTAAATAACAGTCATAGCGAAACACTTTTGATGAAATGTCTAATAATGTGTTAGCATTTTAACTTGTAATAAGATTTTAAGAATGTTCATCGATCTACGCTTTTCTTTGTATGGCGATGCAGGTTTTCGGCTTTTCTATTTATCAATGAAATAAGAAAATAGTCCCGTCAACCAATCGTATTTCATTCTCAGGGTAACTGACCAATCAACGTCGAGAATCACTAAAGAGCACATATCAAAAAAATATCCACCTGTGTCTCTTCGCCCGTATGGGTAATATATACCAGTTTCCAGTAACTCACAACAACAGTTATACGTCGATAAATGCAATGGCGTTTTTCCAAACTGACTATCTCAAGATAGACTGTTAACATTTGCGAAGGTGATTTGATGAAATTCAAATATTTAGATAATGAATTAAGTTGTGGTTAATTTGAGAACAACGACACGTTTTCTATTGCTGACGTGTGAAATATTTATGCAGCAAATATTTGCCCTTGGTTGAATCAACAATTGGAGAATCAACATTGGTTATTGAACCATTTATAAATCAAGGAAGCTAAAAGATTTCCATGAACTTGGAATAAGATGATCAAATATAAGCAATAAAATAATGTATAAAGAGTAGAGCACGATATTGATCATCGCATGTTTTAGGCAAAATTGAATGGACGTAAGATTAACTGGACGTTACGTGTTAAAAAATATACAAGATGAACCTCATTGCATAAGTTTTTCATCGGATAATAAAAGTATGTCCAGTTCTTGTTGGCATTTATAATGATTGAAGATTTAGCGAGAATCGACCATTGCTTAGAGTTGATTTCCTCTATATTTAGGTTTTTGACCAGTTGTTTCCCTCTAGATGGCTGAACAGAGGACATTGCCACCCGGACAATTCCTAATGTCCTCTCATTTTCTCTACATATCAATACACGTTGTTAAAAGCAAAACTTTGATTAAGATAATAAGCATATCGATGGTCTAAGTATATTTAAGACCCATTTGTTGAGTTTTATACGATACATAGGAAGCTTGCACTAGATTATCCTGACTGTGAACATTTCTTTTTCAATCAAGAACTTATTAATAGCTTATACAGGCATTACCAGTGATAAACAGTTCGAAGTTGCCATTGGGATGCTTGGTATAGAGTCGATTAAAACATGGTATTGATAAGTGTTATCATTAAAGCTTTGGGAAAAAGTGGTATACGCTAATCTTTCAACTGAATCGATTTTCACGGAATTAATCTGAACTAATTAACCAATGTTTGCCTTTGTTGAGATCGGAGTAAACAAGGTGGATATTGCTGAAAGATCTGTTCTTATTCCATCGCAGTTCTGAAGATGAAATGATTGTGTCTGCTGTGGTTGTATTTTAAATTAAATTCAAAGTTGTTGGCGTGTGTGTTTTGTTATTACTATGTAAAAGGATTTGTATATGACGGATCATTAGATATGTGAATATAATCTCAAATGATCGATATTTATTTCGCTAAGAAGCGATTTAAATATCCTTATAAGATTAGATAAAGCTTCAAATATAACACTTAACTATTACTCTTTAAACGACGGAAGGAGAGATAGATAACTGATATTCCCAAAAAGGGTTTGACATTACTTATACTAAAGTAATAACATATTGTTCAACAAATTTGTTTTCCTTTGGTTAACTAATGATATTACAAGCGATACGAATTACTCTAAACTTATTCGTATGCTTCTTAATCGTATTCGTAACTTTATAATATCACTACCTTAAATCTATGTGAAAAACATATAAGATAACAAAATAATCAATAAATGTAGGTGGATAAGAAAAATTATGCCTGATACCTTTATACACATACATGTATGTTGTATGTATGTAGATGTGCACTTTGTAATACTCGTAATACATAGAACTCCCTTACAGAGTAGTGTAAATTGTACAAAGTCTTCTGTAAAAAAGATAGCTACTAGATTGACAAAAGCGATGTCATATGTTTAAGAAAAAATGATGTATACAGAATATTTCTCTTTCCTTGATAGATATCTTGCACAGCATGGGATATGATATGGTATCTGACAAAGAAAATGTTTAACTTCTACTTTTTATGTGACTATATTTGGGATTAATGTTGACATTAACCTCACATGCTGTATTTTCGCCCTATAAAAAATGAAAACTTACTGCTAAGACGCTGTTGCAAGGGAGTCGTTTTTCTTCACTGATAAATGTATACCATTATTTAACTGTATTTAATGATATCACAAATAATTAACATATTAAGGCTTTTGAAATGACACAGTCAATTGTTGGAATAAAACCTCTACAAATCCCTTGTAGTGATACCATGGTATCTCAATCAACTGAGGCTTGGTTAATGACATGAGGGTTAACATTTCCTTTTTAAAACTTTCAACTATTTTTTCATTCTTCATGGTTCTTGGTTTTGTAACATTTATTCAAACGCATTCCAGATATTTACAAGACATTACTGACAATATAATTGTGTAGATAGATTATAATTAGAGGACAAAAGTACGTAGATCAAAATCATATTTAAAAAATACTTCAACACTGTAAACAGGTGGTCCACATTGAGTTTAATGACAAAAATATAGATTGTACGTACATATGAATATCAACTTATATTTTCCTCAAAACTAATGTTTATTGAAACGTCTAGAAACCTGTATTGATAATTATAATTTTAGATTTATTTTACTTGTTCATATTGATTTCAAATTATAATTAAAATAAAAGTTATCACTTTCCCTAAAATAGTATTAAGGTGTATGTTAATTAAAAGGAGGTGCCGCGTTGATCATGTTGTTGTTGTTTGTGCTTATGAATGTGATGATGGATTTGTTTTTTTCATTTATCAATTTTTAAGTATTTGTTATGTCTGCTGTTCATTTGTTTAAAAATATGCTAAAATTAGAGATTATACTGACTACCCGTATATTTATGTATACCGCGATGGTGATTTAATGTAGGCAATGTTAACGATAGTGACAAAGACAACGGTGATGTTATTGTTGATTTTGTGGTGAAGGTGACGATAATGATAGTGGTTTTATATGGTGGTGGTGAGAGTTAGAAAATCATTTGTTGCTTGAGACAAAAATGGGGATACAAATTGTGGTAATCTAGTCGACACCCTTCGTAATGGGGAATAGTAAAATTTATGATTCGATGAAGATTGTGAATATTGTTGATATCATCATTCACATGTGATGGATATGATCACTGATTAAAAAGATGTTAGTGAAACTATTTCTTAGTATATGTGGTAATAATTGATAATTTTGGTCATGCAGGCGATGTCATTACAATACTGAAAACACTGATGATATGTGTTTACACATACATGTACGTGTATGATGGTTACAATATAACCAACTAATAAGAATAACTAGCTGAAAAAGATAATATGATTTTTTTGTATTTACAAATATCTAGTGACGGAATTTTCAATGTTATCCAATGCATAATTCAAGTTTGCTGTTCTAATTTATCATATTTTCCCTTTTGAATAGATGTAGTCCATGAGTTTCTTTCAACTTTGTTTGCGGCCAAACGTTCAAGTTACAATTAAAGAATCAATATAATGTGAAAATCATGAGGAAAATGGTAGATTTGATAATTACGAGAAACATGTTACCATATAAACTCATACATATGCATACGATAGAACCATACCAAGATGTTCGAGAATGTCTTGAACATGAATATAAAGTTCATGGTTTTGTTATAATGGTTAAACTTTGATATTTGAATAATTTCAGATCTCTTGTTCTTCTCTCAGAAAACTAATTCTCTTGCGTAAGAGTATCTAGTTACATGTAATTGTCTGTGAAATATCTAGGAAACTCATTGTGTAAGTATCCTGTGTTAATTTTGTTTTCCAATCTTATTCCTTGCTTCAGAAGTGGAATTCTATTTGCAAAAGTGTAATTTGTATTTAAATAGGTAACTAATCTGAAAATGATTCAATAGTTATTTACATGTTTGAACTTTCGCAGGCAAATACCGAAATGTTGAAAATTTCATTTCCGTGTAGGCTTAAACTCTCAGTTTTCTTATCAGTGCATTTATATCGTCGTTATTACCTGTTTAACGGAGATAAAAAAATCACAGTTACAGATAAAAATATAAAAAAATATAACCTCATGAAAACAATCATTATTGACAGAAAAACTTAATTTCAGGACAACGTATTCAGATCTTTACATGTTAGGGCAAACCTCGAGAGTCAATGTCAAATATTGGTATCAAATAACCAATTACAGAGAGTCACGGTTATTTTTAAACGATTTACGTCAATCACATCTAATTTTCATTAAAAAATGCAGAAACTGAGAATCATTAGTGATGATTCAAATGGCATACTCAAACTTGACATGTCTTTTAGGACGTTCACATTTAAGGCCTATTTCTCTGAGATATTTGGAAGTAGTTTATAGATATAGCTGACAAAGGAAACTAGTTAAAGGACAAAATTAGGATTCTAATTTGTGTGTTTTTTATAATGGTTAATTGAACCAACATTACATTATGACGAAAGTGGATGAAGTATGTCCATTTGTAATCATGGTTAGAATTATTAATACCATCAACTAGATGTTAATTTTACAATCAAGAGACCTAGAAAACAGAATCTGTCAAAATATAATAAAAATGATATAGAGAATGGATAAAATTTCGTTTTTATCTGTCCTGTACTTTTATCTGTGCCGTTTTGTTCCCATATTATTTTGTTCGCGAAAAAAGTATTATCCATTAATCATAACACATGAACATGTAACAAACTTATTAGTCTTATTTAAGATTCCATTAGATGTCAAAGAGGCATCAATACGTTCTTTACATAAACAAGTTAATGTTTGCAAAACAAAGTCGTTTTAATCAATAGAAGCAGTTTTAATATGAATGGAACGTGATCGGTAAGGTATGTAAATCAATTTATCTACCACAAGTGGATAAAAGGTGTTCACACAAAATTGGCCCTAGTGATGTTTGCTTGATACTTGCTTATTTTCTCTACTGCTGATGATTAATTTGAGTAAGGAGATGTTTTTATCCTCTATAATTAATACCGTTGGCATAAACTAATGTTTAGTTGGTAAAATTGGAAGAAGCGTTTTACTGCCTCCGAAAACTCTATGAAATCCTTTAACGTATTTACCGCAGCAAGGTTCTTGCATTTCGAGGATCGGGGATATCTAACTTAACATCACTATTCCCATTTACTATCCATTCTCACTTCTTCTATATGATATTGTGAGGAACCGACTTTTTAATTCACACATTCTGATTAGCATTTTTATCAGTAACGTAAATATTTTCACATTGTTTCCAAATTGACCCTATTTTCTAATTGTCGTACATTATCATACTTTCCGATAAATGTAAATGTCACTAAAAGATTTCTCTTCAACTCTCCTATGCCATCAGTAAATATTAACATCGTAATTCAACATTAATATCTTTTGTTTACCTCTCAACACTCTCCTCGTGTTCGCAACTAGCATAACTTTTCATGTCAAATTACCTTGACCTCTGACCCAGGTCATGCATTGTTTACTTCCGGGTCACAGCTGTCAAACTTTCGCGGGTAAGTTACGCGATAGTGAATATGTCAAACTTAGATCTTCTATTTATTCATGGTTAGGATTATATCATTGCCTATAAATGAATTATTATGCTATTTTAGGGCCTTAGTAGTTAAAATAGATTGTATTTTGGTAATTTTCATAGACATTTCTGTCATCTTCATCGGGTGTACGTCACTCGGTGCATATTCCACAAGCCCATATTCCACTAATTCCATAAGATTCTGCGCAACTTCGCAAGATTCCTCAAGACTACACAAAGTTCCACCCGATTCCACTAGATATTGTGAAGTGACGTAATAGTAGATTATAAATAGAGGTGCCAGTCGACTGGCCCAGATTAGCCTGTCATCACCGTAGTGCAAAGGTCGTGTTAGTGTCACTCGTCATTAGAGAGGTTAGTTGGGTTAATCAGAAATTTTAGAGGGTTATTATAGTAGCGTAATATTTCAGATTCACATAATTAACGTTAGGATGAAGTAGTATTGTGTTTTTCGCGGATAATTTATTAGCGAACACTCGCGCTCATATTAAAGTTTTACCGGAGTGTTCAGGGTTGTATTCTCACAAAGTTTAATGAATGTTGCAGACTGAGTTAAACTCAGGGTGCATTGAATATTGAGATTGTTTCACGTTGAAATATGATAAATACAGTAACGTAGCTGTAGCGGTTCAACTTGGAAGTATTTGTTGACATATTACAGGGTAAATTTCTGTGATATTAGAAGTAGTATTTTGTGAGATTATCTGTTTCTCAGTGGTTCTTACAGATAGAGTCTTACAGTTGTTGGATATGATAAATAACTGTACTTTAGTGATATTATAGTTGTTTGAATATAAAGTTGATCACTGTGAATTCCATTACAGTTGTCAAGGTTGAGATATTTCAGGTAGTGACTGATTGAGATATACTGTTGAAGTTTATTGTTGTCTATTGTTAATATCTCTTTCATCATAAGCATTGTTTAATTACAATACAAACATAATCTATACGGATTGATCTCAGAAGTTTGTTGATATTAATCTGTGGTATTGTTGATGTTATAAGATTCGGTACATAAAGTATAAGTTCATTATAAAGCATTTAAAGATCATATAGTTGAAATACATAAAGTTGATAAAGTTATGTAAACCTATGGGGTGTTAAGTAGATAGATCTCATATTTCTTATACAAGTGTTGTGTTTATCCATAGTTTATACGTTCGATTCTGATAAATATCAGTGTTACAATTTATTGTTTAGTGTTGTGTGAATAAGATTCTGTGATAAGCAATAATACAATTATTGTTATTCTGTGATCTCGATTGAATCTTCATATACATACTTTTCAGTTGGGTGTCTCATCACCAAATAAAATCGTTATTGAACTTTAAAACCATTTGTTGAGTTATCATTTGCCTTGAAGTATTAATTGTTTGAGAAGAATTAGCCATCCTGACAAGAGGCTATCATTGCATGGTCGTCACAATATCTTTGTCGAGACGGCCCGTGTTTAATTCCATTTTATTCTTTTGGGTTATATATGCTTAAGAAACTAACTGGCCAATTTACGAGAATGACATTTAATTATTTCGGCTGACATGAAATGTCTATTGTTGAGATATTGTTATTTTGATAGCTGAAATATGATACATTTACCATTGGCAATGAAGCGTTGAATTTAGACACTATTTGAGAATACGCAAAGCTAAAGGTTAAGATTGACGTCAAAGAAAGTGTTTCCAATTTTTCTTTAGTTGTCTGGGGTTTTGTTTGTTTTTTTGTTTTTTTCAAATTACATTTACACATCTGTGACAGCAGTTATGTTTAATGTCAGCCTTGTAGGTCTTTCACAAACATGTGTTTGAAAAGAAATTAGTTGCTTTAAGATATTGGAAAATAATAGCTTAATAAAGGAATTTTATTTTATTTGGATGTGTGAATATGTGATTAAGAACAAAATTGCAAAGAACAGTTTTCCACTAAAGATAATTCATTAACACTTTCATAAAAAAGATAAGTTTGTCTTTCCTTGTAATTGAATCTGCATTTCATCTTTAAAAAATCCTTTTATATCATAGTTGCATATAAACGACATTAATATATATAAGATAAAGCAGACATTATATTAAACAAATCTTCTAATACGAAAACGGATATGTGTGTCTATTACTGTCGCATTGAAAGAAGACGCTAGAATATCGACAATTAAGTCAATAGGATTCAGGTCGTATATCATGCAAGGTAACATTCAATTTAGAATAGAGATTTTCTCTCAGGGGGTTGGTTTATCCGTTTTATGTTGTACTGTTGTAACAATATTAGTAGGAGTGTGTGTCAGTAGAAAAGCAGGCAAGAAAACAGAATATAACAATGAAATAATTAACTCCCACAAGTAAAATGGATGGCTTTTGTGGCGAAATAAACCTTTTAGAAGTCTTGTGAAGGTTGCAAGATATAACGCCCAAGAGAAGGGTGCGCTCGAACCAAGAACTTTGGTGAGTGAGTGCACTAGTGAGTTATTGTTTAGCGCCGCTTTGGCAATATTTCAGCCATAAGCGGCGAATTGAGATTAGAAACAAAACACTTAGCCTTCATGAAAATAAATGAAAGTACTAGATTACAAGTACATGTGACTGGTGCATGTATATTAAATGCACACCTTTATTTTCATGCTGAAAAATACTTACAAATATGATAAATGGTTTATGTTCGAATGTAATTCTAAACTTTCTATTCTAAGAAACTTTAAAACGTTTAGCTATCCAGCACAAATTAATAGAGGAGATAGTTAAATAGTTAAAGAGATAGTAATTTTTTTACTTATATAGATATACACTACATTTTTGTTCAAAAGAATAACATGAGTTTACTTTGAATTATTCCTGTAGCTATTAAAATCTTACTTACCTTACTTGTAAAACTTTTATCAAAATTTCATGGGTGTTATAGGTCTGTTTCTTTTGAGAAAATCTAATAACATTCCTTATCATTAGGTCATATTTGTTGATAACTTAATTGATGTCAAATGCATCACTTGCAATTTACTTTAAATCTCTATTTACTAACGAAAAAGGCGGTTCTACTGAAAGAAGGAGCCATCGAAAAGAAGCCTTGTTGTAAAATAAGTTGAATGTAAAAATGCACAAGGAATTAAGAAAAACATTTTCTTATGTTAAGAGGGTCTTTTGGACATACTCAATTTAAGTTCTCCAATATATCGCCACCAAATCAAAAGATCAGTTTCATGTCGCTCAAGATGGACATGGATGAGAGCTAGATTGGCACCGAATAGTACCGATGCGGCGCCGACATTGCAATGGATAGAGCTTTAACGATCAGCTGAGTCTGACGTAACCCTAAGCTGTAAATTAGGTGAACGCGTGTGTTCCACACGTTACACTGTACTGTGGGTGTGTGAACTGGTGAACCTATCCCAGTCCCTCCATAATGAATACTACGAGAACAAGATGGCATGTAATACATATGCACATTTAATTGTATTAGCTGCGCGTAATGTGTACCTTCTGAACTTTGAATTGTAATGGTATGTATTTTCACTGTGATTGTTCTTAAAGAGCCACTCCGTGAGTTGTTGGAGTCATATATGCCAAACTTAATCAATGGTGTCACTCGATCGTGAAGTATTGACAGTTACCAAAAAAGACACATTTTACAGCTTATTGGTTTTTACAGTGACAATATGAAGGTAGAACGTCGCAATTATGATCGAAAACCGGACAGTAGCGCGCATCAAATTGTCAAACGTAATTTTGGAGACTTATCTAAAACAGCAAGGAGGGCAGTTAGGAGTTGATAGTGTTTGTTAGGTTACATAACTATTAATCATGTATATTGGAGGTGATATCTACACATCTGTTCATTTATAAGGCTGTTTTAGATTTTCATGGAAAACCAGTGGTTGTCATATATGTATCTTTTTTACATGAAAAGTTAAGATGTTTTGATTCTATATCACCACATATGACATTAAGGTTCGTATCAAAGGTAAATAATATGTTATGAAAATCACGGAATGGCTCTTTAATGCACTGTTTAACTTGAACGACTTTATTTGGAACATGTCCTTATGACCTTCAAGGAGATTATATCTGTTTGTTCAATGAAATATGTCTGTTTGTTCGATGAATGTGTTGAACTGCATATTGATAGCACACTCTTTTGGGAAAATATTTTTATCATGTTTTTCTATTCCTTGTTTTTCACTATCTGTAAGAATCACATACATGTAGTAGTAGCCCACTGTCTGTTGCAAATTTGTATATTACGTGTATTCTATTATTTTTTCTTTTAAACATACAGTAATAACATACTATGTTTTGCAAATGTGTATATTATGTTATTACGTATGTTCTTGTCAGTTAAGTTATTCTTTTCTTTATAACATAGTAATGACATACTATAGATGTTTTACAAATATGTATACTTTGTTTGTTCTTTATCTGTTCCTTCATTCCCTCTTCGAATAACATAATAGTGGCACACACGTTTTGGTAAAAAGGTTTTGTTGTGGTTTTGAACCTCGAGGTCATGTTTCAGGTTACCAATTTATGGAAAAATCGTGTTTCCGTAATTAAGCCGGGTCGTCTTATAATATGTACCTTTTTGTAAGTGTTCAAAATTCCAGGGAAAAGTGCACTTGATTACGGACAAATGAAATTATTGCGTTAAATGAAAATTCATTCCAAAATGATTCTTTAAAAGAATGACAATTTCAGCGAGATTACTTGTAGAAAGAATACTTCGGGTGATCTATATGACCTACAGGTATGCTTCAAACAGCAAAGTAGCTGTAAAGTTTAAACCTTTATCTTTGAACTTCACCTGAGAAAAGATCTACCACCCAAAAATATACGAGCGTAATGTTCTTTGTTGAGTGAAAAACATTTTGTGATCTTCACTCTTTCTTTTACTTCTTATGAACTAGCAAATGAATTAATCGGTGTTGCTTATGGGTCAGTTTATGTTTACCATTCTATTAAAAAACCCTTGTGATTTATTTAGTCTAATTATATATCATATTTGTATTATGTTATTGCTATTCATTACATAAAACTCAATATTTCAAATTATTAGTTCAAGAATAATATATTTTCGCCTAAATTGTATTTACCCCCTAAAAGTTCGTTGATGGATTAAAAGATTTTGAAATAGATTAAATTCCTGATACGTGACAAAACAAACGTATGTTGTTTTTAGCTGGAAGTGTTATCTGCAAACTAATGGCTTCATTATCGTTATAAATACAACATTGATTCGCTTATAAATCATTTTACAAACGGTTTCAGTTTTTCTCATTTCCCATGTTGATAGAGAAAAGCACAAGGGTCCCTGAAATGGAATTGGCATATCATTCACGCCGTCTAGTTTATTCATGGACTTTCTAATAGGATTTGTGTGAATCTTTGATAATCAAATATATATACTCATACAAATATTTCATACTCTTCCAAACAAGTATGTGTGTGTATATATATATATACACACACACACACACACACACACACACACACACACACACACACACACACACACACACACACACACACACACACACACACACACACACACACACACACACACACACAGATACTTGTTTGGTAGAGGTGAGTAATTGGTCTATAAGGATAGGTTCTATATTGACCATTGTCAGTAAGCGATGTGCATCACTCAAAAATATATCTTTTTTTATCATCTCTTTAGGATTTTGTAACGACTCTGATGTTTTATAATAACGTGATAGAGCATGTTATGGTTCCTTTCAAAATAAGAAACTATTTGTAAATTATATATGTAAACTCATTGAACTTAAATTCATTTCAATTCAAAACATTATTAGAAGAAGAAAAAAGGAGTTACAGCGACAGTCTATATTTTCTCTTAGCCACAATAGATACAACACAGATATGGTTTTTGGTTTTGTGACAGTGTAATTAGTTGCTGATAATGTCTTCCAAACTGAATGTCAATGTTTGAACCTTGTTAACAAATATTTTGTATAAAAATTATGTGTTTTGAAGCTGGACCGTAGACTGACATGAAACATCAGGATTAAGAAATTGTAAATGGCCCACTTTTGCAAAGTTTTTTCAGAATTTATTTTGTTATAGTTATAGTATAGCGACAATGATTAATGTTAAGATATACTAGTACCATTTTAACAATAGATATACCGTGATATAAATTTACTGGGGAAAATAGTCTACAGCTTTATAGAAGCACTGTAACGACTTTCTGATAGAAAATGTTAATTACATATTTATCAGTTATCTATATAAGCCCACTGTAATAGTAGCTTTAAGATCCAAATTCTGATGACTCTCGTCCACTATGCATGTGGCGTTTCCTTTCAGAATAATTCCCTAGCCTTTGAGCATTGGGTGATCAATTCCCTGATAGGACTTCGGGCGACATATCAATCAACGGTTCAAGGCGAATAGTAATTCAAATGAAACTCACATAGAAACATTTTTTTAAAATTTTTTTTATTTTTCAAACGCATTTTACAAAGTTTTTTACAAATTCAACAGTTGACAATCCGGTACAGCATTCAGTCAAAGTTCACATGAATAAATTATGACAAGTTGACCAAAATGTATAGAATAGGCTTATAACACTCAATCATCGCGGACCACTTGGTAAGAAAATAATATTCCCTTATTTCGTTCTGTAATGTTTTGAATGGTGGTATTTATTTATTCATCTTGCTTTTAAATATGAGATATTTTATCAAGATCATGATGATATTCAAGGGATCGTTATTTTTATCCGGATATCCAATCAAAACAATCTTTTTTGTAATTTTTACTTCGGTAAGAGCTTCCTGGTGTAGAAATGATTCTAATTGTTGCCAGGTTTTATTAACACTATTGCATGACCACTGTAATATTAGCTTTAAGATCCAATATCTGGTGACTCTCTCCACTATGCATGTGGCGTTTCCTTTCAGAATAATTCCCTAGTAGAACCTTTGAGCATTGGATGATCAGTTCCCTGATAGGAGTTCGGGCGACATATCAATCAAGACGAATAGTAATTTAAATAAAAATTCACATACAGCCATTTTGTTATCATTTAGAAAAAAAGAATCTCTCTGACTGACCGCTTTTTTAAACTACTAACAACATTTTCAATCATTGACGTCGTAAATGTTCAAAATAGAAATCTCATCAAAGCAAGTCTCGTTAAATATCTATGCGGCTAAGGAGATGCGTATTTCATTAGTGCTATATGTGGAAAACTCTCTTTAACATGGCTACTTAAATCAGATAGTTTATACTCACAGTTTGGATTGCTGATGCATAGTTCACAACTGTTTGTCTAACTATATTAAGGTACATGATTTTTATTTCTAAATATAAAATGTATTCAAATCCGTACATTCTCGGTTTATTGGGGGTTAATACAGTTACAAAGTCTTTAAATGAAAAATAAAAAATTGACACTAAAATTGTTAATAATGCAGGTTCCACATATTTTTAACCTTAAATAATATTGATATAAATTGAGTTAAAATTATGTTTTCATGAGAATGAATTATCTAAGGAACCTTATACATGTATACTAGCTTGTATTTTTAGTCTATTCTGAACCTAAGGGTGAATTATTCTCAAATTTGCTACATTTTGTTTGTTTTATATTATTATTTAAACATTGCAATAAGTCTTTGTTGAATTTTCAAACCAAAAATATCCTAACACTAATCGTCAATTACATAAACAGCACTATTGGTAGAAAATTCAGAGACATTTAAGTCAGTGTTGTCTTTGCTGTTATATAAGAAAGGATGATAAAATAGAGTTTGACACAGTTCTTGGTTTAAGATACACGATGTATTAAGATTATCGACATACATGTACATGTGTATCAGAAATACACAGCTTACAAGTAAAAACGATTTGGTACTATCAACCCTGTATAGAAATCGAAAATCATCAAACATTAAAAGCTTTCAAATAAATCCAGCTACCCACTAATCTAAATATGCAAAAAAAAAACAAATGATAGGTGAAAAACTCATTTTCATATAGAATGACGATAAGAAAATATGAAAAGATAAGTAATATAACTAATATGTTGTCATTCGATAGATTCACGTCTGTAAATGATTAACATCAAATAATTTTTTTAGTACTTGAGATACAAAAGGACGTGTATATAAATGATATGAACTACCAAATAAAAACGAAACATATCTATCAGTGAGCACTGAATCGTACAGTAGGACTGTACTACCATGTATGGTAAAACTGACAAAATTTGGATAGTGGAAAACTACTATGCAGTGAATTTTGGTGTTTCGCAAAGATCGATTAACTGACTGTTATCAGCATATGTTAAGTTCCTTTTAACAGTCTATATTAGGGCATATTAGAATGCCTTTTATTCAGGTATAGGAGCCACCGGCCCATCATACATATACAGGGCATGAAAACATACAAAACGTTACACGAGCGCTGAATTTTACATTTGCCATGTGTTATATTGAGAACTGTACATTGTTATATAACATGAACCCCTTTGAAAAAGGAGTTACGTTTCTTTGCAGCCAGAAATACATATTTTGCAAAAATTTACACAAATATTGCGAGAAGCGGAGCAAAATAACATGGGCAACTTATCAGGGGTTGGAAAAGAGTGATAATATCTCGAAAGAAGGTTGACACGCAAATCAAGATAAAATGGGCACACTAAACAAAAGTGAAATTCATCTTCGATATTTGGTATTATACAGAAGGGACAAGTGCGTTCATGTCTTGGTATATTATAATATCTGCCTGTTTCAATTAGAAGACTATGATTGGGTCCTAAAAAATTCAAGATATTTATTCGAAATAGTGTTACATCAATAAATCTCACCCAATTTCTATATTGGAAATTATCCGTAACAGCAACGAACAATGAGAGTTAAGAACTAGACTTAATGTAATCATGAGAACCTTGAATTTCGATGTCAACACACCTTTGCCGAAACTGATGCAAGAACAGTCTGTTAACAGTCTATAAGAACTCTTTGAAATGCATTTTTGTCTGAATTGATGTATAACAGCAACCGTTGATTAGATCAATCAAGTAACAACCTCTAGGCAGGATAATGATGAAATACGCGTAAGAAATTTTACACTCGTAGATTAATCACCACAACAGCGTGTACAAATATTATTAATAAACAAAGCATTATTGCTATAGGATGTTCAATCATTTCACCATCAACTTCCTCGCATGTTTTATTTATTCATGATTGGTCTGCTGTCTATATAGAGATTTGACTTATTTGTCATGCTGTTATCTACAGGCGAAATGCATCGTGTTTGCTTTAATTTCAACGATCATATACAATAAACAGAGAATGCAATCAGTGAAATTAAGACCTACCTGCTGTTTTTCCCGTACATCTCTCATCGAAGCACCTGCAAGGTCGATACATGTATAACCAATAGCACGTACGAGTTGTGACAACAATACGGAAGTGAGATTCCATTACCAACCAGTGCCAACGTGTAGAATACTGATAAAAGTAGCTTCATTTGGTCTTAGTTTTGTGAAATATAGAGACTCATACATTGAGTTTATTTTGTTACGGTTTGTAGGTTTTTCCAAATTGTGAAATAACGGATTACGTCCTCTCCAGACATAATTTTCAGTTAAATACGACACAGAGCTTTAAATCTGTAAATTTGCACATTGTCCACTTTAAACTCAAACTACGTTATAATACAAATGTACACCAACTTCTGATAAAATATCATTGATTGCATATGATTTGCCTCAAAAACGAAAGCCAAATATAATCATTCATGGTAAAGAATAAATACAATTGTGTTATTACATCAAATGATGATTTATGATAGTTACGATATTGAATCTTTGACTCGTCAAATCCAAGTGCAGAACATGAATATTTGACAGTTTGATTGATTTGTGTTAAAATTACAGAACACTTGTGCTTTTGTTTTCATGCAAATGATTTTGCCAAGGCAACGATGGCAACAATGCGATAAATAGGCCAATATTAGCAATCATGTTCTGCAAACTTTATTTTGAGATATTGAGTGACAGGAAAATTAACTTGGATGAAGTTTTAGAATATTAATCGAAAGTGCCTCTCTCTCGGTTTGCGATCCATGAAATTGTATTACAATATTAGAATTGTTTTTTAACAATAATAAGGACTATCAATTCTAAATTAGTCTAAAGATATGGTCCACTGTAAAGATGTTCTAAGAACATCTAAACTTGCATACAAATTGTATGAATAGTATAAAAGCCAAATGAAACTTTTTAATAAAAATGATGCAAAAATATTCCCCTTACTGCAAAGTATTTTCAAATAATTTTGATAAAATGAAGTTGAAGAAGTCTTAACTCCACTGTCCCCTTTTTAAGTATATACTGATAGATAATAAAATACTGTCTAAATACTATTCCTTCTGGAAAAAATAGAAAGAATCGTCCATGTATTAATAAAACGTGACGACCATAAGATTTGTTCACATACCTGCGTATCCTAGTGCAAATATCATGTAATTTGGGATGTCTTTGATGTATTATATATAGCATTACGAAAGAAGGGATAATGTTTAATTTTCAATACAGAAGAGAATATCCATTGTACTTTAACGTAATCGTACATCAGAGCCAACAGTTAACCATAAGAGTTCGACAGGTCCTTAAGGTGACCAGGGGTCATTATTTCGAGCCATTCATTTTCATTTTTCGCTACAAAATCAATTTAAAGTGATCAACAGCTTTAAACACAAGTCATGCTTGTTCCCATGCACTAAGTCAATGTGATTGTGCTGATTTTATTCTCAGAGATTGGAACTGGAAATTGGAAAGTGGTCCATGCAGTGTCAAAGTTCATTGTTGACCAGTCAAATCATAATTGTTATGAAATCCCTTTACGAAAACAAGATGAGGGACTTTTCAAATAGAGAATGATAAAAGATTCCATCCCACGCTATCTTTTTGACTGAAGTGCCTGGAAATTATTATTTCTCAAGCGTCGCGTAAATAAATGGCATCACTACCCGATATATATATTTATATTAACCAACAAAATGGTATTGGTATTCAATCATATATCTACATGGAGCTTGATATGGCCGTGTCCAACGCCGGATTTGTAACATAGTTTTAGCACTTAGTGAAGGGCTGATATCATCTTATACCATCGAATATGCAAAGACAGATTGTAACTAACCTATGCATTTTCAAGTCGAAAATAGTAATATAGAATCATTCAAAACATAATCGTTATGACCTGATTAATGGATATCAATCAATATTACCAATACGGGCGAGGATACCCAGGGGTTTTTTATATCCGAAAAGTGTTCTTTAGTAATTCTCGATGTTGATTGGTCAGTTACCCATAGAATGAAATACAACTGGTTGACGGGACTATTTTCAAGTTTAATTGATAAACAGAACGTTACGAACTCGTGCTTCGCGAATTGAAAAAACGCGTACATCGATGGACATTCTTATACATTTATCATAAGTTTAAATTCTTACACTTGAATTCTTATTTGACAATTTATCTAAGTGTTTCGTATAGGCTGACTGTGAACATTATTTCAACTCGTGCATATTTCCAGTAAACCTCGTTGGTTATATTCTAATTCCCCATTTTCTCTTGTAAAGAAACTAACAACATTATTGCAACGATCGAGTAAATAACGACATGGGGTTCAACAAAAAGGTTTAAAATTTAAGTGCATTACAATAAATCATTCTAACAAATGGATCCACTCATTTCGTGCCGCAATAAGAAAGCACATTACAGAGTCTCGTAGCAGTCAACAAATATTTCAAGTGAGCAAAAGCATTTGTAAAAACTCTTAGATTGATGAATGTTTCTCGATGTCTTAAAAGCATAATGGAAGCTTTTTCCTTCAATTACTTGAAGCATTATAGTAAATACCTTGATTTTGTCATTTCTTTTTCGTTTTGTTAAGATAAAACCTTATATAGCTTTACCTTTAATTATGATTAAGGGACATTTATTAAACATCCTCAACCAATTTTAGGTTTTAAACTTAAGAATATAAGATATAGTTTAACTGTCATATATTTTCGCACCACTGAGCGGATATTATTTCAACAGATGAAATATATGATTTAACATTTTAAACCTTCTTAAATTAGATTAACATTTAGTTATGACCAAAAAAAATATCAGATTCAGTCAGCTTTACAAGATATATTGAAAATCACAAGATTCAAACAATCCATAAAGAACCTGACCTGCATATGTATCCGCGCGCATCCGGTCCGCCATCTTGTTTTTGACATGAAAAAGGCACTGTACTTCTACTAACTTTACAACATTGTAAGAATAATCAATCAATATATATGGATTGAATATCCACATATTTACAAATGATTTATGATAAGACCTATCAACAATTCATTATAATGCCGTAGCAAGGCTTTTCACGCTCGCAGTGCAGATGAATGGCTTCACTTTTCACTCTTGTTTCATTTTACGATCTCATTTATCTAGTTGTCAAATCTAAATCAACCATAGAGTTACCCTCAGTAACATATTTCAACTGGGTTATTTTGTATTCATGTACATACATACATGTTTAAACTGGAATTTCCCCTAGAATTTCGTTTCCACAAAGAGTACCCCGGTAAGAATGTCCATTTAAGTGATTCTAAAGACGGCCACAACGCTACTTGTACATGTTATATCTGTAACATATTGATTTTTATGTTAAGGGGTCCGTAAAAAGGTTTAATGTTCAACTAATTTACGTTGTTGAGCGAATATAGCACATACCAACTTTACATAGCGAACTCTTTGGTTGAAATGTAGGTATGACGACCGATCATGACAAATCTGTCACGGTGTAACGATATCTAAACTCAGACGAGACCCGTTTATCCGACAGAAAGATAAGAAAAGAAAATAATCAAGCCAATAATAAACTAGAGAGAAGCCAAATCAAGTTGAATCAAGTGATTTATTTGCAGTCTAAACAAGACGATCGACGGGTACAGCAACAAGCTACCCGTAATCCACTCAACAGGAGTTAACAACTAATTAAGGAAGTCATGAGATGAATAAACAACAAGCACACAGAACTTTAGATGATCCCTAATCACTACTTGAGTGAGTAAACGAATAAGAACACTAGTATAGGTATAGTAGAACTTATAAAATAATGGGAGGGAAGGTTAGATTAAAAACTGTAAGTTCTTAAAGGAAGTGATCACATACTCCAGAAAGGTACAGAGAAATAAGGAATATCAACCTCACCAATCCACTTCCAACGTCCAAGGGTCCACCCATGACCTCTCCCCGCAAGGACCAAGTCCAGACTACTGGTACCAGAGCTTAGCCCGCTATTTATTGGCTCCGTACCGACGTCAATGGAGACCAGCCGGGCTCCAAGAGGAGAATGGTAGCTTATCTAAGGATATCGCAATTCTGTGTTTCTTTGCGAAACTAAATTATCCCTAGCTCCAAAAGTATTTAAGTTTTGGAGCCCTACAATGGCTTATTGTAAAGGGCGCAAACTCCTCTACAAGTAGATATAAACATATGTAACATGAGCATTGGCATATTAATGCTACATGTAAAAAGGCTGATAAATGGAGCATGAAAATGACATTTGAACATATAAAAATAGCCGCAGTCGGCGAATAAAGACATGAATGATAAAAATAGATACATGAATGTAAAGTACATAATATGTACTTTCGATATATACAATAATTGGTGATATTTTATGAAAGTACATTAGAGGAGAGGCAGAAGAAAGGTCGCACGCTCGAACCGCGTGACAAAATCATACTAAGTTATCCTTGTCCATATCGTTAAGATCATCATTTGTCATTTGTCGAGACACCAGCCTTTGCCCTGTTTGATGCATGGAGCATATGAAATGAATGAAGCCAGGAAAATCTACCATACGTAATGATGAGTAATGCATTTGAAAAAAAACGAATGCTGTTTGTCATCATTTCCTTTGTAAAATGTATCTAATAAAAATGATCGGATGACCTGAAGGCTTCAAGTCTTTGTATTATCATTTTGAGCTACAAGTTACAACTATTAAGCAATGTTAATGAATGCATTTAAAACAATTCTCTGTAATTTTTTAAACAAAATCTGATATTTATTTTAAGATTTGTAGTGATCGTCTAACATGGTCTAGTTTAGTTTGTCTAGTTCTAGTATATAACAAATTATACTATGAATATGTTAATAGTTCCACATATGGAATTAAACTAAAGAAATAATGGTAATTATCACATATTTCCTAAGAAAGATGAATATCATATTTAGCTTGCATCTCTGTTTCAATATTTCACTTTTATTAAATGTTTTTTTCGAACATAAGTCGCAAACATAATCCCAAATGACGTTTCAATGGCAAAACTTACATGATACGGATGATTAGCGTCCGTATTCTAAAATCAGATTTCATAAAATCCAAAGTTTATAAGTCACTAGAGACAAATTCCATTATTCCGTGCTATATGAGAAGCTTTCTACATCAAATCAGACTAACATTTGAAGTGATTTATCATCTCGTGTTGAGGAAAATTACAGAAAGAGTATTCCAGATTGTCTGCTTCTGTAAATAAACTTGCCAATTGGCGTTTGAAAAGTTCTTATTCACATCATGTAAGCGTCATTTATTTGCGTATTTCGTGAATAATATAATAGAAAAGAAAGTAGAATTTAATCAAATAAGTTTTGGCTTTCATCAGTCATATCATAAAAATCATGAAATCAGAGAAATAAGAAAGACTGGTAAAACAGGAAATTATATAAGCAGATTAAAGCTGTTTTTGTTAAATTTCATTTCATCGAAAGTAATAAAGAATGATAGCAAAATATCTACTTTTTTCTATCCACCCTGCTGTTATTGTTTTCTTCATTTCTCTTTGAATAATTTGTCACATAAGACATCTTTTGGATCGATATCGATTAGTTTCGCTTTCCTTCTTTCACATTTTATGTTTGTTCTATTTTTTCTTCTTTTGCTATAAACAAAGTCGCTACATTCGTTTCTGATGTTTGTTTGTTGCCATTTTATCTCTTACCTTTCGGGTTTGTGTTATATGATTTGTTAGCCATTCTTATTAATCAATCTTTAGTTCTTTGTAGTGGAGCGTAGAAAGATACACATGTGCATATATGACAAAATCATATAAAATAAATTAATGGACATAATATACAAACAGATGCCAAAATACATTTTGCGTTTAAATGGGTCATTGCATTGTGAATATACACATTGAAATGTTCAATACATTGGTTTGATGGCAGCGCTCTACCTAGAGAGTTGATCGACATCAAAGCCCCGCCAGGTGACAGCTTAAATGATGATGTTGGTGGTGGTTGTTATGGTGTATGGTGATGTAGTTGATGATTATGCTCTCTCTTCATACTATGATTTTGATAAATTGGTGACGTCCAATAAGCAGCTGAATTAAATATTATGGAGATTGCAAATGTACTCATATATAAGTTAATTGTGATGTGGGGATGAAGGAATTATTACATGTGTGTATTCTTTCTTCTTTGTACCCTAATCCCTAATAATTTAAAACTGACACAACACACTCGAAATACAAAATTGTGAGTTTTTTCCAAGGCTAAGTTGATGTATTTCTATGATAGTAGATTAACGGTAGGTCCCTAAGTTTGCTTTTGGATACTTATTTTGTGTGTTACACATAAGTACACCAAAGTGTTACAAGTACCCATAATTTTACTATAAGTGCAATAATGTTAAAGAAATGGGATACATTGACTGTAGAGGAGAGAAAATAGAGATGTTACAGATTGAAGTCATAAACGATGAGCTTTCATAACAGAAACCTAAAATTTAGTACAAAAGACTCATGGTAGCTATCTTAAACGTCTCTCAATGGATTCAGTGACCTTCTTAACACACATTTAGATACCAAGATTATTGTTCATATGATAATAAGAACCAGAGATATAGGGCCATCCATCTTTTCGTGTGAGGCTTCAGAGAATAAGTGGCTGAGTGGGGTACTAATGGAAATATGTAAAACTGACACATTGCTTCCCAGTTTATACGCTGTTACCACTCATTTTTGCTTAATAGACATATCAAGGATTTAAAATAAGGTTAGTCTCGTTCTGCCATGTGGGGGAAGGGTGCATGGGGACCCCTATTGGCCGGTGGACTATACAAGATACACGGTTTTGTATGATAAAGTTACAGAGGATCCTACATGAGAAGCTACACACAGTGGATTATTATGGGATAAACAAGAAAAAACTACCTTCATATATATACCTTATAAACAGTCATTTTAAAGTCAAAGGAAAAAATGCAATGCCACACAAAGTCTCTTTCTTGAGAGATTTCGATTCCATGGAGAAAAAAGACAATACCAAAAGTCATTGAAAATGAATCCTTAAACTCATGAACTTCCATTGTTATCTTATTGCTCTGAATACAACAATCATGTCCATCATTATATGAAAGATTGCTTGAATTGAGAAATAAAACCAACAATTACAGCTGATTCATCCTTCCATCCGGAAGAAGACAGTTAATAATGTTTTACTGAGCCACACAGCTGTTCTCGTGATCAAGAATTTCTGTAATTCAGCATAATCAAGTAGACATTTCATGAACGAATTTCAAAATTTACAAGTCAATTAATTGGTAGTAGATAATCATGATGGTAGACAAAGGCATGTTATGTCTCTCAACCCACTGTGACGATTTTTAATAGTTTGGAACGTTTTAATTGAGTGCTTATATGCGATTGTGTGGACGTGAGTGATTAACAGCAGAAGTTTTGTTGTTTTCATTTTTATTATAACATCCTCCTAGGCACTATATAAACGGCCATTGCAATTGGGATGCTTATTTGCAATTTACTTAAACTAGTCTGAACCTCAACTGATTCTTTTCCTTATAAGCTTTAATCAAATAACTCACCATTATGCCAAGACTGATACTCTCGTACATGATTTATTATACATTCCTGATATTGATATGTATATTGAATTAATAAGATTAATCTCTTCTATAAGCATGCAGCCTATGTTAGTTCCGGGTTTGTTAATTACTGTAGTAAAGTTCAGATCATGTCTAGCTCGTCAAGGCATACTAATTGGGAAGCCTTTTACTGTTGCCCCATGGGAACAGCCCACGAATGGGCAGGCACTTTAGGCATGGGGAGTAGGTGATAGATGTTGTATTGATGATGTCATTGTAGGTGATGGGTTAATATCTATGGTGATGAATGTGATGATTATGATGATATTGGTGATTATAAAGATAAAGATGATTGGTAACTCCATGAAGATAACGCTGTTGATAGCGATGGTGGCTTTTGTTTTTTGCTTGACAACGTTAAGAATGATGAAAGAAATGATGGATGGTAATATGTTTCTTGTCATAAGTGACCTAAATACGAAATGCAAAATGAAAATAGTTTGATTATAATCATTACTTTTATACTATGATATATGTGATTATAATTGTTATTGACACGCTTGGAATTTTCATAAGTTACATGGTTTTGCACGTGGTGACATAAAAATGATTGATTCTTTGGTGAGAAAAGTGTTTTGGCATGATGATGGATACGAATTTCATATGATTGAACTTTGATGATATAGATATGATATATTTGTATAATACATATGATAAAACTTAAAGGATTGTATATGACAATGAATGAAATTAATATGATGAATGAATAGGATGAATGTGTATGTATGATGAATGTGTGTGTGTGTGTGTGTGTGTGTGTGTGTGTGTGTGTGCGTGTATGTGTGTGTGCGTGTATGTGTGTGTGTGTTTGTTCACAACGTATGGTGACAGTATTGTAGAGGATTAAAAGCGTTGTCCATTAAGAACTGCCGCTTCCCAGAGAACCTTGCTCATTTTCAAGGCAAATTGAAATGACAGTTTCTAATCTTTCTTCTTACCAGCTTTAATATACATTCTTGGTGTGGTTTGTGTATGAATGGCTTCTTTAGTTCAAGTCGATTTCGATGAAGTGATAAGTTTGGATACAGAAATATGACTATAATTTGGATACCATGAACACATGATACGAAAAAAGGAAGACTAGAAGGAATGAATTGTTTGTAATTGTAAAACGTTAAATGATAAACGTAAGTTAATATTAGTTGATGGTTTAATGTTTTCAAATTATAGTTCAAGTTATATATTTGAACAAAAGTTTCCTTACATCTTAAAAACTCGTTTGTGTTGCAAAACATTCTGAAAACTCATTTCCATGTCCATAAATTCTGTTCAATTTACTGTTTTTGTGCGATATCTAGAAAACACATTATTTACTAGGCTGAAAACATTTATTTTTATTTTTCATTTCCTGGTTTGTGAAATGGAATGGCATCTGTCAACGGGGTCCTCTTTAAATCGATAATAAATGTCTAAAATGTTGTTTAAAACATAGCTGAACTGATATTTTTTAATGAATAAATTACATGAAATTATAAACACAAATCAAAAGTCTATGGGGTTCTTCATTGAATATTTATCTAAAGCATGGTTATTGTATACTTGGAGGCTGAGACTGGCAATCTTTCATCACAACATACAATGATTTATTTTATCTTAACCACGTCAAACTACAAAGACAAAGTCATGTAAACAATAATGCAAATCTCGTGTCTTAAGTTTATTCGTAACACGAGATAACTTAAATTTGATTTGAATTCATCGACTACGACATTTTTGACAGAAAAACTGATTGCTTTATTTTATACAACAAAAGAGAGTTACAATTTGTTACAAGGTCCTATGTAAAGTTGATAAATAAGTATATCGACTTAGAGAAACCAGCAGTTTTTTAAAACAATTTCGGCGAGCAACCAAATTATGTTCACAATGTTTCTTCATCATATCTATCAATTTAAAGCATATATTTCAACATCAATGCACACATATATGTAAATAATTCATCTCAGAGCTAACCTTTTTTATCATATAAATCCTCAATTGTTTTTAATGCAGATGAGCAAATCGTTGTGCAACCACTGTGCCTACCATGAAGACAACATTTTCAATCTGCTACATCCTACCGTATAAAACCGATGGGTTATTGTGATGATGTTCGAGCGTGGCTCCTTTTGCCCGCCTCTCATCTAATGTATTTTTCTGAAATGTCCTTTATTATTGTATATATTGAAAGTGCCTGTTATGTACTTTCCATTCATGTTTCCATTTACATCATTCATGTCTTTATTTCCCGACTGTGGCTACTCTTATGTGTTCAAATGTATTTTTCATGCCCAATTCACCAGTCTTTTTGCATGCAGCAATAATATGTCACTATTTATGCTAGTTTGCTTTTTCTTTACAATAAGCAATTATTTGGTAATGTAACCCAAATATTTATGGATACATCGTGACATTATCATTTTAAACCCAGTGAAACTTATCACCTTTTTATAGATGGTCTATTTGCAAATGTCTTTTAAACTATTCATGGCACGAATGTGAAAACATTGTATAAGATAGCTCATGTTCGATTTTTGTTTTTTTGTTTTTAATCATTATATATAATGTTATGAGTGTGTGATTGTTTAACATTGTATAACATTGTTGTATTGTTTAGTGGGTCACACACACACTTGTTTTGATAGTCTTAGCTGGCAGTGTCTAGAATCATCTATTCTAGAATGTTCTATCTATTTCATGATTGCTTGAGTTGGCTACTTCTGACTGGAGTTCGTCAAGGAACTTTAAAGAATATTCTGGAAGGTATCTAACCTATATATAGGCCGGCATTAGAACTCTTACTCATCTTGCATCTTACAATCAATCTTACTCAAGCTAGCACTTGATAATTGCTGTTTGCATGAAAGAGAGCTGTAGTATTAGACGAAATATGACATGTTAGACAAATATACATGTATATACATACATACATAGACACATACACACATATATACATACATACATACATACATACATATCTAGTCACATCTTTTAGGAAAACTACACTTCATGTTTTGCCATGTCATGCTGTGAATTTGTTTTGACAATGTGTAGGTTTTCTCTGAAAGGCGTAATTACTGACAGAATGAAAGTAATAAAGCAGCAATCGCAAAAGTGGCTTTTAATTTGTCAGTATAATTGACATGAAATAGTTTTGTTTTTCAATCTTATTTCATTTTTTTAATTTTCATATAATGTCTTCAGTTAATGCTTGAGTTAGTTCGTAAGTCAGTCCTTACAAAATCTAGAGCTGTTTTAAATGAACAAATGCAAAATAGAGTTCTTTCCTGAAACAAACTAAAAATAACTACTGCTACACAGCGGGATTGGCAGGGAACATTACTGTACTGACATATGTACATGTATATGAGGAATAATGCTGAATGCGATAAGCTGGCATATGATGTAGTTCTGAGAATGAGATATACATACGTGTTCCACACGTGCTTAAACTGTACTTTGGGTATAAGTGAACCTATCCCACGTACCGTCTGACATTTGAATTGAATGAATTGGTGTTTAACTGTGATCGTTTTAAAAAAAATTTAAAACGTTCATGAAAACGTGTTCTTAACGTGTTTAAGATGATAACATCTGTTTGTTCAATGAATTTGACTTTATTCGACAAATATGTATTTTTAACCCGGTTCTTCACTGTAGAATCACATAGTGTAAGGACACAAGAAAATATGTAAGTTATGTATAGTCTTTATGGTTTGTTTCTTAATTTTCTGTTAGAATCACATATTATGGTAGAAAGTTTTTAGCAATTTAGCACTCTTGATAATTGTAAGACGCACAAACAGATTTGTGAAATGAACAGGGAACAAGAAGTTAAGCAAATGATCTTTCAACTGTTCTATTTCACAATGCTTACACTTGCACTATGGCTTTATGGCCCAAATGTCTTTTTTTGATAGAAATATCTCCATTCTAAGCTACACAAGATGTTTAAATCTCTTAATGACTTTATTCAGGATTCCTATATTTATTTTATTTCCTTTATTCCTATAGTACATTATTACTTTCCTAAAAAAACATTCATTTATATACCTGAACACTACTAATAACTCTTTTTCATACATTTAACATTTATTCAGTGTTGTTTTTATTAAGTTTATTTTTCATATTGTTTTTAAAAAACCCACATGAAGCCTAGAAATTGATTCGGCCAGCAATTACTTATCCATCGGCAACATTAGTAGTAGCGTATAGACCTTCTCTTAGCCTTACATCTGTGTACAGACTTTACTTGTTTGCAATTCACATAAAAAGACACATTCCTTATTCCTTTGATAATTTAGATTTTGTAATGTTTCGGGTCTCTCCTCATGAGTTCATTCTATCATTTGTTATCAAAATCAAATTAAATATTTGGAAATATTCATGTATTGGACAGTTTCCATAATATGACATATTCTTGTCATCATATTTATATTTCTTTTATCATATAGGAATGTTTCTTTCATAGCTAAGAAACTAAAAAAGTGATAAGTAAGAAAAGAAAAGGCAAGATTTTTAGCTATAAATTTCGTCAATAACACGAAGATTTCTGTCTACTTTGAATGGAAACGTCTACATTGGGTGAATGGAAAGAGACAGTCTCAACACCAGCACTGCTTAACCCTGTTGTGCAAACTGCTTAGCACTTGCTTACCTCCTAGACTACATCAAGCGGGGTTAAGTATTAAACCTGTAGATCTAACACCGACAAGAGCCATGCCTAACATGCAGCCTCTGTTTTTGCTTAACCAGATACGTTGCTTTTGGTATCAACTGGCTACCGGAAAATGGCAATCAACATATATATATATATTTATTAAGTATGTTTTTTGTTATTTGGTGTGCCATTGAGTAGTGAAAAATCACAAGTTCACCATAAGTGTATTAAATATACAGTTACAGAAGTCTAGCGTGTATATAAAAAGAGGAAAACATTTATAATCCTTGGATATTTTTTCGAGACGGAGCTGCTTATTTTACGAAAGTCAAGTGTCTGCAGACACTTTGTTTCATCAGTCTTTTACACTGAAGATTAAGCTTAAATTCTGCCATTTATACCATTCTGCATGCAGCGGTTATTTCTAAATCATTGAGCAATAAAATCCATCAATGAGACTTGATCAGTTCCGTGATGGGAGTGTGGGCGAAATATTGTTATCGGCACTAAAATCACAAAGTTGGCAAATTATTCAAGTGAAAATCCAAATATAGAAATGTTGCTTTAAAGTCCCTGTGGTTAACCTCTTTCTTCAACTAATAACATCATTTTCAATTATTGACGTTAATGATGAAAATTGAAATCTCGTCAAAGCTAGCCCTCATGAAAATGGAAGGGATGCTTAATTTGCTAATGCTCTCTGGTAATATGCCAGTACTCTTTTTAAATGGCCATTTTAATGAAATATTTTGGATTCAATGTTGAAAAGGGTTTGTTCCATCATGTCTAGCTACATTATTCACTGACATAAAAATCTAATATCGGTGTTTGAAGAAATTAGGTTTTCTTTATCTTTTGGTTGAAATATGAATTGAACCGTTTTAAGAGCCACTCCGTGAGTTGTTGGAGTCATATATGCCAAACTTAATCAAACTTTATCAATAGTGTCATTTGATCGCGAAGTGTCGACTGTTACCATAAAGACACATTTTAAAGCTTACTGGTTTGTTAAAAGTGACAATATGAAGGTAGCACGTGGCAATTATGATCGAAAACCGGACAGTGGCGCGCGTCAAATGGTCAAACGTAATTTTGGAGACTTTACTAAACCAGCTAGGGAGGCACTTAGGAGTTGATAGCGTATGTTAGGTTATATAATTAATATCCATGTGTATTGGATGCGATATCTGCACCTCTGTGCATTTTTAGATTTTCATGGAAAACCAGTATTTGTCAGATATATGTCTTTAGGAAATGAAAATTTACAATGTTTTGATTTTATATCACCACATATGACATGTAGCTTCGTATCAAATGTAAATAATATGTCATGAAAATCACGGAGTGGCTCTTTAAAGAATGATCTTTAATGAAAGATATCATTAAAGTCATATAATTTGGGGGTTGACTTTTATCATTTAGTAACTTGTTTTTATATGTTTGATGTCAGATATTCGGCAAGTTTCTCCAAATATTACCACTAATAATCTGAGAATACAGTCAGTTAATTATAATTATGCATGTAAAATTTCCTTTTTCTTAATTTCTTGGATATCCAAGAAAGTCATAACTGGAGTCTAATCACAGATTCATGAAAAACTCTTGTTACCTCATTCTCTGCTTATTTCTTGTATGTAAGATGCAAACCGACTGAGAGTAATTGCAATACAAGTTTCATAATTCCTCAAAACATATATATCATATCAATCTGCAAGAACTCAGTCAGGATCGGTAAGAGGGTTTACCAATGTAAAGGTCAATATAAAACGGCGATTGGCGATCTTCTTCGTGGGTAGGGTAGTAACATGGCCAACATGGCCAACAATGAAACATGAGCTTGTTCACCTTGGCTACTGTTCACCAAGCAGTAAATCGGGTACCTCTTATGCCACCATAGCTAGAACCTTGAACTTCTGTCACAGACCATTTTATAACTTTATAACTTTAATAAATTACCAGGAGGATAATGTAAAACTATGGCAATTGATGAAATCAAGCATGGAAACACCTCTCACTGAGCAAAGATATTTGGTTTCATGATTTAAAAAAATTAAGCTGTTAACCTACACCAAACAAAAGACATGTGTACTCAGCTTACACACATACTTGTTCAACAGAGCATTATTGCTTTAGGATCTTCCACCATATCAATCATAACTTCCTCGCATGTCATATTTATTCATGATTGGTTTGCTGTCATAAGATTGGTTTGACTAATTTGTCATGCTGGTTTCCGACGGCGACTTTCACCGTTGTTAGCAATTATTTGAACTTCCAAATGCAATGAACAGATAATGCATTTAATGAAATAAATTCCTACTAGCCGCTTCTCTAGTACATGTGACACTATCATATTGCTACATCAGTGTATTTTAAGGTGAATTTCTATCCCCTCAGCTTTGTCTACATAGTGATTTTCATCAAATCAAATGTAGTTGTAATGCAGCGTTTATCACAAGCCAACGAAATTACTCCCATTCAGCAATACCATAAAATTGCTTTCATCATCCTTTCTCGTTTCAACTCCTAGGATGTGCATAAAAAAAGGCCATATGGTATTGATGTTATGTTCAGTTATGGGAAATGTAGAGACTGTAAAACTTTGATGTTCTCTATTCTCATAATAACCCTTGGTATTAATGCAGTCATATCTAAAATGATTTGAAAAACATAAACGTGATAAATAGGGCCATTTTTTCATAAATATTTATAATTCATATAAATCTGAAAGGAAAATGTCATCAGATTGCTCCAAACATTGCCTGATTTAAAACGTAAACAACTCAACCTAATGCGAGCCTAAAGAAGTATGCAACTGTTGCTTGTTTATTCGTCTGATGATGGTTGTTTTACATTGGAGCCGAAAACGACAAACGACTGGCTTGAACAATATTTCCCCCCATTCCTGCAATAGGCAACATGAAAAAAACTGATACTGTTTAATTCGTTTACCAATTTAAACTGAACGGTGTAATTTTCTCGAATGTTTGTTAGTTATTAGTTTGCGACTATCTATATATTCACTAATGAGATAAAAATAATTTACATTATTTGAAAATAATTTAAATTGTGTTAAGCTAACTTTAAACTTTAAATTTGATTTAGGACAATTGTACTTTAAAATTAGATAAATTTGACAAGATGATTGATGTATTATTAGATTATAAACATCTTGTCTTTCTCTTCGAAAATAGCTGTTTCCAATGCAACAGGTAAATAAGCCTATGTTAAGCACTCTTCTGATCATAATTATGACATTTGTTAGCAATTATTATTAGAAAAACTTAAAGTAAAAAAAGAGGGTCCAGATAGTGATGGCAATTACTCTTTTAAAACTAATATTGTGATATAATACAGTGATAGCAAAAAACTTGTCTGGCGAGCAGCTGAAAATATTATATGATATACCTGAGATATACTGAAATAGGTATATCATAACTCAATTGTATGGTGTAGTAATGAAGTAACACTCTCAATTATATGAAACAGACAAAAGAAGAGCATTATTATAAGATAACATTACTTAAATAATGCATTGAAATATATTTTGTTAAGTAGATACTATTCCCTGCTATATGTGGTTTGCTAATAGAAATTGACAATATAACAACAGTGAAATTATGTAACAATATCCAATTTTCTTAGAGATTGCAATCCATCCTGCATTCGTAAACCATCATTGGATTGCTATTAAATCTGCTTCTGTCTGGCTCCTTGGCTCCATCTTCAGACAACAACATAAACAGAATTTTTTCATAAAGACGTATCAATGTCATAACACCTGAGGCTCCTGGCAAACTAAATTGTTTATGCTGTCAAGTACGGCATAACTGAACCATGTGTCAGCAAACAACTCTTGTCAACTTAAAGAAAGGATTTCTACCAGCAGAATGTTATGAAATTTTATATAAGTGCAAATTGGACTTGTCAAACACAAATTGATAACCTTATTCTCTGCAGAATCGCAGGTTCATCATTATCATTGTTGTGTAAGAATGTGATCTTTTCATTCAACAGTTAAGTACATCTTATATTCTGACATAAACTCAAATATGTACTATTTCAAGTATAGTCAACCTGACGTTCTAATGAAAAAAAAATGTAAAATAATATGAAGGATTCATCTCAAAGGTTGTCGCTACCGTAGCGTTTAAGAGGAATGCTTAAGACCAAGAGCAACGAATACCAGCTGAGAATGCCAAATGGCTTCTAAGAAAATAAGATATCATCAACTATGGAATTGATCATACTTAACAGTGTCCATGTGATATACAATGTTTTGAATTTGTTGATCATACAGTCCTACAAATATTGATATTGGGGTTTAAAACCGTTAAACACCACTGCAATGAAGGAAATGTCTGTTACTCAAGCCAATGTACATTGATATAAGACAATGTTATGGATGACAACTTCTTTATTTATTTCACGACGTTTCTGGGATACTTATTGCCACTTCATCAAGTGAGAAACGACGTGAAAATAAATAAAGAAGTTGTCGTCCATAACATTGTCTTGTATCACCACACCAACTTCTAAATGCCTTTGAAGAAATTCACCTATGTACATTGTAAAGAAATTATTCAAAGGTTTGAGAAGTGCCTTCATCGGCAATCATTAGTAGCCCCCAGGATAATCCTGATCGACTAACAACTGCAGTGGCACCAAGAATGCTGTTACAGAAATAAAGTGACAATATGTATATTAAAGCATAGAGATGTCAGCTATGGAGACGGCGTTATAAGTTAGTGGCTGCAAATATTGATGCCGCTGCTGTTTCTGGTGTAAAGGAATCCACTATTCTGTCACTTCAAGCAGTGTCTACATGAAATAAAGTCATTCATCAAATCTTGACGTGAGTAATCATATGTATCGATTCAGACTAGTAAGTGATACTCTTTATCTCGTACATCAATGTCAAGGAAAATTGGTTTGATATTATATTCAACATTCGTTTAATACTTTTCGTCATCAGTAAGTGAAACATTTATTCTGACATAAAGTTTGGTGTTCACATTCCACAATAAATATAATTGTTGTCTCATTTTCATTTTTGATATTGGTATACATATAAATATCTTCCATCTTCAAACCGTTTTCTACAGATACCGCAGATAAAATGTTGACGAGATAAATACGTTTTGTGTAGAACGCTATCACAAAACAATCAATATTCAACGCGAAACCCCTTTATTTGATATTCTAAGACTTTCTTTTTGTATGGCCTATAATATGTTTCAACAGAGGTTATTCTATCAAATAGGTTGTGGTTATGCCAATCATCATTTAGCGTATTAACATGATGAAAGTATATATGTATAGGGTATTAGAAATTCATTTAGAAAGTACGTGTTAACTCAAACCTACATTTATTTAAACTGACAATGAAGTGTCTTGCTAGCTGATAAAAGGGAATAAAGAAAATATATGAACTTTATATCATTGCTTTGTGTCAAATGATCAAATTTCTATGAGTTTTTCATTAAAATCTTATAATGCTATTGGCGGATCCAAGGGGGTGGGGGTTCAAGCAATTGACAGGGGAAAGCCTTAATGGTCACGGGAGGCCGTTTTTCAATTCTGCTGAAAGCAATAAATTGTGATGCATTTGGTGTTCGTGGATTGATATACAAGTTAGGCAAACAAAGCATAATACGATATTATCAAGTCTAATCAATGACACCAATGACGCATACAATGCGAATCAATAGACAACATAAAACATTTTTATTGAAAAGTCCAGGACTATTCGTCTTTAATTTATCCAAAATATATCAAATAGGTTATTAGAGTGTCCAAAATCGAATTAAAATTAAAAACGATTGGAAATGTTTTCAAGGGAATTAGACAAAATCATATAATAGAATAAGAAAATGATGAATTTACGGTATATATACGTGCAAAGAATATCTACACACAATTACAAGAATGTGTTCATTTTTATGAACGGATGAAACAAGTATTCTTGTCAACTTAGATAATGAATTTCATAATAGCACATAACATTTTTGTGAAAATCTAAAATCAATATCAACGATATAGAGTCAAGTTATCAGAGTCCACTGCTCTTACGCAGGCATTGTCAGAATGTCAACCTGTAAATTACCATACACCCTCAGGTTGAGATTATCATTGATACTGTAAACGTGAATGTCAAGGAAATGTTGCAGGGGTATTAATTACAATCTCCTTAAAGCGCCAGACAGTGGACAAATACCAAATATATCTGAGAACACCAACTAGCATCAACCCCTACTTTTAATTACAAGAATGCTAACATCAATATACAGGCTAGATATTCTACCTATTCTCTCATTTGCAAATACATGTATATGGCATCTGCGATGCTGTAAATTTCTAAAGTTGACTAATACGCAACTGCGTTTACTTAAAGAGTTTTGCCACAATAATTGGCCAATCAGACACCTGAGACAGGAACATTTTAAATATATTTTCATTGGATTCTTACATATTACTTCTTACAGTGAAGACAAATTTGTAGAATTTTGTTCCATTTTAGCAAAACACCATGATCATTATAATGATAATTATTTGGCACGATGGTTTACTTACATATTCCTTTGGTATTGCTAACAAGCTCATTGTATTAATTTTTCATGAAAAATTCTCAGTCAGAGTAGATATTAATGAATCTAATATAAATATATTTAGTGTTATTGATATTGACTGCATATGATCAAATCTTCCTACATTTAATAAGATTCCTACATAAGGTTTGAGATATCATTTAATTATTTTACTTATGCAATGATAGGGATGGGATACGTTTGTGCTAAACAAGCATTTGTATTAAAAAATCAATTGCCTTCTGAAGGTGACGTCAAGATTTTTGCTTTCTTATAATGCAGAGTTTTCATATTTAGAAAACGTTTTGAAAACTTGTGAATTCTATGTCCTTGAAAATCAAAATGCGTTCTTAAAAGATTATAGCTCAGAATATTTTATTAATAAATTGTCCTTTGATTGGATTCCATAACACATATTTACTAGATTAGGGGATGTACGATATTTACCTTTTTCTTGACATATACTTTATTTATTCCATCGAGAAATTTCATATTATCATGAGTGGCGCAGCCACGAGTCATAAAATTTAAGTTTTCTGCTTCATGAGATGATTAAGGACGTATTTGTAAAGAAAATGGTTACAATAACTACATGATACAATCTTTGTAATTTACCGAAATCTTCTCCAATTTACGTTGAGTGCGATTGGAAATGTTTTCAATGAATTAGACAAAAACATATAATAGAATAAGAAAATAATGAATTTATGGTATGTATAAATAAAGTGCAAAGAGTATTTACGTGGATACGTTGCCAGACAAAACTATGACACAAGAATGTGTTTATTTTTAAAACATTTCATGAATAGATGAAACAAGTATTCGTGTCATTTTAGATAATGAATTTCATAATAGTACATTAAATTTTTTTGGCCATTATTGTAACAGACATTGTTCCAGTTGTTGAGTGGTGACAGGCGGCACTGGTGGTCTGCAGATTTGTCAAAACGTCTGACTCACCTGGCCCATGTCTTACTCACCTAACCAATGTCTTCCTCACCTAGCCCATGTCTTACTCACCTAACCAATGTCTTCCTCACCTAGCCCATGTCTTCCTCACCTAGCCCATGTCTTACTCACCTAGCCCATGTCTTACTCACCTAACCAATATCTTACTCACCTAGCCCATGTCTTCCTCACCTAGCCCATGTCTTACTCACCTAGCCCATTTCTTACTCACCTAACCAATGTCTTACTAACCTAGCCCATGTCTTCCTCACCTAGCCCATGTCTTACTCACCTAGCCAATGTTTTACTCACCTAGCCCATTTCTTACTCACCTAGCCCATGTCTTACTCACCTAACCAATGTCTTACTCACCTAGCCCATGTCTTCCTCACCTAGCCCATTTCTTACTCACCTAGCCCATGTCTTCCTCACCTAGCCCATTTCTTACTCACCTAGCCCATGTCTTACTCACCTAGCCCATGTCTTACTCACCTAGCCAATGTCTTCCTCACCTAGCCCATGTCTTACTCACCTAGCCCATGTCTTACTCACCTAACCAATGTCTTCCTCACCTAGCCCATGTCTTCCTCACCTAGCCCATGTCTTACTCACCTAGCCCATGTCTTACTCACCTAGCCCATGTCTTACTCACCTAACCAATGTCTTCCTCACCTAGCCCATGTCTTCCTCACCTAGCCCATGTCTTCCTCACCTAGCCCATGTCTTACTCACCTAGCCCATGTCTTACTAACCTAGCCCATGTCTTCCTCACCTAGCCCATTTCTTACTCACCTAGCCCATGCCTTACTAACCTAGCCCATGTCTTACTAACCTAGCCCATGTCTTCCTCACCTAGCCCATTTCTTACTCACCTAGCCCATGCCTTACTCACCTAGCCCATGTCTTACTAACCTAGCCCATGTCTTCCTCACCTAGCCCATGTCTTCCTCACCTAGCCCATGTCTTCCTCACCTAGCCCATGTCTTACTCACCTAGCCAATGTCTTACTCACCTAGCCAATGTCAGTTGACGTTGCTCTTTCGGATTAGATGCGCTTCAGTGCAGGGTCAACGTGCACAAACCCCATAGTGTCTTTTAGTGTTTTATTCTATGTACAGTAGATTTATAAAGTGTCCTATTAATGTTGACGTTGTTGACGCAAAACTTACCCCCAGATAATTTAACCAGATGAGGCACTCCTTAGCTTGTCGGCTGAAAGGCCCGTATTTCTAAATAGTTGCACAAAGTCTGAAGAAGCATCAGTTTTTGGCAATTTCTATGATGTTGGCTCATTATTTTGTCATTCCGACAGCTCTCTTACATTCAACTAGAGTCAAACATGGTATAATAGTAATGTTATTTTTGTTACTCTGCTACTAAGGTGTCGTGTTTACAGTTTTACATGTATACCGTCAGAATGCACGATCATTTTGTGTTACGGATGAACAGGCAAATTTCGGATTTTAGTCAAATGTTTATTTGTTTACAAATTTGTTTGCAGAAAGTTTGGGTCTTTAATTTTTCAACAGGACTCGGTATGGTTAATCACTTTTATTTCTTTGAACTAAAAAAATGTATTAGGAAATATTTGTTGTTTACTTTCTTTTAGCACTACTTCGTATTCACGTTTTTATTTCAGTATTGAAATGAAAAAATCATATCGCCATTATTTGTTTGGAAGAGGAATGCGATTGTAGCTATAGCACTTTTTCGTGCGATTAGACTCAGTATTGTACACTGAAGCATCTTTGTTGGATAATCCCAGACGTGTGGTCTGCAACATGTCCATTATCTGTCCCTAGGGAAATTTTAATCATTATGTAAGTATCGCTTAAAATGAAGCATTAACAGTGTTTTCAATGAAATAGATAGAAGTTATATGAGAATTGTGTGTGATGATATAAAGTTTTATACGTTGTAAAAGAGCAAAGACTTTACTTAATGTTTCATTTAGAAATCACATTAATGAAATATTTCTTATTCATTACTGCCATCGCAACTGTACCTGAAATGATAGGGCTATAAAAGATTTTGATTATTGTCTCAAAACAGGAAACGTCAATGGGAAAATGTTTTATGTTTCAATCTGTAATAAAGATGTAGTCACACAAAAACGGTCTTAGAGTATCGTTTTTTTAACCAAAAATGGCAACAAACAATGACGTGCTTTGTTTTTGGTATTTCAGCGATTTCATCTCTAAGTTCCTAACGAAGTATAAAATAGTTCTTCATAGGTCAAAAATAGAAAGATTAAGTTTTCATCACTCCACCTTTGTATCTAATGAACTACAATCAGAGTGAAACAACATAATAATATTCTGCTAGCAAGGGCAAAGAACTGGTTGAATCATTATCTGAAACCAAGATCGCAGCGCCTCTAAGATCGAATCTCATTAAGAAGAAGATATGAATGTCACCAGTCGCCTACAGCAGATTCATAATGTTGCTGCAGTAATTAGGAGACATGTGCATGCAGAATTCGAAATATTTACTTTCGAATGTACACTCAAAGAATATTTAATTGATTACGGTGAGTCTCCTTATCGCACACCCCTACTAACATTATGATATAACACCCAGGACGATAAATGTAAGGTGAGTCTCCTTATGACACACCACTACTAACATTATGATGTAACACCCAGGACGACAAATGTAAGGTGAGTCTCCTTATGACACACCACTATTAACATGAGGCTGTAACAGGTGTCCGTAAACGCCCTGGACAACAGTGGTAAGGCGTGTCTTTTCATCTATCACTGTGGCTACTGGTTGTCACCTCTTAAGATTACTGTCAGTTAAATATATTTACGAATATTTTCTTAATTTGTTGGATAACTCAGAAATTGAATCGTCATAACCACAATTAATCAATGTTTTTAAAAAATCATCATTCTTGCTAAGATGTTTTATTACACTATGTGCCTATTTCTTATTTGTAATAAGAAAATATAAAGAGCATAATTGGAATACAAGTTTTATAATTCCTCAAAACATACATATGAAATATACCTGTAAAACGTAAAGAAGCCCCCACACTTCCACCTCATGACTTAGCAGCATTGACAATATTGACAATGGCTGCCATAATAACATAGAAACTTAAGAAATAACTGGCCAAATTATTGAAAAGCGTCAAACGTTCATAAGCTACCATTGACATAATAACATCCGAATACACATAAACGTAATTAGGGATCTGTTGTGGGGTTTTTCAACAATGCAAAGGTATATATTGTATCATATGCTGCTGTGGTGAACCCAGTTGCTGTCAGCAATCTTCAGCAACAACCAGCGTTGATCATCATCGGATTGGTGATCCGCTTTATGTTTTGATGATCTAAAGAATAGTAGGGTGATATGCCTAATACTGAAACATGATATTTGTTGTTCACCTTGGCTTCTGTTCACCAATCAGCAATTCGGGTACGGTTTATATACGACGGAAGTACTAGCTAGAATGTTGAGCACCTGTCACCGATCATTTGATAACTTAACAGGAGCAATCTGGAATCGTATCTGGAAACCTTTGAGCATGCAAATGTCAATGATAAGTGCGTCATACAAAATGTGTTACTATTACTACCTCATGAGAGTCTGTTTCTTTGAAACGTTATTGAAAAATAAAGGAACTTCGCTGACATTAAATCTTTATATGTTGACTGCCGCTGCGAGATTAAGGAGAATCAATTTATAATTCAAATTAATCTGAAATTATGTATAATGATAACATTTTATGGGATCAACCAAGAAAAAACTCTAGGAAAGATAATGAATTAGGCGTCAAAATTGTTAGAAGATAAATCACTTAGAATGAATATTTGGTTTCAAGACCAAAACAACAAGCTGTTGACCTCAGTTTACACTCAGCATTCATAAACAGAGCATTATTGCTTTAGGATCTTCCACCATATCAATCATAACTTCCTCGCATGTCATATTTATTCATGATTGGTTTGCTGTCATAAGATTTGTTTGATTAATTTGTCATGCTGGTTTCCAACGGCGACTTTCACCGTTGTTAGCAATTATTTGAACTTTCAAATGCAATGAACAGATAATGCATTTAATGAAATAAATCCCAACTAGGTGCTTAACAGGTAAAGGTTCGAGAAACCACCAATTGTTATTCTACATCATTGCACTTGTATCCCGCGTACTACATAATATGCTGATGTTTACCGAGGTAAATGCCATTCTTGATATAGCCAAATATTTTCTCCTATTCGGCAGAAGTGGTTTTGTTGAACAAAACATGTAAACTTATTGGTCATTCTTCATTGCTATTAGGCCTGAGTTATCTGGAATCATCAAACCAAAGTCTTACTGCAACATTGTTTTTTAATATCGCAATTAAAAAGGACATAGATGCTGATTTTGAGAGATACCGGGAAGTTCGAACCAAAGGTTTCCTAATATAAATTTGAAAGCACAAAAAATACACCATCGCTTTGCCTTTGCTAAAAGAGAAGAAGTGTCGTCTAGGTCAAAGCTTCAATACTTGAGTTCTACACTGCATTGCTCTGATATATTAGATAGTAATGATCAAGTTCAGTATAACAGGAAGATAGTATGAAGGATCTTCCCTTTCATTAACTAAACTGCACAAATGTAAAAGTATGAAAGTGTACCTTTTCTGACGCGTGATAGTAAATCACATAAGCTTGTTTTGTTGATTTTATTGATTCATTGACCAATTACATGTGAAACCAGTTAAATAATACTAGAATAAACAATCAGAATGTACCAATAAAATACTTTTGTCATTGATTCAGATAACCGAACGACTCGCTATACATGTACCTGTAACCAAATCGTCCGGATAAACGAGTTTCGACTGTATTCAGTAAATTACAACATAAAAAATCCTGTAGCGAGTCTCATGTATTCACATTAGTGCATGTGTATACAATTAACTGATGATGGTTGTCTTGCATTGGAGCTCGAGCAAGACATGAGTTGTGGTGGCATACTTTAAGGATTTGACATTAAAAAACTGGCAGGATAATTTTGATTTTCAACAATTTCAAACCATGGAGTATAGCATAAGTGATACAGGGGGATCTTCTATGATCTGAACGAGACAAATGATATACAAATAAACGGAGTAAGTTATCATATATTTGTTATTTATGTTGTAATGCTTAATTTGTTCTAATAGTAATTTCACAGATTAATCAAACACTTACCAAAGTGCTAACGATTGATACATAATTTGCTAAGCTGACTTTGTTGTTGAATAAATTTGATTTACCTTCATTGCAGTTTAAGATTACATAAATGTGACAAGATGATTAATATAATTTGAAATTAGAAACATCCGGTCCTTCTCTCCCAAGATAAGCGTTTCTAAGCAACACGCTCATGTAGTGTGGTAGTTTGGTTTTTATCAAACACTTTGAAGAAACTGAGATGAGATTCATTTATGAGGAGGAGCTTGAAATATGATGACATATGTTTGAGAAATATTGAAATACCTACAGCGGAGTTGCACCTACAATGTAGTGTCAGCTTTGCGTAATTCCATAACAATTGAGCAAGAGAATGTGATTAGGTAGCAACAAAGTTACACTCTCGATTGAATGATACAGACGGGAAGAAAATAATCAAATAATTTTACTGAAGATAATGGATACTATTTCATGTTATTCCTCTATGTTGCCCGTTTATGGCCCATCACTGATTTGCAATTGCATAATTACCATATTATAAGAGTGAATGCATGTAACGATATCTGAACGAGACAAATGATATACAAATAAACGGAGTAAGTTATCATATATTTGTTATTTATGTTGTAATGTAACGATATCCATCCTGCTTTCCATTGTCAAAAAAACTATCATTTGTTTGCTATCACATCTTTTTCTGTTTTGTTCCTTGAGTTCGACGTAAGACAAAACAATACCAAGGTGATTGTAAAAAGAAGCATTAATGTCATAAAACATACGGCTCCTGTCAGACTAAATTGTTAACGGTGTCAATACAGCACAATGGGAACTTGTACCAGAAACCGATTTTGTCAACCAAAGAAACTTGCTACCTGTAGAATGGTAATGAAATGATATATTATTTAGTAATTTTGCTCGACATTGATTAGGTTATTGCCTGCAGCAATAAAGATCGCAAATTCAAGAACTGGATGGTCGATTATAACGATTGCCAGCTTCATTCAACAGTTATTTACATCTGATATTCTGACTCAAACTAAAAGTTGAATTATTTCATTTCCGGTCAGTCTGACGTTTTAATGAATATGTTTGTAACATTTGACAAATTCATTAAGATAAATTGTTGGTGCCATTTCGTTCAAGAGGAAATATCAAAGGTATATAAGCATGTTTCTAAGATAAAAAAAGTGATTTCACTGAAAAGAAAAGAAATGGTTTTTTTAATTTTTAAACGAACTTACCACTATCGGTCAAGCTATGCCACTCCATTTCCCAACCTCAAATGATTAAAAGGCGGTCACACAGAAATGGCCATAAGTGGTTCTTGTTTGATACTTGATTATTTTCTTTACAACTACGTATGATCGGATTGAATATTGAGATCCTTTGGGCCTCTACAGATGATACATTTGGCATCAACTAATGTTCATTAGGGACAATCAGAAGTCAAAATATTTTTTGGTTACGTGTTTATGCCCCTTTAACACAAAGGATAATGGACGACAAATGAGGTTTCCATATGGTGTTCTAAGCAAAGAAGAGATCATAATGACAACTTCACTAATGGAATTGATTATACTTAACACACTTTAAAATAGAATTTGATGAAAAGGATAATGTGTTTGATTGCTGTGCATTCAGTTCTACAGAGATTGGCCTATTGGTTAAACTTCGTTGATTAAACACCATTGCTATAAAGCAAATTATTGTTACTTTAACGAATATAATCATTCAAAGCTGAAACCGATACATTAACAAAAAGATATAAACGATGCACCAATTGAAAAGCCTTTGATGGCGATATTGAAAACGTATCTTCCAAAGAAACCAGTTTGAGAAGCGCCGTCTTTAGCATTCAGCTATAATTCCCACAATACTACTGATTCCTCTTTGAAAGGCATTCTAGAAGTTGATGATATGAAAGATAAATGCTTTTTTTAATGGACAAACAACTTCTTTATTCTCTGCTAGGTTCCACAGAATAAAGAAGTTGTTTATCCATAAAAATTGTCATTATCCTTCATACTCCTGATTCGACTAACAAATTCAGCTGCACAGAGATGTTGGTGCATGGGAAAATTTGATGGAATGCACTAACAATAAATGGAGAAAGGTGGAAGTTATTGCTTTGGGGTAGCTACGATTGTTGATGCTGATGCTGGCTCAGATGTGTTCTGCAACCTGATGTAGCGTCTACACGAAATAAAGTCATTCATCAAAATTTGGAATGAGTAATTATATGTATCGATTGGTCATAATTAATGCTTAATTGATTTCATATATCAAATGATGTCAATAAACATTAGTTTGATAGATATTCAACATGCGTTTAAGGGAAAAAAACATATTCGTTTATTAAAGTTTGGCATACATATTTTAAAATAAATTGTCTTCTCATTTTCATTTTGAATTTTGGTAAATAAATGGATGTATGTATAGTTTGCATATTGCACAATTTTCTACTATTAGCCTAGAGATAACCATTTTCTCCCACCAGAGGTAGCTCTGTCATAAATTCCTATACAGCCTCTGTCTCAATACGAAAGAATGGTTTTCTCTGAGATTCGCAAACTTTAATTGGTGACGAAGCTGAGTAATAATGGGAAAAACCATGGTGTGTAGCTGAAAATATGATATCATAATAGATCCGAGAAGTAGTGACGTAAATACGTAAAGTTCTAACCAGTGATGGCTTTGTGTGATCCACAAGTAACACAATTGAATGATGTTGCGACTAAGTAACAATCTCGTGTACATGTAACATACTAAGGTAGAACAATATCAAATCATGTAACTGAAATGATGCATCTTAATAAGGTTCGTGAAGAATTCAGCATTCCCTGCTCGTCGGTTTCGTTGTTGAGAGTAGCTAAATCATGTCGGTAAAATTATGTAATTATATACAATGTTCTGGGAGATGGTAATCGATCCTGCTTTCCTTTGTCAATAAATCTACATGGTTTGTAATGAAATCTGTTTCTGGCTGGTGGCTGTCAGATTAGGTAACAAGATTTATTTCATAACATATCAGGCTCCTGGCAGATTAAACGGATTACTCTGTCAGTTACGACATATAGGGACCTTTGGAACAGAAACCAACTTAAGTGAAATATAAGAAGTGAAACCTGCAGAACGTTAATGATAAAGTGTCAAAGACAAATTGATAATGTTATGTCCTGCAGAACGAGACAATGACAAGTTCGACTAAAAGCATTACCGTATACAAAGAATGGGAATTTCATTCATCAGTTATAAACATCTGATTTTCTGACACAAACTCAAAACTGTATTCTCAAAGTCTACTCAATCTGATGTTATGACGACGAAATTCTTTTAATATACAATGTATTAACGTAGTTAGTGTCAAAAATCGTAGAAGATTTTTGCTGTATTTGACAAAATCATATCAGAATAATTGTATGGAGATGTTCTTTTACTGTACATGTAAGAGAATAAGGAGTCATCTATGAAAAGTGTTCAGACAAACTTTGGTACAATAATGTGTTCATTTTCAGAATACATATTTAACAAATAAGATAATGAGTTTCGGAAAAATCAATAATAGTAAATTAAATACATTTAACATTATCAAGTTTTATTCCAATCTTAAATCCTAATCAATGAGAATAATAAGTCCCTGTGTCAAGTGATCGGGGTTAACTGGTATAGTCAGAATGTCAAACTGTAAATTACCATCCACCCTCAGGTTGAGATTATGAACGATACTGTAAACGTGAATGTCAAGGAGATGTTGCAGGGTTCTAATTACAATCTCGTTAAAGCGCCAGACAGTTTACAAATACCAAATATATCTGAGAACACAAAGAAATGTTGACGATTCTTATTTTTAAAAACAAGCCTTTTGAAACTAAAACTTCTACCTTGTCAATACCTTTTCTTGCCTCATTTATAAATTTCAAAATTTCAAAATTTGATTTATACTCCAAATGCATAAACTTAAATAAAAATGGTTAATCAGACACCTGACACTTGAACATCACTGCATGCCTACATCTTAATTATAACAAGACGAAGACTTCGTTCCGGTTTGGACAAATACACTGTACATTACGTGATCACCATAGAGAACTTTTTCTCACAATAGTTACTTCAGATATTCCTTGACATTGTTCATGATTTTTCACAGAGGGGTGAACCCCATGGACGTATTGTATGAAACTGAGAAAAGGAGGTATATAAAAAGGTTTTAATCAAAAAATCAATCATTTGGTCAAATTGAAGAGAAGTTTTGTTTTCATGAACACTAAAAGTGCTTGAAAACACAGAGTGAAATTGAAATGGTGTGTTCACCCGGTAAAACAGCCTAATTAAAATGGATCAGTGTCACAGATAATACCAAAACATCAGTAACGTGTGCTGCCACCACGTGTCTGAATAACTGCAGTGCAAGAGGATTCTTCTTTGTACCCGACGGCATATGATGTCCCAAACATGTTCGATTGGGTTCAAATTAATCAGGAGACATTGCTGGCCATGGAATTTTTTGTCACAGTATTATTTGGTTTATTGGTTTATAGCACGTGAACGATGAGGTCGTGCAATGTTGTCCCATGGGTATTGTGGTAATTCCTTGTTCATCGAAATGATCAACAATTACAGGATGCAGAACCCATTTAATGTAGCAGTAGAGTGAACCTTGTAAAGTCATCAAATCCAGTCTACAGTCGTAGGAGAAGCCTCCCCAAACCATTGCGCATCCCCTGCCAAATGTTACTCTTGGCAAATTGTTTCTGGGGGTAAGGGGTGAATTCCTAGTCCTCCATAAGCAGTCTCACCAATCAACAGGAAACGATTACATTGGTTCAGTTTACTCTTAGGTTCCACCTCTGCCTGTGCTCACACAATAACCTACGCTGACACTTGTGGTGATTTGTGAGCTGTGGACGCCTGATGATCCTTCTTACAATCAATCAGCTTTCAGGCGGTTTTTTCACAGTCTGGTTGCTCAAGCAGCGATGAGGTAACCAGGCCTGTTTCAGAAGGGTGCTTGAACAAAAAGGCTGGCGTCTAACATGCCGTTACAGAGATCTATTCTCCTGGGGCGGGGTAGGGAGAAGGTGTTTTACATCATTTCTTTGCGCATGCTTCCTCACCAGGGTCTTATTACGGCGTAGTGGAAGTGAGTTCCTTCTTAATGAAGTCAAATGATCTGCCATTTCAATGCATCCGAAATTCTCCAATATACCACTCTTTGATTTGCCATCATGATTGAAATTTGGTTTCAACATAAACCGATATAATACTAGAATTTTAATAGCTGTGTATAGAAACTCCCAAGAATCCACTTCAATAGAAAGGTGGCCTGAAGACATTATTTTCCTGCACAATATAATAAATAGAAAAATAAATATCTAAATATCTAAAATTTTAGTGGGGGCTCCATGATTGGAACCTGTAACTTTTGAATACCAGCTCGTGCGTTTGTATCGATTAGGCAACAAAGAGTACAATAACTAAGTATTTCCCTAGGATTCTAAACCAGACACTATTGTAAGAAACAAGTCAATTGGAAGGAAACATTGTTACAAAATGTAACCGATGGGGATTTGAAAAAAAGAGAAAGTCAAATATTTTCCTTAAATCTTTAAAAGACAGTTTTCTACGAAATACTTGATCATGGTAAGAGATGAGAGTTATCTGTATTTTATCTCCTACGCTATAGTCTGTTCAAAAACTTTGCTACGAGACTGAAATAGCATATGATGTTAAAGTTGGATCAGGAAATGTGCATCAATCACACTTCCTATGTGAAATATATCTTTGAAAAACTACTTAAGATGTTCATGTTTTACTCTTCATAAATGCCATACTTTCTCTAATATAAGATCAAAAGAAAAAAACAACAACATGTACTTTTACAACCTTGAAAACCACTACCACGAAAGGTGTGTTTCTACAAAATTGACTACTAGCTCATCAAATAACATGCTGTGAGCTCGAATTCAGAAATTGATCTGGGCCAAATATTCCGACTTCTAATAGAGGCTTTATATCTAATACATCAATTTACATTAAGATTGATAGATATAATATCAAATGTGCCTGTACTTTTTAGGTAGTCACTATGTACATGTACCACATACTTCGTCTTTTACAAATGCCCATACACGTACTAATATCATAATCTCATTTTCTTCTCATATTCAGTTTAATTTTAATAAAGATGAATATATCATTTCTTAAAATGGAACAAGATACCATTCAGTAACTTCGTTTGAAATAAGAATAAGTGTTAACATTAAAGCCTTTTATTAAATACTCCGAGATCTTTGGTATGAAATATGTCCATTATCTGTCTCTAGGGATATCTTGTCATCAAGTAAACTTGTTAGTGTCTATAACCGTATTAGAATAAAGCATAAAAAGTGTTGTGAATTATATAGGTAGTTTATATGAGAATTTTGTGTGAAGATGAAAGAAGAAGTAAGTTTTATACGTTTTAAAAGAACGAAGAGTATATAATAACAATGTATAAATATTTTATTTAGAAATCGCATAACCTGATTATGAATTATATAGGTAGTTTATATGAGAATTTTGTGTGAAGATGAAAGAAGAAGTATGTTTTATACGTTTTAAAAGAACGAAGAGTATAAATATTTTATTTAGGAATCGCATAACCTGATTATGACTTTTTTTATTTATTTCTGTCACTGAAACTGAACCTGAACAGTTTTGAATGATACTAAGGATATCAAACATTGTTCTGTGTCTCAATATAGAAATGTTTCAAATTAGGATAAAGGTTTTTAACAAAAACGTTATTGGAAAACTACTAAACAATTTAGTTATATTCCAATCTGAAACCAAGATCACTTCGTTTAACATGTCCCTCTGTCAAGCGACAAAGGTTGTGCTAGACTTACAGTCTCACAGGTATTGCCAGAATGTGAAAAGATTAAATGCCATACAGCATGTTGAGAATATGAATGTTACAGTCTAACTGTAAACGTTAATGCCAAGGGGAAATGATACGTTACAATTATTTACAATTAATTACAATAGTTCTTGAAGCATCGTATAGTTGACAACAATCAAAGATCTTTGATCACCAAGTAGCGTCTATAACCCTTTTTCTACAAAGAACAATGCAAATTACACACTTCATCCTACATTGCACATTGAATATCGTCTAGATAAGTTCCAATGCTTTATGCTCAAAAATCATGCAACAAATTTGCACCACTGCCATTTATATTTTATCACATTGAATCTCATCTTACATTTCAATTTTTATCTTGAAAGAAAATCTTTCACACGGTATATTGATTTATCATTCCAATCAATACAGTCCAAAAACATTTTTTTTAAAAACAAAATATCCTGTTGTACCATGTTTAATATGATATTTTCAGATCCTAAATGATTGACATTTCTCATTGAAAGGATTAATCAAAGTAGGTTGGTACAGAACCGTCTATATTTCTAAATAGAATATTAATCTAAAGTGGAATCTGAAAATTAGTGGCAATCACACTTCCTAGGCCCAATATGTTCTGACAACTACTTTCGATAATGGTGTTTCTATACTTTGCAACGTTGATAGTGAGTCATGTCATGTACTTAGAGAAGACTTATTACAATTCTAAAGTCAGCACTGCATCGGTTCTAAGGAACTTAATGCACTTGCACGAAATTACCTTTGATGTACTTTATAGTTTAATTATAATTAGAAATCAGAACTGTAACCACGAAAGACGTATTACTTTAGATTAGTAATGTCATGTTTACGTAACAAGGTATTTGAAAAGCAAATTGTTTCAAAAATCGTTTATAAATTGATAAATGGTCATTATTTGTTTGCTTTTATTTTTAAAACAAGGAAAAATGAATGTACTAAGTGACAATTTATTTAGTAAATGTGATGGGCATGGATTCTACATGGAATAAAGTTATTCATCAAATCTTGCGCAGAAATATCATACTGCAAAGTGTTTCAGACTGGTAAAACTTTACGTCTCAAACTTCTAGTCTTAAGACATTGGTTTGATGTGTATTCAAGATAGTTAGTATTAATAAGTGAGTAAGACACATATTATTTTATCAATACCGGTTTTATTCTGGTAGCGTTTGATCTATACTATGTCTATCATATGCGAACATCTTGCGTGATGTCGGTTTCTCTACGTGTACGAGCCCGATCTCGATTGAAAAAGTAATCTTTTCATATATCATGAATAGTGTGATATCAACTGAGGTATTCTAAATTTATTGTACAAATAGAATGTTAAATATTATCAGTTTCCTTCTTAGTAAGATACTAGTATGGAATTGCAATGATTATATAATCATCTACATAAAAGTGCATTGAATAAAGTTACATAACATAAGATCACAAAATATTTACTTCTAAAAATATTATGTTCAAACGGTAATAAAATATTGCATTAATATTCTGATATTCAACATTGAGGAATCTTAACTTGATGTGCCTAGACATTTGGTCTGCAAAATGTCCATTATCTGTCGCGAGACAGAATATTTTATTCAAATAGATTCTGTTTGTATCAATAATCGCATTAGGCTTTTTGGAATGAAAGTTTTTTGAATGAAGCAAAATATAGTTGAGAATTTTCCTGCGTAAATACGAAATGTGTGTAGGAGAACGGATCATTATCCGTGAACAGAGCATAAAAAGTTTTAGAAATAGCATTTATTGGGTACAGTTCCTCCCTTCACTTGATTCTGTCACTAACACTGAACTTATGTGCTAATCAGTGATGATGAAATATTGCTTTATGACAGAATAAATATAATGGATGTCAAAAGGGTCCAACATCGGGGGGAAAATGTTGTTCAATCATTGAAGGGGAATGTTTAAATCAATACCTGAAACCATGTTGACATAACTTTTACGGAATTGATTGCGTAATATTTGTAAGAGGCCGTGTCGCACTTGAAATTTACATCTAAACAAAACCACAGAGATCGCTTTTCTAAACTATGCACGAGCAGCTTCACTTCTGACATGTCGTACATGTACGTCTGTCTTTTGGGTAAGGAAAATCGTAAAGATCAGACGTACATATTCGCAGCACTATCCAACGCATGTTGGTTGTTTGAAGAGCGTTGGGTTTGTTTGAGAGGTAAGGACCTTAAAGAAAAAAAATATATATAACATGTAACGTATCAAGAATCTTTCACATGCATAACCCATTTTGTTTACACTATAATTTCAGGACATACCACGTTAGCAATGGGTGGTCAGTTGATGGAGCTGGACTTGCTTTTGATCGATGCGTGGATAATTGACAAACAATTCTTGTTACCTTTCATTCATTTCGCTTTTGAACGGAACGCCTAGCCCTGTACATCTCAAAATGCTGCGATTAAATTGTGCCATTCTAAAACTGAATCAGACAGCAAAAAAAAGTATTTTACAAAATCTTATTTTCGTCAACAGGAATCTGTTAGCAGCATCTACTCAACTCTGTCTATGATAAAAAAAAAACGAAATTGAATACAGGTGTCGAATGTCGACGGAGAAGATCCACATAAATGCATCAGAACAGAACAGAACAGAATTTTATTTCTCATAATTCACAACAGTGACATAGAGAACAGTTGAATATATTATATACATATATATACATACACACACACATATATATATATATATATATATATATATATATATATATATATAAATTGGAGTAATAGTATGCCGTATACATAGACATGTGCTGTGCATAGATTAAAACTTACCCAGACCTTCTTTAACGAATTTTGCCAAGTTCAGTAAAAGTGATTTATAAGTAATTTCCATGAGGGCTATATACTTTTCAATTGAAGGATACTTACAGTAATACGATGGAAGGCATTTACTTCTTAATTCTGACAGAAAGGGGCAGGCCAAAAGTAAATAAAATTCATCACCGGTGGAGATTATATTATATATTGTACTCCACCGACCAGTTTTATTGGGTAATCTATGGTTTGAAGTTTTGAAGCGGGTAAGCCAAATTCTTAGATTGCTAGGGAGTTCTAAAATATATGAGTCGATATGAGGTTTTGTAAATTTTGTAGTATTTAGCTTTTAATGAATCAATTTGAGAAGCAGTCCACATTTGGAAAACTTTATCAATAAGGACTCGTTTGATAGATGATTTTAAAATGTGTGAACTGTTAAAATTTTGCCTTGGAGTTTTTTCATCGAACTGACATATGTTGTATTTAATAGATTGCTACTTTCACAATTAGTGACATACACTAAGGTCTATCAAGTAAAGCTATGATGATATGAACTAATGATATATACTGCCATATACAGATTGTTGGTATTGTTCTTAATATTCCACTTTCTAGCTCAAAGGTACCAATTAATATTGTAACTCAAATTAATTTACTACTTAAGAGATCATAAACAACACTGTGCTCATTATTTCTTTAACATATTTTAAGGATGGATGATGTTATTATACAAATACATAAACTCATTAATCTATATCTTTCACTAACGACCTCATCACCTTTATTCTCCATTGTAGTTAAACGAGTATATGTATTTTCAACAAGAACAAAGATCTCGGAAGATAGATATTACTTCTTCACCTTTACAACACTGAAGAACTGGCTCACAGAATATGTTGGTGTTTGATAGTCACTCAAAATTCATCACAAACAATCTGTCATGTATTACTTACTAACTTGCTTACTTATCCTGTTCGTTCCGCTGGAGCACGAAGTCGCCACAAAACAGTCGTTTCGGCTTAGTCCAACGTGATTCCCATATCTGTTTTAATTCGCTCTTGGATGTTCTTCGCTATGTCGTCTTGGGGGGCCTCTGGTCTTCTGCTTTTTCGGCTGATACACAGGCAATCTAGCTGTAACGTTAAACGTTCGTCACTACATTAAGAGGATTTCATATCCTACTAGTGTTAATATCCAAACAAACCAAAATTATACCGTGGCTTTAACTTTACAATCGCCAATTCCATGTTTTGTCAGTTCCCGTGGACGTCGATTGGGAAGCCGATTGTTGTTCCGATTGTTTTTTTTGTAAAATCTAGAGACAAATGTGTTTGGTACACCATCTAAAAATCCAAACCCATTCTATATCAGCGTTCCGTATTTCATCTATTTGTTTAAAGAAAATTAACAAGTTTCACACGTCTTTCTTAAAGATAATTAGTTTTTAAAAACTGTCTATAAAAAGATAGTCATTCGACTCAGTCGTACATAGTCTTGTGCATATAAAGGAAAACTTCACCAACTGCATATATGAAATATTGAAAATGATGCCCTACTCAGAACAAGTTAATTACACAGAAATGTTCAAATTTTGCCAAAATAATTGTCAGTAATGTCGATTAGACTTGCATAGACATGCATCGAGCATCCTTTAAAACGTCCTACCGTAGCCCTTGCATCGTCTTTTAAACTGCAAAATGGATGAATTTACTTGCTTTGAAACGCCTGCCATTGTTTATAGCTGTTAACTACCAAATCAACAAAAAGTTTGCTTGCCGAACCATGAACTGACTATGGTCTTACAATTCTTAGACTAATCGATAATTAAATTAGTGATTCCTTTAAATTTCTTCTTGCATTATTTGTAAACTCATAGTTTCTCCACATGGCAACTTCCAAGTTATTATTCATCTTGCTAGAACTTAATATCACAGAGGACACCATCACCTCTTATTCGTGCAAAATCAGTTGACCTTTTAAAATATTTATATAACTAAAATGGTAATTTGAAATTATTTTTACAGTAACAATAACAGACTTGGCATTGATAATAAAATGATGCATAAAAAATCAATTGTTTATCTGTGGGATTGTCTTACCACACTCGTACCCATGTTTAATATATCTTTTATTTTCCGACCGTTTTATACCTTTGGGAAAATGTTGCCATTTCACATAAAAGATTCAGAGTTAGTTAATAAGTTCATTGCGTATGTTTTTATTCTTAATATATTTCGTGTTATTACATAAAGTTCTCCCAGTTCAAGGCGTTATATGGCAAGATGTTTTATCAAACATCGTTTATTGGCCAGTAGCTGAACAAAGTAACATCAAACGTCATCCTGTGAGACAGACAATCTTGTTTGGCAGACTTAAAAACGTATAAGAACCAATAAAGATATTCTAATACAGGATACATGTTTGTGAACGATAGGCATTGTGATGGAACAATAATTGTAGCATTATGATACTTTTGACAGATAATGAGAAATGTACTTAGAAACAGGGTCATGGCGATGAATAAAGTTGAACATATCTGTGTATATTCCAGAAGATGAACAAATGTTTCCTTATTGGTCCGGTTCAGTACAATGACAATATAACGATTTATACGATTCGTGACCTATCATCAAAGACAGGCCAGAGTATCGAGGAGCACATATTAGTCAAACTGGTTTTGGAAATTTATATAAAGAGCCACTCCGTGAGTTGTTGGCGTCATACATGCCAAACTGATGTAATTTGCAAAGTATCGACTGTTACCAAAAAACACATTTCAAAGATAATGTTTTTTTCCAAGGGACAATATGAAGGTAGAACGTCGCAATTATGATCGAAAACCGGACAATGGCGCGCGTCATAAAGTCAAACGTAATTTTGGAGACTTACCTAAAACAGGAGTGGCTCTTTAAAAGAGAAAGATCTGATATGTTAATTTTAATAAGTCACATAAATATGATACATCGAAATGGCATGATCTGTACATGATTTTGGGTTTGATAAATATTGATTGTAATATGTTTGTAATATTTGGATAGGAATGTAATCGAAATAAGAACTTCTAAATCTTTAGTATACTACTGTGCATGGCAAGTCTATGAAAGTTATGAGTCACTTCATCTCTTTTCAAAAATGAAAATATTCAATAGTAAACTATACGAATCAAACATCTAGATGAAAACATGTAATCAATTATAAATATACAACAAATCAAAACACTAAATGAACATGGCAAGATAAAAGTCTATTTGTGTGTGCGCGCGAATGGGTGTGTCTGTAACCCTTAGGCATTTACTGAAAAGCCGAGTGCGTCAACAAAACCCGTCAGAGATTACAGCGTGGCTAAAATTGATTTCACTGCATATGTGATATAAAAGTCACTGAAATAACCCTTGTGATTAAATTTTTTCACTAGCAAACGTTCATTATAAAAGTAGGATGTCGACATTCACTGACATCAACTGGATACTGAAAACATAGAAACAAGAAAGAAAGTCAGTATTTTTGGTACGACCCCTGTGAGCAAAATCGGTTACCCGAAAACGGATCCTCTTTTACAGAAAAAGACGCTGAGTTGCCTATAAGGCTGTTGGTTCAATTCGTTTTGGTAATGCATCATGAAGACGAGTTAATGTGTTCACGTCGCGATCACTTACAGAACATACATATGTAGGATTAGACCTGTGTATCCTTGCCTTAGTGGCGAGACAATATATCCCGATTCTAGTTTTATTAGGCGAGACGATATATCATGGAATTATTGCAAAGGAACCTACGAGACGATTATCATCACGATACAGTGGTTGCGATACTTAGATATTACATGAAGGGAAAACACAAAATTTGAGTGACTGTGAAATTACATATGAGATATCAGAAATATCATATAATTTCTCTTTCTGTTTTTGTTCTAATCACCGTTATCTCTGAAAAAGAAGAAAAACTGTTTTGGCTTTTAGTTTTTTGTTTGAAATAAATTATGTTAACAGTATCAGGATATATTGTCTCTTACGGCGATACATCGATGTATTGTGGACTCTCACGATATAAATATCTTGATATATTGTCTAAACATGTTTTGTATCGATGCACTCGTATCGTGTAGTAGACGATGCAAACATCGATACTATCGATGAATCGTTACACCACTACATAGGATCTATAGAAAAGTCAGTGTTTCAGTCCTTTTTTCAGGTGTATATCAGATCCCCTGCTTCTGTCATTCATAACACATTGTATGGATTTGATGTATCAATAACGGCGTATAAGTAAGAGTAGGGCACATTTTTCTCCTATATGCGAATAAAACAGCCACTGTTCAAAGAAATGATTGCTGAGAGTAAGTAACCATAAATTTGCAAGCAATAAAGTCATGCATCAAAAAATAAACATTATCAAATTTACTAAAACTATAATACTTTATATGATCATACGACAATGTCCCTTGAGATTACTTTGACATTTTTATTCAATTTACATATATGGCTTTTTCAATTATTGGAACTATATACTAAGTATTCCTTTCCTTAAGAATTTCATTTCTGACATTATTATACTAGTGGATATTTCCATACATTTGAATTTTCTTCTAAGTGTGGCATACACGTACAAATTAACTGTTTGAAAAGAAATATAATTTGTGATGTAGTATTTATTTTGCTTGTAAATGGGATAAATATTGAACGTAAAGCCATCTTCATTGGATATTCTAGGAAATATGGTCTGCATGCGCAGTGTGTCAATTATATCATATCTCTCGTTAGGGAGGAAATTTTATATAATAAGATATGTTAGTGTCAATAATCGTATTAAAATAACGCTTTTTTTAAAAATTCAATTAAATAAACGGTCGACTTGGCGTGCATATTTCCATTATAAGACATTCAGATTTATATCATCTCTCTGTTCCAGTTTACTAGTAATGTTATTATTGGTTATCCAGATAAGCATAATGATGATGGCAATAATAACAATTAAAATAAGGGAACATGCTTTTCTTACTAAGTGTATAGCTATAATTGAGTGTTACTTTAGTCATTTCTATAAATTTTTGTCCTAATCTGTTATGTGAGATTTGATTGAATGCTGTACCGGAATATCAACTGGTGAGTTTTGTTTTTTCACAAAAAAATAAATATATGAAAAATGCTTTTGAAAATATTAAATTATAGAATATATCTTTTCTTTGCCATACATTACATGTAGGTTTTATATGGATCCCATTTTGATATTTCATTCTTCCTATAATGTAAAGGAATAAGCATATATTCCGAAAAGCTGTGATTTTTACAGTAAACAATGTCTTATCCAAAGCTTATTGTTGCATGAACAAAGGATTCAAAGGGATGTGCCGCTATTGCTGGATGCTGGATGCTAGTCGTTTGATTGTCTGGCTATATAGCTTGCGGTACAAGACCTTCGATCTGAAGGAGATTAGGGGATTGGAAGGATATCTGCGGATTCAACTAACAGTATGACAGCCATCATAACTGTCTATTTCGATCTTTATTTGATATCTATATTAGACTGTGGTAACGATTAACAACTGTGAAGGGCAGATTTTGTATTAGGTAAACATTGGTAAAACTTCAAAACAATTCTCTTACACTGGAATTTCATATGACATTTGTAGATTCCTGGTTTATAAAGCTTATGAAACCTTGTATGGTTTTAATGCAAAATCGGAAGATCAGACCAGACCAGTTGTAGGGTAGCTTTTCAAGCAGATAGCGATTGTGATATCCTATCAAAGAAGATGATCGTAAGAATCTGGATTTAACTGTACATTCGAATTGAAAAAGTTTATTTACGAATATGTTCGTCCTATTACCATTCGATATACTTTTCCTGCAACATACACGGAATTTAAAAATTTTACAGGTAATCGTGACAATAAAACCTAAATTTTTCCAACTCAAAGAACGAAATAATTGTGTGTTTTAAAAATGAAAGTGTAATAGTATACTATTTCCAACTGATGCTACGTTAATGAAGTATATGACGTGGTTGATCAAAAATAATGTCCTCTATGAAATATGTAAAAATTTGAAAAGAAATTAATAAACACCAAAATCAAGTTTAACAAAATAATTGTAATATATTATTAAGGGATGAAGGGAAATTTAATCTAACATTGGAACTGTACAAACAGTTTAATTACAATAAAATTACCACAGTCTAGAGTGTTTCACGTTTGCATTAGTGGCGAGTGTTTCCTTAATGAACATTGAAACGTGCAGGAATTCTTCGGCGCATGGATGACGTCATGCGTCTTGTGACAATACGTGAAATCTGTTGTAGGGTTTTACAAATGTTCAGTAGGGTTCATGTCTGGGAAACATGCAGGCCACGCTAGAATGTTCCTTAGTCAGTCTAGATGGGTGAGGTCTTGCTTTGTCATACTTTAAATCAATACCAAGAAGCTGATGGGGAATTAAAGGAAGGCATATTGGTAGCAGAATCACATCCCTTTACCTCTGCGCGTTGAGTATTCCGTGAATCATAACTGGCCTTGTTTCCAGTTCACCAAAGATTTCTCCCTTAACATAACACCATTACATACGCTGAAACGTCCTGAACACAAGTGTTTGGGGGGCATTAAGAAGTGGCATACATAAGAACAAGAAGATTTTCGTGTTGACATTGTATTCTATCGTATTGATTTTCACAATAAAAATGTTGTTATCCAAATAATCTTGCCGTTAGGAGATGTACATTCCCCTACACGTCGGTATATGTTTTGAACAATCAAGCGATATTGAGCTCACAACCTATTGCTATTTTTCCAGATTTCTGCAGATTGTGAGACCTAAAAACAATAATAGAATTTGTTAAGTCATTTTCACAAACGGATGAAAAGGGTGATTATTAGCTTTATTATAGCTTTTAATGTGTACATGGGTTCCATTCCTCGGATAAATAGGTCGATTCTTAGATTTTTTAAGGCTCCCAGCTGGACTGTATAATAAACTTATTGGGTATAGGGGTCGATTCCTGGTTGGTGAATACCTCTCAGCGCAGCTATATATTTTACTCATAAATGGGAGACGATTCTCATGAAAGGCCATCAACCCGACCTTTTGTTTCATTGATAGGTTATAAGTGTCGAATCCTACATTGAGAAGAATTCTTGGCTCGTTTTTATGTCCAAGTGGCGCTGAAATTCAGCGTAGCATTGCGCTCGAACGTTACTGCGTGTTCAATAGTTCTCTTATACAGACAAAATTGCCGATTCGAACCCCGGGCCTCTTGAGCTGAAGCCGAACGCGTTATGTTACATTTGATAAGAAGGTCGCTTCCCAGATTGAGAAAAGGATTTCATCCCGTCTTTATGTACACTTCATGTATCTGTAAAGTATAGAGGATATAATTTCTGAAATTTATCAATATAATACTTGTTAGATTTGTAATAATATGTTTTACATATTTTTTATACTAATGATAAACTATACCCTTCGCCTGGAGCCAATATAGCGCTTTTGAGCTAATATTCTGAATTACAAATATTAAGTCTTTTATAACTCCTAACGGAATGGCGACCACAATTTCAAATCCCAAGTGAGTTTTGTTTGATTTGATCTTCGGATAGGGAAACCATTAAACTTCAAAGAGAAACATATTCTGTAACATAATTTGGCTTTTGTGACAGAAGCTTCACACTGTTTCTAAAATGAGATTGCCATGACATATGTTTTCTACACTTCTAATATACTGAATATGGAACATCAAAGCATTTATTTATTGCCCATTCTTTCACTCTTTATATTTGTAATAGCATAATGTCACTCCCAAGGGATGAAATATTTCGTTATGATATCAATGATGACAAAACCCTTTCCAAAGAGTCAATTCACGATTTCACTTAATGTTTGGAAAGTTATTTTTTCACATAATTATGGCTTTGTTATATTTCCAATGACGTTAATGCATTTGCTCTACAGATATTGAAACTTCTCTAAGAAAAATCCTTTGAGAAACATCTGTCCATAATAAAGATCACTGAATGAGCACTGATGCGTGGTCCGAGGTGTCTTTATACTTGGGGACTCTTTGTTTTTATATTTACTTCAGGGGTCATTTTCTATTCTGTCACATATTCAGGATTTGAAAGCTTATTTTCGTGTAAAGTGTGAGATCAAACTTCATTCTTGGATTCATATAAATGCGGTTGATAGCAGCCCTTTTAGTTGCATTTGGTTCCATTTTCAGGATTATCTATATAATAATTATTACGGATGTCAGTATTTCCGCAATTCCAGGTCAAATGTTTGTTGATAATTAGTTGAAAGTGAATACAATGGTTACTTGTAAATCGGTCAATATGAAATACTTATCTTCTTGCATGATTGTAAATAGATCATAGTATTTAACTATCAATGTATGGCACTAAAACATTATTTGCGACCTAAATGATTCGCCAACTAGCCAATTGCGGGAAAATTTGGTTAACACATGAAAAACGGGGCCAATACGAGACGAACTGGGTCAAAACGAGCATACACAGAGACATACAAGATAAATAATTCCACTCAGTATGGCATTTGGTCCAGCATTGATTATTAACATTTAATGCTACATCAGATAGTTATCATCATGTAGTTAAATGCACGTAGCAAATGATGAAAAGAACAGCTGTCAATATCTCTGCACATATATAGGGCATTAAGTCGTGATATATTTTTTGTGTCACATCCACTTATAGACTGGAGGCAAACATCGTTTTCTTCCTTGAAATTCAGAAAGGATCTGTCTTCAAGGACCTTCCAGATATAGAAAATTGGCAAATGAGACACTTTACAATGTTAATATTAACTGTGTGGAGCCGTTAACAACTTAATGGAAATTTGTCCTGTTACATGCCCTGGGTCTTTGTTGAAACCTTTGAAATGGCTGTGAGATATGCTAGTTTCTGTGAATCATCCCAGGTATGCCCGACAGACACTGAACTCACTTGCTCTTTATAGACCTGATAATTTGCTTTCTCTGCAAACTCAAGCAGCTTAAATACCACCTACGCAGATTATGAAGATTGGTTTCTGCAAATGTACCAACTTCATCAAAGTGTTTGTCACGTTAAGGTTAAGACCTCGAAATAGATATTGAAATTAGTTTGAGACCTGCCACTTCCTTTCTATTTCAAACCTGTAAATAGCAGAAAATTCAACAAAGTGTGAAAAAGTTATTCTGGCTTTGAAAGAGCGAGCCTTTTATTACGCCTTGTCTTCGTTTGAAACGTTGAATAAGGTGATTTATGTTATACGAAAGCTGTTTTAAGTATAGCTATACTTAAAGAAGAAAAGAAATATTTGCCTCTGATCTTTGACGATAGTAAAATAAGATTTCCTAACATTTCCCTGCTATGTTAAATTGAAAAGACAGTGCAAGGATCATTATTTCATCAGACTTTTTTCTTTCTCCGTGACAACTTTTAACTGAGATATAAGTTAATATTTGTTAATTGGTTAATTTCAGCATGCCTGAATGTTAACTAATTTCACTTTGACTTCAAACACCCTGTGTCATATCGTCTTCATTTATTTAGAACCTAAGATTCCTTATTCAGTTTCATTCCAAATTTGTCCTCTCTCAGCTAGTTTATCTGATATAAAAAAGGAATAATATCAGATGGGGTGTGTTATCATGTATTTGACAGAGACTTCTCCTGAGCACCTCATCTTTACTGCGGAAGCAAAGGCCATCCTCAAGGCCATTCAGCATATCAAAAACTCATCTCCTAACAACTACATCATATTCTCAGACTCTCTCTCTTGCTTACAAGCAATCAAAAATTGTAAAGTGATCACCCCATTATTAGGGATATTTTAACTGTTCATAATACATTTTTCGAATGTGACATCGTCTTTTGCTGGCTTCCTAGCCATATGGGTATAAGGGTCAACAATAAAGCTGATTCAGCAGCTAAGTCAGCTCTCGACTTCAAACATGTCTCTCAAACTAAAGTTCCATATACAGATTCCAAACCTGCTATCAAATCTTACATCAAACAGCGTTGGCGGTCCCAATGGGACCAACAACAACACAATAAACTTCATGCAATACAACCTCATTTAGGTTATAAATCTCTATCTTCTTTTACCCGTCAGGAAGCTTGTGTTTTGCGACGATGTCGCATTGGACACACCCATTTCACTCATTCATATCTTTTAAAGGGGGAAGACCCTCCTGTGTGTATTCCCTGTCAGTGTCCACTCACAGTTAAGCACATCCTGTGCGAATGCTGGGACACTGCACAAATAAGGGAAACATTTTACACAAATGTTTCAATTTCACAACTTTTTAATCAAATCGGTGAACACCGCATTTTATCCTATCGAAAGGAAATCAATCTATTTGATAAGTTGTAGAATTTTATACATAGTATATCAGCTTTTAACCAACTTTGTGATATTTTGCTGATGTTTTTACATCCTTCGTGCTGTATCATGTTTTTGCTTTTGCAATCAATTTCATTTCATTAAATCTCTCGCCGCGAATGGCTGAAATATTGCCAAAGCGGCGTTAAACAATAACTCACTCAGTCACTCCTGAGCACCTTTTAGCATTTTTTTAAAAACGTTATTGTTTTTTGTTTTGTATTTCAAGAAATAATAAAGCAGTCACTAGTTCTTAACAAAATACGTTATAGTCAAAACGTTTGGATTCATTTGTAAATTGACAGACGTGTGATGGGCCCTAAATAATTCTGGCATTAATGTTTTCTGTGTGATTTCGCCCAAAATGGTCAAATATTGGTTTGCGTCGAAACATGTTTAACTTTATTTTGATAAAATAAAATGATAATCAAGAAATGTGAGATTGTGAATGATGTTTGAGCATTTTTATCATAATGACTATCATGGAATGTATGCGTCATAACTGTAAGCTGTGACAAACAAACAATTACGATTAGCCTCATTGAAAAGCTTACAATGAAGCTGATAGAGTGTGACGAGAAAATAAACAATTCCTTCGTTTCGTATGCATCACTCTAAACTCATATTATGATGATCAACCATTTGATGAGATTATTTCAAATAGTTGTTCTATTTTCATGTCAATGCGTGTTTCATCCATGTGTATCCAAAACATTTTTACTGTCATACAGAAACCGGTACATCTATACCAGAGGAGTGTCCATTTTATACAAGACATAAAGTCTAGCGTATGACAACCACTTATATAAATCAAGCAAGAATACTGCAAGTTGCGAGGGCAAAGATTAGATGCCGTTGTAACATCATCCTTCTATATAGAGGATATTACATGAGTGTCCATGACATACGATGTTTACGACACGAGTATCTAATCCTCAATATTTCTCGAGCGAGGGCGAAGGATTTACTGATAGTTAGGCACGAGTATTGTAAACGCATTATGTCGTGGGCACGAATATGATATTGATATGTTGCTTTTTATCAAAGTCGCAAGATCAAATAAACTCATTAAAATCAACATCGAGCATAGGTAGATTACCCTCACTAGGGGCATTTGGAATGCAACGTAGGCGAACTGTGAAGTCAAAGCATTGTTTATAACGAAATGTCACACAAAAATTGGGATATTTTGCCCTCGATAGGTATAGATATCACGTATCAAGTGAAAATATCATGCGTTCATTTGTAATGGTAACACCTTTATATCATTCAACGTAGGAACATTAAGTTGCTTAGCTTTATCAAAATTGTTATGTTATAGGACTGCTACTATTAATTTAAAACATTATCTAGAAATTAGTTACATTAATTTTTGCGCTCATGAGCTCCTTTCATTTCTCAAAATACCGTGCTTTTCACAAACATTTCTGAGACGTTCAACACTCCATCTGCATTTAGAAGTGGGATGACAATTTGTATATAAGACTATCAATCAACAGCTTTAAAATATTATTCCACCTTTTTTCAAGTTGTTTCATGTCTATATCTTAAAAAAATACAGACAGGCTTTTAAAACTCATATGACTAATTGGGAATGTTTTGTAAGGTGTTGATATGTCTTTCAAATTAAGTATGAGTCATTGTTTCTTTATTTTTAATGTAAAATTGTCTACAGTTGGACGTCAATTATCTAATTACTTCAGAAGATTCAATACTTTGCCAAAATCATACTAAACAATGAAATTAGTTGATTTCATTTTGTGTCTTGATTAAAATAACTTTCTTTTTCATCTTCACGAAAAGAATTCAAACCCATTTATAATTGTCTAACATAACATTAAGAATCAGCAAATTCATGTTGAGAATCTTAACATTTATATAGTAAATTAAAGATTAGGTTTAAGATTCTGATCCTAATAGATAATATTGATCTAATACCACTGTATTATTTGCAGGGAATTAGCTTGACAATGTCAACTGCTTGTTACAAGTAATATTACCCATTTTCAGTCTTAAAAATGTAAATAGATCATGTCATGTAACGAGTCTTTGATCCTGTCTGTAACCTTTAGAATCGCTTCAAGACATGCAAGTTCCTGTTCGCAAAAATAGCTTTAAGCTTTCGTTAAGAAAGGTTACCTAAACGTATTGACGTATGAAAGTATCACATACCATGTCATTTTATGTATTGGTCAAATTACGGATCATAAATATGAATACAGATTTGAACACAACAGCGATCTGTACATGTAGTTAAAGTCATTTCTGTTTTTTATATTTGATAATTTGATATATTTGATTGGGGGAAATAAATAGTCCTTTTATTCTCTTTATGAGTTTCGATATATCAGTATGGTATTTACACTTGGTATACATTAATAAAGACCATGTGGTGCGGTCATCAGGTCAATATCGGATGTTAACCTGGCGTGCCATGGTTATATTGTATAACCCGCTTTTACACATCGAGGTTGCGCTTTGTCAATACGCTCTCGGATTGATATCACAAACAAGTTCGGCTTAGCCTCACTTATTTGTGTTATCGTACCTCAAAATAACTTTTGGCAACAGTGGTTTAGTGTAATTACGGTACCCGACACCTTTAAGACTCGGGTTTGTATCAAAGGTGGCAGACATAATTATGAAAAAAACTAAAAAAAGTAGAAAATGTTATTGATATAGTACTTATGAAGCCATTTTCATAAACTTTGATCATACTGGAATCGTTTGATATAGTCATTTCTATTCTTGATACATGTAGACATTTACAGTTATTTTCATTCTAACACTCACATAGAGACAATGTCCACGAAACGTTTCAGCAAATAGCCCATGGTATCCATGATTGTTTTCACTTCTACCAATGTTCCAAAGCCTTAAAAAGGGTAATTTCCATGCATATTGAATTATCCTTTTGAAATTATGAAGGCCGACTTTGATGTCAGAATGAATTTGACCTTCTTCAGTTCTTGTTGTTTGCGATTGTCTAGCTAATTTCCATTTGAAGTTCCTGAAAAGAAATGGTAATGTCAGTCGCCCGGATAAACACTTTTGAAAAAGAATGTCCCGATGTTTCTACTGTCGACCTGTTTATTATTGTATGAAATAATTGCTTTAACAACAGTTTAAATCAGGGTCGTTTCGAAATTCTGTCTAACAGTTTGGAAAATGAATTCTTTAAAAACGACTAATTGATTTTAGTGTTCTAATTGCTTAATTGATTATCAATATTTTCATGATAAGCATGTGATTTATCTTGGGTAAATAACATGCTTACCCGATCTCACGACCAGGGTAGTAAAGGTAATAACTCACATCGCATCATTAACACATTACTACGTTCAGAAACATTCCTCAGGCATACAAATAAAACGCAGAGGGTTGTAATTCATTTTGTACCTTGTAAACGTCGTATAACATATTTCAAAGTTCCCATATAAAAATAAAAAGATATAAAGGAAAAGTAACATAGTTTAATATACTTTATAATGCAATTCAGCTTAATTCCCTTTTGAAAAGACCTAGAAACACGGACATATTTTTTGTTTGAAACAGGAAACCATCCCATATTGCTTACTACCTTGAGACCACGTGCTTTCGATTGGGTGAAGTTCAAGAAGTTGTATGCAAAATGACATAAATGAAGTCCGTACTTACCATCATACAATTTGCTTGATACAGGTAGATACATTTAATGGACTGACTAGTGACGTTCATTTAAGAGTATCAAACACAATTTTTCATCAATCATACTTTTTGTGACGTTATTTTACCAAATGTTTCGAAATAATTCTATTTCTGTTCAACGTGGAGTTTGTGTTGTTATCGAAAAATTGGCTTCGAGTTGTCTGATTGACAACTTCTCCTGGAAATGAAAAATCTGCATGTGGAATGCGCGTAGTGTGCAAATGAAATTGAAGCAACGGGTTTTACTGAAGCATTACGAGATAAGAACAACTTTTTAATAACTGCATACCTGATTGAGATTTCATATTTTCATTAGAATGCAAAGCAAGTTCAACCATACCCCAGTGATGTATGTGAAATGATTACCTCGTCCTCGTGATTATCCGTCGCTCTTTTTGATCCAAAATATTTTTAATAGGTATTCACTCGGTCTGCGAAGGTTATTATTGTTGATATTGTATAATAACCTTTTTTCTTTGTATTCCTGAGGCTGTTCACAGTAATTTTATTTTGATACCATGATGCTTCATGTAATAACACTTAAATTCAGCTTACGTATACTCTGATGTAACTTTGAATATATTGAGTGTATTTACAGTATGTTTGGATCAATCTTCAACTCCTCACGTCATATATGAGATACTTGCACTTTTGCAAGCATTTTTTCTAGGAAAATAAACTCAGTTGCAATCAAAATATTTCCAGGGTGTTCAGGGCGCAAATCACAAGAAATTGTATCATGAGACAAATATTTATTCATTACAAAGCAGACGCCGCCGTCCAAAATTTTATCTGTTTTATAAAATGGTTAAGAAATTGGTTCCAGTTTACTTATCTTGTTTGGAGAATGCAAACACTCCCAATAATTATCAACTACAAACTATCATTTGCAATGCCAGCCCTGACTAGAACTATTACCACACTGAAGACGAGCTTAATTTTCTCCTCACCTGTCCAGATTTGAATGATATAAGACTATAACATATAATGTTTATTTCTTTCAAAAATGCTCTTCAATTTTATTTGGACGGTCAAAAGAGTCATACCAAGAACTACTTATATCTGTATATAATTTAGTTTCATCATAGTGTCAGAGAGATGTTTGTAATCTAACTAATTTTTAAGTATGTGCAATGTCATGCCAATGTGCTGGAATAAGGTTGTAAAAATTCAATTTTATATTGTAAACTGTACAACCTAATTATGTTTTAATAGTCTCCTGTTTATTGTACTAGTACTTTTACTGGACTATGTCTATATGTCCGCTTTGTTAGTGGTTGTATTTTTGTTAGGGAAAGACATTTACATAAGCATGTATTTACTCGTTAGCTTATCCCGGCTATTTTTGATGAAATAAAATATTAATATCCCTAATGATATCAATGACCAGTTATAATAGCCTTATTGGAAACCTGACCATGAAAAGATGGGTTTTGACAGGATAAGGAGCTACCAATTACCAATTACCATATATCGCATATTACTTATCATTGTAATTGAGATATAGTTAATTCTTACATGTGCAATACATGTGATATGTTCAGGTTTCTAATCAATAAGATTTCCTACATAACTAGATGAATCTTACAAATATTCCGCTAAACTATTGTATGTTAGCTTAATAGTCATCGGGAATGAGCTTTAGTAGAGTGACCGTGCAACACATCGAATATCTATGTTCAATCTAATAAAGGGTAGTTTCAAACTTTCGATAATTGCCGACGATGCCTATTCTTTCATTTGATTATCATCACGTTTTATATCTTTTCACGTTTATGCTTTGATGTCAAGAAACCTATTCATATGACCTTTGTGTACCAAAAGTAACTCTTTTTTGTAGTTCTTATAGATCGATTTGAGCCATATAATTTGTTACTTCTTTGCTTTCTATCAGTTATCCTAACAACTGTAAATCACTTGGAACATAATCTCAATCAATTAATCAATCATTTTCTGATTTCATAAATGATTCGTTTTCTATATCCAGCACCTAACTAGTTTACAGTCTCCAGTGTGGGAGTGCTGTCTCCTCACGCCACAGAACCACTCACCTTGATTAGCACCAGCCTGGGGGAGGCTGATTACAAGATTATGATACGTTGCAGAGATGAAGATAAGTCAGCCTCCAGCTCACCTCCATGCATACTAACACAAAATTAGGAGTAATTGATAACATTGCATTGTGCCATGTAGAATGTGTAGGCAGCACTTTGAGCAGATATTAGTACGTGGAAAAGGCGCCATATAAATGTAGACATTATTATTATATTTTATTTACATTGAACTTTTGGTATGTCACAACAAAGTAAACGTGAAATGACATTGATCATGCTGTTATCAATAATCTTAATCGCATAAGAAATAATGATACATCTTTGACTGACCATTGGTGTGGTTCAGTAAAGTGACAATGAAAGTGTAAAGGGATGATTTATGATTCAAACATCGAAAGTGTATCGCGACAAGCAATGTAGTCACATATTTGATTGTCATCTTTAGATAAGGAAAGAAATGGCTGTGAAGTGTTATTATAATATGAACTAGTGCAAGTATAGATGTGAAAGGGTCGTGTTAATTAGGGTCCTGAAAATTAACAAGACTGTTATTCGATTTTCATTTAAATACATTATTCAGGCATTCCGGGATGTATTGGCTATTGGATTTGATCTAAAATGGTAAATTGGAACTTTTCAGAGCCCAATAGATGATAACGAAAATAGTTTATGTGGTGAATTATATAGATTTACTTGTTACTGGTTATATTAAGTGTGGTTCAGTTGGGGGTTTTCTCTGCTACTCCCTTTCTGGAGTAGAAAAAGATATCTATCGGTGATTTGCTTGTATTGTTCAGCAGATAACAAACTAATTTGTTTCTTCATTAATAATATATATCAACTAATATTCTAACTTACAAAGTAGATTCGAACTTTGCTTGGCTTTGCTTTGAACACAATTTAATTAATGTTTAATTAATTCCCTAGTTTCGCTCAGTATATTTATTATAACCATTATTGTGGCAAAAATATTATAAATGATGGGTGCTGATTTCCTTTTCAATAACTCCTTTATGGTAATTCACCGAAGCAAACTAACTTAGATCCCAGTGAATTTTTTTCTAAACAACTGAATGTATCCTTGTCGGTAAATAGATATTTTCCTCTTATCACTTTTCATATAAACAAAGAATCAATCGTGATAGTAATGTTCTTTGCAAATATAGATAGAACATTAATACTTTGTACTTCAGATTACCACAGATATCTAAGATCGTATATTGTAAAGCCCAACAGAAAACTGAAAACTTGGTTTAAATCCTGTACTTGAGCCTTGAACGAGTATGAGTTTCTTGCTGTATACATGATCCACTTTTTTTCAAGTTGCAATATGTAAACTCATTTTTAATAATAAAATAGTATCTACTGAAACAAGTTTTTCAATGAATCCTGTGATAATAAAGTTGCCATTTGTAAAATAATACTTTAATTGATATTATGATATCTACTGAATAAGTATGTGGATTGGTAAATATATATAGACTAAACAAGTCCATTTTAATGACTTTGTCAGGAAAAAACACCACCAAGAAAAGAATAGATTAGTATACTGTTTTGCATTGTTTGGGTTTACTACTAGTTACGACAATTTACCCTAAATGATAGCAGATATTTTCGTATCTACTACGTTGTGTATGCATAAAGCTTACCTAAACAATAATAAAGTTTATGGTATAAAAACGTTCGTAAACTAAAGTGCATAAGATGTAAGTAATTCAGATTGCTAAATCAGAGATACAACATAGCAAAGCTTAAAATAATATATAGGTCCTCGCTAATTCAAATAGATATATTGGAGGTAACCAACATTGCATTTCTATTTCTGTTCATTAAGTTCATGTCCTCGCAGTTCTGTCCCCAACCAGACGTATACTTACACAAATTGGATCATTGGCCACGAAATGAATTTAACAAAGAAAGCCACTTATAGCCTTTAAGAATTGCCCCGGAACAGACTTAGACAACTATCAGGGATTAAGAGTGTCGATTTGTAGGTATCTTGGTACACATGGTATTAACATTCTCAGCAAGATCTCTGCAAAAGTCTTTCATGGCGTAGTAGATCCCTGTTCCATATAACAAGACACATTCCTACGGTTTCAAGTTCTGGAATTACCAATGATTCAATACACTTGTCTCTATGACTATCAACTAGCTGAATCAACTTTCAGGTCATCAAAACCCATTTGTCTTGCGCTGTCTCATACGTAGACATTGGTATGTCGACATTGTCTGCATCTTGTTACCTTTGAAATACAAATGTTTCACAATTGTTGAACAATTGAAAAATTATCCTATCACCTTTAAGTATAATTTGGATTATGATTTAAGATGTCTTTTTCAGATATGCCATTTCAACAGATATCACATACTGGTTCACTTATAAAATTATCGAAATAGCAATAATTGAAAGATCCAAGACTTTAACTAAAGCTCCTCCTGGTCAATAATTAGATTCAGTTTTGTCGTAAGCTACTGTAGTGTTTTCTAATTTGTATGCAGGTATTCAGCTCGATAATGTGGGAGGAACTGCACTCTTAAGTTTAAACTTCAACTTGTTATTCAGAGCAGTGTTCTGTACTTGAGGTGACATTTCGAGTTTTTGATGGATGAAAATGTCAGAGACATGGTTGAAATTACGAAACAGCAAATTCAAACATTCAGCAGGCCAAGCAGCTGTCAGAAAAAGTTATGCAAGATTTGTTTTGTTTGGTCATGATTTCTGATCAAAAGTGTTAGTCTATCAAATATTACAATTATCCAAGAAAACAACCATGTAATTGAGCGCATAATGTCAGACGATCTTCATTAGTTATTGAAAATGTATCAAAGGGAATGCAAAACATGTTTATATGGCATATTTATGAGTCAATTAGGCAAAAATGGTGTTTTAATTAGAGCCAAGTATCTGTGTAACCTGCAAAAAAAGGTTTCTAATCATCATAGCAGCAGCAAATAAACGCATATAGCTAGCTACAAACATGTTTTGCTCAAAACGCAAAAATCAAATCGGTATACTTACTAAACTAATTAACCAATGCAAGGGTATCAAACATTAAATTCTATTGAATGTCTTAGGCAGAAGAGGAAGTAAAATGTAAATGGTCAGAAGAAGTAGTGTATAATCTCTTCTTAAGTAATGACAGGTCTTGCTTATAATAATATTATGGCACTATGAAAGGCAGTTGATAAAAAAAATGTATTTTTCTTCAATACATTTAAGTAAATTTCCTGGACATGGAAGACAATGTGATTCAGAACTTTTGATTTACTACAATGTACCATTTATAGTGAGAGTATATTAAGGCAACATACAACATGAATTTCCTATACACTATACAACCTTAGTGTCAAAAATGTGTCTTTACACAATTAACCTTTTTAATAATAACAGCTTGCACCTGCAGGAATTTTGGATAAAATAACATCAAATGAAATATCTTAATCCGATTGCTTTAAATTTGAGAACCACGAATGACGATAGCATTGAATTTATATATGTGAGGGCGATTGCTCGTACACTTTTATGGTTTAATTATTGTTTAATGTTTGAACGTTTCATTATTAGCAGGACAGTAAGCAACAAGATAAAGTTACAAAACCACAATAGTAACATTTATCTCTAAAAAGTGTGCATCAGATTGTCTTATTAACATTTAGGAATATGTTTCTCGACTCAGATTCATATAAACAGAAATATATAAAGACGGTGGAGGTTGACATGTAATATAGTGTATGAAATGCATGCTAAAAAACAGAAGTAGTTTCATTTTATAACAAAAGTTAAAGCATTTAAATGTTTGAATTAAGATAAAGTTCCTTTTGGCAGGAATGATACGACCATGCTTATCAATCAATAAGCTGAACTATTATTATAATTATTTGGTTAAAGCATCTTTCAGGTTCATACTTATATATAAAAGGAGATTTTGGATAGGAATTGGATACTGGATTTAGTGAGAATGAGTACTGATTAGTTTTAATACATGTAACAACTTTTAAACAATTCATTGACATTCCAATATAGATTCATGTGTCCTGTACAAAAGTGAATACAACAACAAATCTCTGGTAACCTTTCAATACAGACTATGTGTTGTTGAATAAATGCATGACTCTGGGGTGTGATAACCTTTAGGACGTTCATAAATTCAAAATGTTTGAAGCAGTCAACATGCAAATGGATCCATGTTAAATTAAACTCCAAGTTTCCTGTCTTTAGCCTTTGTATGGCCCAAAGATATGCTTGTTCCCGTTAATGATATCGGGAGTATTTATGCCTCATAGATACGTTACCGGTTGCAGTTTTTCTGTGTGGATCTGTATTTTTCTCAGCCTATGAGCATTATGAACGATCTGATTTAGTATATATAGAGATTACAAAACGGATGGGTGTTGAATATGGAAAATATTCCAACGATATACGAGCAAAAGCGAGTGAATAAATCGAAATGTTTAAAAATATTGAGTTGGAATATTTTCCATATTCAACACCCACGAGTTTTGTGATCTATTTATTACACACAGGAAAATAGGAAACCTCAAAATGTTCACTGAAAGCGCGCATGAATACATTGTGCTCTGAAACATGGGCCACGTTATAGTTGTAAAAGAATCAAAGAGCCATACGTAACCGAAATATGAGTTTATATTTTATCACATGATTTAATGTGCGAAGATTTGATAAACAGTGACAGGCAAAAAACTTGACAGATCTGGTCATCGAGTCTCATTTTCTTGTTTTCTGGTCCAAAGAAGTTATCATTTCTTGGGGTACCACCATATATTGGGGCTGAGAAGATGGGCTGCAAGAACTCGGCACTCCAGTAACTGGCTATCTGGGAAGCGAGGTTGAGTTGGAAGGGAGACTACTCTCATTTTGACATGATTCGACAAGTGCGAGTTAACGGAAAGTAGATGACTTAAAATACGACTCAAGTCATTGTGGCGGTTCATCGACAGAGTATTGTAGTTGTTTATGCATTCTACGTTCAGGATGTAAACAAAGCAGTAAAGGGAGATAACCCTGCCGCGACTGCTTCATCGACGAAATCAACACTTAAGAATTAATTTTACTTTTACACAAATAATACTTATTGAAAAATACCCTACGTCAATATTTTATTATTCACAAATTTAATGTGATGTTTGATTGTGTTTTGTTGCTGATAACTGCTTGAATATAGGTGTGATGTTCATCTGAAATATTGAGGTGGCAACGGAAAGATCACTTGTACTCGCTCGATTGTTAAAGTAGTTCGGCATTATGACGTCACTATCGTTGAATAACCTGTTTTGATTACACAACATTCGTTGAATAACTTTCAACTGGTTATACAACACTTGTTTCAAATAACCAAAATTATCTCATAAAGATATTCAGAACACGTGTGTGATAACAGACTATATCAACCAGTGTATTATCTTAGGTATTAAATTAATATTCAATCACGTAACATCTAAAGCGCAAATCTGGTATAATTTATGTTTTGATTTTGTCTGCAATGTAACATAACTCCTTTTTGTTCATAACTCATTTAATGAAATGTTGAACTAAATGGACTCATATGTTGATGACGTGTATAGTTTTTATCAGCCTCGAATGAATCTAGCAGTTATTATCCTGATGTGTCCATGTATTCATGAAATGAATATTAGTAATATTCTATTCTGATGGTTTTCAGTTGTTTCTGCAAGTTTACAACACATTTTAAGTGGCTCGGTACTATTTAAAACTACTAAATGTAAAATTTACAGGGCGGCTAAAGAAAACCCATCCATCTTTCCTATTAAAAATATTTTGAAATGATGAATATGAATGTTGACAATATATATCACATTTCAAGCGTCTCAACTATTTGTAACTGTCAAATTTAGTGGAAAACACTTTTTTAGTGAAAATATTTATTATAATTTTAAAAAATTGTCTGATGTTTTTTTAATGTTATTCATAAGTGAACATGATTTGATCTAAATTTTCTTATCCAATATTGGATAAGCATCTATTTCCTACAAGGCTAATGATTCCAGAAGGAGAGGGGACAAACATAAATTGCTGTCGTAACACGTCGCAGAGTAACATTAACGTTAATCAACGCTAGTCATTGGAGAAGCAGCCTTACACGACGCGTCGCAGTGATCAAGAACTATAGACATTCCCGATGAAAGATGGATGTTGAACATTTCCGATCTCCTTGACTAGATTGTAACAACTTGTAGTTTACTGAATAGAACGAACTTATAGTGCAATCTTATTGTGAATCATGTTAAAGAAATTACAACTTCATGATGGCTCACAGAAGCTATGAGAAGCAATATTTTGGAAATGTGGTATGTTGAAGAACTACTTATTGCACGAGTCTCAAATTCAAATTCAAAGGCTTTTGATATTTTCAAAGGGTTCAGTTTTTATCATCTCAACAGACATTTTGATGTACGAATTGGTGAATAACATCTCCATTGTCAAACAATGGGTTGCTATTTGAAAATTGGCTCTATCCATATGTAACAGTCGGGTCCGGAAAATTGTACATGTCGGGGTAAAAAGTGTTGGCATAGAATGTCTATTTAGTTAAGAACTCTAAACAAAGCTTCTATTTTTATCAATTTTGGTATTGCAATACATAGTTACATAAAATTGCATGATCATTAACAGTTTTGAAATTGTTCTATTATAGGTGATGAATTTGTCAGAAATTTGTAATTAGTCATTCATTTATCATTTAAGCATTGGGCATTTAAAGGATAAAAATTATTATAAACTATGAGACTATAATAACATAAAACAATTTAGAAGATAACGATACATAAAGGTGTATCTTGTTTAACAAATATTTCCTTAATATTCGATAGTTTGTTTAAATCATTCTAAAAAACGATTATTTCATTTAGTGTTTTGATTAAAATCATATTTTTATGTTCTTGAAAGGAATCCAAATGGGTTTATTTTTGTCTGATAAACACTATGAATCTGCAAAATCATGTTTGAGAATCTTTGAGTACATATAAGTAACCTAAATTCTGACCTTGATAAAAAATAATCTGGATCTAAAAACCTTATCACTTGCGGGTGATCTACCTTTACCATGTCAGCTCCTTGTTGCATGCAGCAAAACTATTTTCAGTTTTGAACATGTAAATAGATCTATGTCATGTTACAAGTCTTTGATCCTGTCTGTAACCTTTAGAATTGCTTCTGGGTATGCACGTTCATATTTGCTAAGATGCCTTAAAGTCAAATATAGTTGTTTTTGTTTGGTTGAGAAAGGTTAACAGAAACGTATTGACGTGGAGAATTATTATCCCAATAATTTTAGATATAGAATAGATCATTGCCTTCAGATTCTTTATTCATTAGAATGTCGTTTCCAGTTATTGACCGCTTTTACCTAGAAATAATGATTCTGTATGCCATAAAATATCTATTGGTGATTAAGTGTATTATTCATGAAGTTTACCTTCCGGAAAACCAGATAACAAACTAATTTGTATATTCATTAATAATGAAAAACAATTTCCAATTAGTATTGTCCAGATAAATTTTTCGGGTTCGAAATTATCTTTGCTTTGTTATTCAAACTGAATCACATTTAGATAATGTGTAATTAATTCCTCTTTTTTTGCTCAGTTTATTTGGTCGTTAACCATCACAGAAACAGTTAGTGTTTATCCAATCTTTTTCATAGAATAAGCATTACTATTAATAATTTCCTGTGCTGATGTTGTTTTCAATTATTCTGGAATAACGTGTTTTCGACAATACACCCAATCAAGCTAACTTAAATCCGAGTGGAATCGTAACACAACTGAATGCATCAATTGTCTGTAAATTAATAATTTCCTGTAATCACTGTTTACATACACAATCACTCTTTGGGAAAAGAATTTTCTTTGCAGTTATAAATTGAGAAATTGTTTTTTTGTACCTGATATTATCACAGGTATTCATTATCGCATATTCTAAAGCCAAACAGAGGATTGGAATCTAGGTTCAAATTACTGTAATTTGTCTGAGTGAGTATGCGTTCTTGCAGTATACAAGTCGTCAATATGTAAACTCATTAATAGAGATTATTACACGAACAAGTGTGTCAGATGATATATACGAAACGAGTGTCAAATGTTGTATTAACTGAGCAAGAGCGAGGGTAATACAACATTTTGACACGAGTTTCGTATATATCATATGACGCACTTGCGAGTGTAATAATTTCTTTATTATCCATTTAAGTTTTGTTAGAATTCCCCCGAAAACCATGAATTTAGCATACGAAACGCATGAAGTAGAAACTAGGTCATTGCGCACTGATACTTTACGGCGAGGTCAGTGACAGGAAATATAGTGCACAGTTTAGTCTCTAGCTTCGTCTTATAGAGAGAAACATACTGGGAAAATAGTATATGTTAAGTATATGACCATTTGCGTTTACGTTTAGTAAGTAATATACCGATACTGCTTTCACAAAAAGCGAAACTGTTACATCGCTGTGGAAAGATAAAAGTTAGTAGTAGTGACGCGGCCATTTTAACGTGTTAATCGACGTTCAAGCAAGACCGCTAGAATGAGTTATTCAGCTGAAGATAAATGACAGAAAGAGTTGAAATTCAACTTAACACGTTTAATAGCTTTGAATATTAATATGCCATCATCGATGAAACGTAAGTGTTTACGTTCGAAGGTTTTATTCGTCATCTGATGAGAGGTGGAGGGGACGTTAGATTCTCCGTTATTTGGCATGAGGCGATGTAGGCGACATGCACTCAGTCACATCGGCACAAACCGAAATTTCTGTCGCCGAATGCTCTATTCTCTCAAACGATAACGAGGAATTTGTTCGATTGTACCTGCTTCCTTACGAATTACAAGCACATTAAAACTTCCAAGTGGCTGAATTATGTCAATAATTTTAACAACAATATATTTTAACAAGAGAGATGTCAGGCGAAAACGTCGCCATATTGTCGGCTAGCTGCTAGACTTGTGAAATTTTTACAACCAAATTTTGCATGAAAACTGGATAATAACGTATATAAAATTAATATTTGTTGACGTTGGTTTGTTTAGTGACAATTTATGCATAAAGAAAACGTTTATTGTTGTTATGATTCCCGACTTGTAATCTCGTCTCATCGAGATTTAAAACAGTGAATGAAGTTTACGCTACGTAGTACAAATATATGAATGGAGAAAGTAGTCCCTCGTCTCGTTCACAGAGATCAAGGTCATATTTTAACCAATCAGATACGCCAAAAGAGATATCTGCACATGTGCTCGTATCGAAAATATTAACTCGCTTATCATCAACCATATGGATAATAATTAGCAATACGCTCCTATCTGCTGAATCAGTATGTGGATTGGTGTGAATAGACTAAACAGGTTGTTAATGATATCTCTAATCACTTTGTCAGGAAAAAACACCACCAAGAATAACAGCATAATAGAACGGGATAGAAAGAAACAATGGTTGGTCAGGATGGGTTGTTACGGCTATTTACACTACACAATAGTAGATGTATATCCCTATACACTTCTTTGTGTATGTGTGAAACTTGCTTAAACAATATATAGTTTTTAAGTATAGAAATTACCCTAGAATGACGTTTATTGGTCCTCATAAATTCAAATCGATATATTAGAAATAATCAACATCGCATATCTTAATAGATATATTTCTGGGTATTGAATTTTTGTCCTCACAGTTCTGTCCCCAGGCAGAGGAATATTTATACTAATTGGATCATTGGCCTTAAGGAGAAGATGAATTTTAACAAAGAATGCCACTTATAAGCCTTGAACCATTGCCCCTTAACAGACTTAGACAACTATCAGGGATTAAGATCATGATATGTAGGTATCTTGGTACCCCCACAGGGTCTCTGCAAAAGACCTTCATGGCATAGTAGGGTCTTCACATGTTTGATCCATTTAACAAAATACATTCTTATGGTTTTGAGTTCAGGAATAACAAGGCATAACAAATTATTCGATACACTTGCCTTTTGTCTGTCACTTTGCTGCATAGATTTCCGTGTCATCTAAACCCATGTCAGAACCACTAATATCGTGCTGTCTCACACGTAGACAGTGTTATACCTACATTGTCTGGTTATCACAAATCGGTAGTGTTACCTTTGAGATACAAATACTTCCAGTTTTTTTAAAAGCATTGAAAGAACAAGACGAAACGCATCTCAAATGACGACGAATTAAATGCATGTTAAATGAAAAATTATCGTATCACCTTAACTTATAATTTTCATCATGCTTCAAGTTATCTTTGACAGATATGCCATTTCAACAGACAGCTCATACTGGTTCACTCATTAAATGTTCGAAATAGCAATAATTGAAAGATCCAAGACTTTAATAAAAGCTCCTCCTGGTCAATAATTAGATTCAGTTTTGTAGTAAGTTACTGTAATGTTTTCTAATCTGTATGCAGGTATTCCGCTCGAGAATGTGGGAGGAACTGCACTCTTAGGTTTAAACATCGACTTGTTATTCAGAGCAGTGTTCTGTACTTGAGGCGACATTTCGAGTTTTTAATGGAGGAAAATGTCTGAGACGTGAAGAGGATCATGGAAACGGTGACTATATTTTTTTTATCAAATTCACACATTCAGGTTGTTAAAGATCTTTATCAATGAAGACCTAACCAGGACCAGGGCTACACTGGCAAGAGAAGCGAGGGCAATGGTCAAAGAAAACAAGGTCGAATCCTGTTGGGTGACTGGAGGAGTTATTCTTGTCAAAATGAAAGATGGTAAACTGAGGAAAGTTTCCAATAATTTGCAGCTTAATGAAGTCCGCGAGGAAACCAGACTTAAAATGGTGATAACTCTCAGTCAAGAAAATAAGTGATGGTGAATATGTGAAGTCAACTATCTTTAAATAATCATCATCCAGTGTTACCTATTGATAATATGTTTTCCACTCATCTAAATCCTAGAATGGAAGTAAAAATTTACAGGAAGGAGTGTAGCTATCTCAAATGGAGCTGGAGATGTGTTATAAAAACTTCAATAATGAACAGTGTGAATTATGTTTACAAGATATACTACAATGAGTCACTTCACAGAACATGTTGGTAGAAACCTGAATAGATAATACCAAGAAATGTGTCAAAGACAAGATATCTAAGTGAAATGATTTGCATTCAATTTAGTTGAAACTATGCATTGTTCAGGGATTATCAGACTGATAAGTGTTTGTGCTCAAACAGGATACTTCTTGCTGTTAGAACAGCAACAAATGGATTTATTTCTTGTTTAAAAGGTTAAAACAGCTGTTATCCTATCAAAGTATTTTACATAATTCATTCAACTGCCTGTGTGACTTTGTGCAGTACAAATGTGTGTTATCAGTTAATTTCCTAGGTTACACACTGGTATGGAAGTTTTTTACTGTAAACATTCAACGGATATGCCATTGAAAATATAAATGCCAACATAAATATTAGACCATATACTATTAATACCAAAAACTGAAAAGGACGTTATCTTGTCTCACAATTTTCTTTTATTTTGACAAGGGTCAAGAGAATACCGATAAGCTGGTGCTTGATCTATAACGTAATGAGTACAGGGTGTTTACAATTGGCTGATACTGGCAAATAAAAAAGACAATATCTAGTCTAGTCTTTCAAATGGATTTCCTTCTGACATATTCTATTTATTTACTCTCGTGTATTGGATATGGAAATATTATCTGTGTTTGACAGTGCATCTGACTTGTAATTGATGTAGATAGAGGTCGATTTGTCGAGGGTTTTATTTTTTGTTTGTTTTTGTTTGTTGTTTTTTGGTTGGGTTTTTTTTGTGCTAACACTCAAAGTGTGTAATAAATATGAATGATGGCTTTATAATTTTTAAAATATCCGATAGGAAACACGCTTTTACTTTATGCCATTTGTTTTTGTTTTCCGTTTTTTTGTTTTGTTTTTGTTGTCTGCAACAGTCTAATAGTACACTTTTGTCAGATATATCACTTTAACTGCAAATACTATAAAACAGAAACAATCTATAACATCTGTGTCATTCAAATAATACTATTGTATATTGTGTGGTGGACTAATTATCACGAGATGTGTTTATTGTTTACAAATTGGCTTCACATAGGCAAACAGACGGGAACAAAACCAAGTCTAGCCACGGAAAGTGACTTTCTAACAACTGACTCTATTTATAATTTTTGGACATGTATGTCTCCCTGCATCTTGTAAATGTTATCTGGATAAAATTTTGGGCATTACAGATTTAGTTTTGCACATAAGAATCATTTGTCATTTATTTACCTTAGGGGATAAATTGATCACGGACAGTAGTTTTTGGTGACTTGATACAAAATGTAAATCATTAAATAAATTATAAATTAGTAGACGAATTTTTATGTACAAAAACTTACTTGCAAAGAATGTTTCCTCAGCAAGTATCCGAAATAGCCACATGTAAATTGGCGATACACACGTCGACAGCTACTGATGCACGTGCAGAGCGTGCATTCGGAACGTTATAAAGAGGTAAACAAACTTCTGTCTCAAAAGGTAGAATATGTAAACCTTATTCGATAATCTGGTGTAATACTCTATCATGCATGCTCAACATCAACAATATTTGTGTTGTATATGCGTAGTGATTTATATCCCAAAGTTTTCTTTTTTTCTTTTTTGTATAGACTCTTCTCAGTTGTGATTATGAATTGTTTGGTTTCAGTTATTTCAATGTTTTGTTTTTTGGTTGACTTTGGTGTTATTTGGTATGTAATGAAATCAGAAACTTTGTTGTTTGAAATTATGTATGTTGTTAGAGTATGCCTTCTCAATAATACAATACTCACTGCCTGCCTCTTTGATTGTCAGTTAAGAATTTTTGATGTCGGTTGATTTATCACAATATAGACAGGCAGTGGGTCTTTTTGCTGCAGCATGTCATTCCAAACAGTCTGCTAAATTTATCTTTTATTCATATGTTTTCAAATTCCGTTGCATATACAATCCTTGTGTTTCACTAATGCTTTCCTTATTGATTTTGTTATGTGGAGACGTTCAAACTAATCCGGGACCTAAATACCTTAAAGACTTAAAAATTGTACATTTAAATGTACGTAGTCTCAAAGAAAAATTAGATATATTAAGAATTGAACTCGGACACTTTGATGTAATATGTCTGACGGAAACATGGTTAACTTCCGATGTGAACAATATTGACATAGGAATCCCCGGTTTCCATCTACCTTTTCGTAGAGACAGACCAAGTCGCGGCGGTGGTGTAGCAGTCTATGTAAAAGACACAATATGTGCATCGAGGATATTCGAATTAGAAAAAGTCGGGCTTGAGGCGATATGGGTAGAAATAAAATGTAAAACAAGAAATTATTTGATTGGAAATTTTTACCGCTCTGACAAGAGTTCTGAATATTGGAATCTGATTGATGAATCAATAGGCAACGCCATTGATCGCAACATGCACACCGTAATAACTGGTGATTTCAATATTGATATTCTTCACATAAAAAATCCGAAGATAGATTATATACAAAGTATGTACGGCCTTCGACAGATAATAACCGATGCAACTCGAATAACTGGAAGTAGTAAAACTTTGATTGATTTGATATTTGTATCGCACAGTGATGATGTTAAAACGTCTAGTGTATTAGATCCTATTTGTAGCGATCATTGTCCGGTGTATGTTAACATAGCAGAAAATATGCGAAATACTCTCTCATACGAAAGGAAAATATACGATTACTCTTCAGCTGATATCAATTATATGAATGAGAGCATCAAAAAGCTGAATTCCGACATGTTCATATCTCTCGGTAACGTAGATGATATCACTGAAAACTTTACATCATTTATACAGAATATTATGGACAAGTTCATCCCCAATAAGACTGTAACAATAAGAACAAAAGATCCAGCGTGGATGAATAACGAAATCCGATCATTGATAAGGAAGCGCAATCGTACACATAAGATTGCTAAATCGCGGAACCGTGCTACTGATTGGGGTAAGTTCAGAACACTTCGTAACCAAGTAATTTCTAAAGTTAGGAATGCAAAGCGTGCGTTTGATACTAAAGTCGATGATACTTTAAATAACACTCGTGGTATTAAAATGTGGTGGCGATTAGTAAAACACTATCTGAAATCAAATGAGTATGCAAAAGCGTTTTTTCCGTCGATTGTCTCAAATAACGTAGTTTATGATAATGCTCAAGATATTGCTAATGTGCTTAATACATTTTTCGTAGAACAATCTAAAGTTCCTGAACCTGATGCCGATCTACCGGATATCGAAATTCGTGAAAACGATAACGTCTTGTCAATAGTGACGATAACTGATCAGAACGTTTGGGATATTTTAATGAGTCTTGTTATATCGAAATCTGTTGGCCCCGATGGCATTGGAAATAACGTACTGAAATTAACCGCACCTTCCTTAACCCCATTGTTAGCCAAGCTATTTAATTTTTCCCTTCGTAATAAGACATTCCCATCAAGTTGGAAATTAGCCTCGGTAATTCCGCTCCATAAGAAAGGTGACGTACATGATTGTTCTAACTATAGACCTGTTGCGTTAACTAGTTGTGTTGCGAAAGTTTTTGAAAAATGCGTTTTCAAATACGTTTTCAATTTTTTTAGGGATAATAATTTATTATCAAACTTACAATCAGGTTTTATGCCTGGCGACTCCACGGTAAATCAACTAACATATCTTTACAATTTCATAGCAAGTGCGGTGGACAAAGGTAAGGAAATCAGGGCAGTTTTTTGCGATATAAGCAAAGCTTTCGATAAAGTTTGGCACAAAGGCATCATTCATAAACTTCATGCCTACGGTATAAGAGGAGAACTTTTAGAATGGTTTAAAAGTTACTTAGATTGCAGAAGACAAAAAGTATTAATAAATGGTTACAGCTCAAATTTTAGTTCCATAGAAGCAGGCGTACCGCAGGGTTCCGTGTTAGGGCCACTTTTGTTCATTATCTATATAAATGATATTGTAGACGGGTTAGATAGTAACATTCGTCTTTTTGCTGATGATACATCAATATATGTAATAATAGATGATCATACAACAGCTGCTGCAACTATTAATAACGATCTAGCAAAAATTGCAGAGTGGGCTAAAAAATGGCAAGTTAGTTTCAATCCTAGTAAGACTGAGAGCATGACGTTCAGCCGAAAAACTCAAAACTATTTCAGACCGAACCTTACAATGAACGGCGAAACTATCAAAGAGGTTGAAGACCACAAACATTTAGGTTTAACACTTCAAAGGGATTGTTCTTGGAAAGTGCATATACATGAAAATATAAAAAAGATTAGTCCAATGATCAATTGCCTGAGAAGCTTGAAATATCGTCTATCTCGAAAAACGCTAGACACATTGTATAAGTCCTTTATTTTACCACTCTTTGATTACTGCTGTCATATATGGGATAACTGCACAAATGAACAGGCCGCGTTATTAGAAAATTTACATTTGGATGCATTAAGAACTATTTGCGGCGCGGTACGTGGCACAAGCCATGGTAGAATATATGAAGAAACCAACTACACTTCTCTAAAGGACAGGCGGTATCGATTTAAACTCATTACTTTTTATAAAATGTATCATAATATGGCTCCAGACTATTTGAAAAATCTCATACCAGGAAGAGTATTTGAACAAAGTGACTATTATCTCAGAAACCGTTTTTCCATCCAAGAAATTAATTGCAGAACACAAAGATATTCTCAATCTTTCTTACCAAGCACCATAACGCTGTGGAATTCCCTGCCATTTGAAACCACTCACGCCCCTTCCCTGAATCAATTCAAAAGTATGATAAATCGATCAGGAGCGCAAAGTCATTTCAATTTAAATTCAGGGTCTAGATTTTGTCAGATAATCCATTGTCGCCTCAAGCTTGGTTGTAGCGATTTAAATGCACACAAATATAATAGACATATATCGGACACGTCTAGATGTTCATGCGGACACGAAAATGAAGACGTGATTCATTATCTCTTAATTTGTCGGAACTATCAACATTTAAGAACAAATATGTATTTCTATATTCATGGATATGATGTAACGACAGTCTTATACGGAAGTAGCAATTTGAGCTACTTAACGAACAGTAATATCCTTAACTCCTTGCATGACTTCATCAACAAAAGTAAACGATTTCCTGATTTCCTCAAGCACTAAAATTACTTTAAATTTAATTATCGTTTTATAATCATAAGCTGCAGTTTACACAATGACTAGGCATACCCAACAACACTTGATAAGCTTCATAATCTTAGGATATTTATATCACAAAAATGTTTTCATTAGTTGTATATTTCTTGATTTCGTTTTGTTCTGTATCCAGCTTGAAGATTTTTGTATTGGAGCGGCGTTCAAATAAGCCACATGGCTTGTTCGCCAATCCAAATTTCATACGAAATAAAAATATGTTTAAACCAGGTTGTTAAGCAGCGTTACAAAACCACTGTCAAAGACGATTGCGAGGATTGCAAAATTTATTTCATTTCTAAGTTTGTTGATGGTTTATGTTCTCTGATTTAGGGTGTTATTCTATCAAATATAAGAATCCTCAGTTCTAGAAAATAATGTAGTTCAACACATAACGTCAGAAAATGTCCAATATCAATTGAAAAACTATCAAAGGAAACGTAAAACATGTTCATATGGCATATTCATGAAGCCGGCTTATCTCAGCACAATGATATATACTTTGACTTAAATCAAGGCTCTAGAACCTCTCAAATAAACCATAGCCGTCTGCGACTCCAATGCTCAAATTTAAACTCCCACAAGTTCCTAAGGCATATCTCCGAAACTCCCGAATGTTCATGCGGTCACTTATATGAAGACCCTGAACATTTCTTTTTCATTTGCAGAAATTTTATTGACCTTAGAAATGGTATGTATTTCTACACTCGTGGGTATGACATTAAATCTATCATGTTTGGAAATCCTACAGCAACCATACGAGAAAATTCTAAACTTTTAGAATCTATTCACTGTTACATCGAACAAACTGGCAGATTTGGTAAACATTAAATTAGATCAATTATTGTTCTTAAATGAGTGATCTTGTTAAACACTATTTTTGTAATTGTAACTTATGTACGGAATGTGCTTATCTCCATGATGTTATCATTCGCAGGTTATTTTTGTATTCTGATGAGGACACGCATTTAAATAAGCCTCCGGCTTGTTTGCTTGTCCTAATTCATGTACCATTAACATGAATAAATATGTTTAAATCATATTCATGAGTACTTTTCATAAAGTATTTGTGTAATTGGCAAACAATGCGTTTGAATGACCATATCAATGGTCCACTCGTCTCTATGAATCATATTGAATACTTGAATTTGAGACAAGTATTTTCAAAACTGTCAAAAAAGGTTTTTAAAAAAATAAGTGGCCACATGCTACCTGCAATATCCTGTTCAATATATGCAATATGCAATACTCAAATCCTCTTTTTTTAATTGAAATTGTATGCTTAAAGCTATTTAATTAAACCAATGCAAAGAAACCAACAAACATTCATTGAATGTCGTTGCCAGAAAAACGTAAAATGTCAAAGATCGGTAGGGATAGAGTTTAATCTATGTGTCACGTAATGAGAAATAATGAATGTTGTTTTAAATCTTACTTACAATAAAAGTCAGACATTATGAATGTCATTTGATGAGTCAAATGTGATTTTTTTATGCGTTAAAGTTCATTTTTAATTAAGATATAATTTCTTTTTAAACTTTTTTTTAAAAATCTCACCATTTAGACTATGACAATCAATAGAATATTTAGATCAATACGAAACAAAAACATTTTTGAAATAAATGTATGTCACTTGTACTGAAAAAATAATTCATTTCAAATTCATTCACTGAAATACATGCTAAAATCAATATTAGTTTCGTTAAGTAAGGAAACGTAAGTCATTTGAATGGTTGATTTGATTCCTTTACACTTAAATTGAATTAAACTACCGTGGATATAATAAAAAACGAATGTTTTGTTACAGTATCAATCAGGTTCATATTTTTTATAGAAACTGGATTTTTAAAACAAAGGTTGTTGAGAATGACGAATAATTGATATTCCAATATAGATTCATGTGTCCTATACATTGATAAAGTGAATAACAACAAATCTTACAATATTTCTTGCAACCTTTCTTACATGTATTTTCAATACAGACTCAGTGTTGTAAAGTAGCCGCCTGGTTCTGGGGTGTAATAACGTACATAAGACATTCAAAGAAACTGTTTGGAGCAGTAAACATGTATTGAGCCATGTCAAGTTACATTCCAAGTATGGCCCAAAGACATGCTAGTTCCTGTTAATTATTTCGGAATTATTTATGCCTGAGAGATAGGTTTCAGAGTCCAGGTTTTGTGAATGGATCCGTATTTGCTTTCTCAGCAAAGTGTCAAGAAACGCCTACGAGCATTATGAACGAAGGATGTGATTGAGAAGAATATATGTACCAGTGTTTAAACATATTTTTATTCAAGAAACGAATCTGGTTTGGTAAACAAGCAAAGCTTTGCTTATATAAATACCGCACCAGTACAAAGATGATAAATATAGTACACACGAACTAGACAAGAAACAAAAATCAGAACACCGTAGCATATCATTACATCAATTGAGTATCTACAAATTCAGACTAAGTAACACATGCAGTTATTTTCACAGGTAATGTTTCGTTTATAATTTACATTGTTTTTTCAAAACGCTTACTCTTACATATAAATTGATGTAAGGATTTTATTATATTTAAATTTCCATTTTTGTTCATAAGTGGTGTTCCATATAACACAGTTTGGAGGCTGTGGCCATTTATATAGAAGTAGGCATCATTTCTTGAATCCGAATAGAGCTTGCATATAAATAGATAATGGGTAACATTTTCATTGGGATAACCACAAACGCATTCGGCATTACTTGAAATATGTCTATTGACCTTATCAGCGTTAAGATCACTGCATCCGAGCTTGAGACGACTGTGTACAATTTGATAAAATCGACTGCCGTAATTAAGATCGAGGTAATATTTTGATTCAGACTTTGTTAAAAGAGATTTGAATTTGCTAATTGTTTCAGCATTGGTTATTTCGTCGGGTAACGAATTCCACAATTTAATGGTATCTGGAAGGAACGATTTTTCATATATTTTGGTTCTACAGGGTATAGTTTGTAACTTAGAACTGTTCCTTAGAAGATACTGACTATTGTCAGAGACAGGTTTAGGCACGAGGTCGCATAAGTAATCCGGGGAGAGATTGTTATACATTTTATAGAAATAAGTCAATTTGATATTATGCCTTCTTTCAGATAGTGGTTTAAACAGAGTTTCTCGGTATAATTTTTCATGGCTAGTACCACGAACTGCGCCACTTATAGTTCGAAGTGCATCTAAATGTAACTGTTCGAGAAGATAAGATTGTTCTTGCGTACAATTATCCCAGATGTGACAACAGTAATCAAAGATTGGCGTCACAAAAGATTTGTACATAATTTCGAGCGTTTTTCTTGAGAGGCGATATTTAAAACTTCGGAGGCAGTTTATCATTGGGCTTACTTTATTTACAATATCTTCAATATGACTATTCCATGAACAATTACTCTGAAGAATAACACCAAGGTGTTTATGGTTTTTAACTTCTTGTATCGGGGTTTGATCCATATACAAAGTCGGAATTATGTCACCTTTAAGTTTAAGAGAGAAATTTACAGTTTCTGTTTTGCTAGGGTTAAAGTTGACTTGCCATTTTTCGGCCCAGCTCGAAATCCGGTTCAGGTCGTCATTAAGACAAGACGCGGCAATATCGCGATCGTCTACAATAACATATATTGATGTGTCATCTGCAAATAGACGAATATGACTTTCTATACCATCTACTATATCGTTGATATAAACTATAAAAAGTAGTGGTCCCAACACGGAGCCTTGTGGCACGCCAGCAAGTATAGTTTTACGATCAGAGCAAAGACCATCTACGACAACCTTTTGTATTCTATTTTCTAAATAACTTTCAAACCAGCTCAAAAGAGATCCATCGATGCCATATTTTTTAAGTTTTGATATTATGCCTCGGTGTATATGTACCAGTGTATGTCTGTCTGCTCAAAAACTGATACTATACAACGATTTTCAATTTAGCTGGATTTGAGTATATGAGTATCAGTAGTAAGGTTTCAATACGTCATTAATGATATTATTCCTATTCCTATATCACATTTTCAAGGTTGCAATATTGTTTCTTTTTCAATTCTTAAATCAACAACATGATAATTAGTACATAAGCATGAAGTACAACACTGCACCTAAAGGGGAAAACGAAAACTTATATTGTTACGTATTTGTTTCTATCAAAAGCTTATCTCTGTTTCAGAAATGTTCCTGTCACAGAAAATTGATTTAAAACTTAAGTTATAAACAATGGACAAACTATCTATCTAGCATGTGACTTTTAGGTGTTATGTGACTACTTTATGAATAAAACTTTAATTCACGTTATCAAGAAGAACATCTCAAGAAAAGCATCTCATTTCCAGTTGAAGATGAGTTCACAAAAAATACCCTCGCTGTTGTAATTTCATCCTGCTAAATCAGCTGTTACGAGGGATTTAGCCCGAAAGAGATCAGGGTATAAGGAAGAAGCGGAGCGGATTTCTTTACGCTGATTTTTTGGGATGTTGTAATTTGTGCTGTGGTCGTTTGTCGTGCTTTCAGGTACACCCCTTACTTTCATAATTTGCATTAATAATCCACCTAATGACAGCAATAACCTAAGTCATTGTTTCAGTGGCATTCTAGAAGTTGGTAGTTGGCGAAACATCAAGACCACTCAACATTCGCATCAAAGAACACAAGACATCCACAATCAAAGCCGACGCAAAATCAGCCATTTCGGAACACATCACCAAATTTCCACAACACAACATCAACTGGGACACAGTCAAAACACTCACAAACAACAAACATGATTACACTCAACGCCGCTTAGCCGAATCCATACACATTTTTCGATTTAAGCCTTCCATGAACAGAGATCAAGGCTATTTCTTCCCATCTGCTTACAACCATTTAATCCGCCCATGATTAATCCTATCAACTCACCCCGGCTTCATCCTCCTCCTAACTAGGCTACTCCCTGCCTAATAGCCAATTAACTTACCACCTACCACTCACCACTGGTATCCAAACTGCTATTTTATTCCCCTTTCATCTCATTGTTATATTACCCCTTGTCTTGTTTATTGTCTTAATTACCTATATGTACATCTTATATATAATGACTGTACCCATCATTTACCCATATGCTTGATAACGGTATAAGGATCTATACCGAAACGTCGCCACTGTGTAATAAAGAAGTTGTATATCCATATATCATTGTCGTCTTTAACCTAAGTCATTGTTTACAAGGAAAATCCAACAACAGCACAAATTCCAGCTGTACTATTTTTACCTCCTAATTCCAGTTGACAGATTTGATAGATATACATTTATTTACAAAAATTACATTGCAATGCTTAATCAATATATGGTTTAAACGTATTTATTTTCATGAAATTTTACATGAAATTGGATTGGTCAACAAGCTAAGACAAGCTTATTTAAAGACCGCTCCATTGAACATATATATATATATACAAAAGACATCATCATGACAAACTTAAGTACATGAATAAAGCAATGAACTTATATGAATAATATATTGGTAAATAGTCGAATCATGGAGAATGATGTAATCAAATATGATGGTTAAATACATTCATGATACACACAGTCAATATCGGAGGTAGCAGCATGTTTTGGTTTATGAAAATCAATATATCCCCTTATGACTGTCCTGAGAGCACTTTGGCCAAACAGACATATTATTAAACTAATTGGATAACTTGATATTTCGCCAAAAGGTGAAACGATGAAATCCCCTTGGAAAATATTAGCCTTAAACCGTTCATCCTCATCAGACTAAGAAATTTATCAATGACTCAGAACATTTGTCATTCTTAGCTAAAACGATGCAAAAGTTTTGAAATAAGAAGTAAACCAATTTTGAAATATCCACACACAGTGTGCTTGAAAATGATCCTGCAATAAAATGTAATAAATCAGCATGTTTAAACATTTTTTTCCTGCACTTCCGCAATTTTAAACTGTCAAATGTGTCAAATGTTTTACTGATTCGTGTCCTGCTCCATCCATAAAATCACGTTAGTGTGCAATATTCCGTGTACCTCATAGGTCAGTATCTCTTAGTAATGCACTGACTAATAAGACGACCTTGTTTCACTTAATTACGCTCCTGATTTGAAGGATAATTCATTTATGATTTCGCAACCCAATCCAGCATGGAAGCAAGTAAGGTTTACATCTGGCTTTCGTTAGGGATTTGAGAAACCCTTTTTAGTGCAAAAGGTTATAAAAAAACTGATACCAAACGACGATATGTAAAAAACATGTTTATTTAACAAGCATATTATTTATAATGAGAGAAACAAACTAAATAAATGATTTGAAAAAAACCCGACCCTTGTGAAGCAATAAAATGGTTAAAAGATTTGATAAGAATTCAATGCGAATGAGATTAATAATACGTCGTTACTTACACAGCAAAATGTTGTTTTTTTAAATATTAACGTGATACCTACAAAGGTGTTCAAATTATATAACATCAATGTATGAAAGTTGCAGTGAAGTTTTTTTCATGGGTCTTTTCTTTAATAAAACATCGATTATTGATATTTCAAAATCTTATGGTGCTTTGAGTCAATTAATGTTGACAGGAAAATTCTTTACTTTGAATAAGCTTTCATTTCACTTTTAACAGGCAATCAGATGACATTAAAAGAAATAGGAGACTTAGGTTGTTTGACGTGGTACCAAAAATGAAACAAAGACAGTTCAAAACATTACATATTTCAGCGGTAAATACAGGAATATTTATTGAAACCATACTAAGAGGAGTTGTGACAACAAGGCAAAGTTGCTTGTCATTCCAACTTACACATGACATCAGAATCATAACCTTCATAGATGCCTGACGCCAATGATAATCAACTCATCAGGTCCACACAGACAATAGTGTAGCAAATAGTAGCAGATTAGATGCACAGATGGAAGAAGGGATTTATATGATTGAGGAATGGTTCTCTCTATAATATAATCGCATTAATTGAGTTCGGTTGAGTTATGTTCATGTCTGTAAGCTGTTTCGCTGAAAGAACTTAGTCTGATTAGAAGGACTGACGTGGTTTTGCAATTCATAATGTTTAGGGAGTCTTCAAAGAAAATTTTTATGATTGATTTAAACATATTGATAACATAAAATGCATTTTATGATTATGACTTGACGTGAGGGCGGTGACGTTGCAGCTACTATTTATTCGATGAGTCAAATGTCAGACACCTGTAGCATGCTTATCTATTTAAATTCTCAAACAATTTTTTTGTAATATGAAGATAACAATTATCAAATTATATATATCATTTCGTATCATTTTATTCCAATTTGACTCATTATCAAATCGAATTAACAAAATGACTAACTTATGAGTGTGAATTAAGTTATTTCTCTTTTAAACTATCATTACCGATATAATTAAAATTCCCTAAAACAGAAACATAGTAAAAACACTGTTTGTAACACGTTATTAATCAAACATAATCATCATTGAAATTTCTTCTCGGATATCCATACTAAAGAGATATATTTCAAAAATCAATATCAAGTCACTATAACATTGATATTGCGATTCTCTACTTTCTCTACTCTTCTCTTACTTTCGTCGGTTCTTGAAGAATGAATGTGTTTTCAGAATTAACAACAATATCATATAGACTAAAGTTTTAAAAAAGACATTCGACGTTTCAGAAAAGATATCTGTGTCCTTCACTCACGAATTAAATACAAACTGCCGATCTGTTGTATAGTAACTTCAGGACCCCGGTAGATGTAATAATGTACTTATGACATTTTTTTTAAAAAACGAGACTGTTTTTAGAAGTAAAATGGATTCATGTAAAATTACATGGCAAGTCTGTGACCTATAAAATTGCTTTAAGATATGTTTCTTCCTGTTAATTATCTCAGAAGTATTAATACCTCAGGGAAAGTTCGTTGAACTCTGTTGCTCTGTAAACCAAGGACCCCTATATGCCCTGTCAGCAAACTCTCAGTGCCGCCTACGCACATTATTAACCAGTGCAAAATTAAAAAAACTTAACAATTCTACACGAATTTCCAGTTACTGAGGTTCAAGTCATCAGTTTGATATAACGATAAATATATACAAGTTTGTTGGAACCTTTCAAGTGGTTATGACATAGTAAAAATAGGGAGTTAATCAGTTTTGAATTAGGTAAGAGTTACTAAGATTTCTCTGCGAAAAGATAAGTAATTGACGACTCTGTATTCCTACAATATTAAAATATAAACATTTGACTGCTCTGTTTGGTTTTGAAAAGCATATAACTTATCGAGGTTTTCGAATAACTGATGTTCAAGTTACAAAGTTTCAAATAATCACTTATTTATAAGAAGTTTGTTGGAATAAATTCAAGTGTATTCGATCTGGCTTTCGTTGTGAAATGAAAAAATGAAAAATTTTCTTTTATGTGCTAATTACAACCTACATTCATTTCATGAATAAAAACATAAAACTCGAATTTTCCTTAATAACACGTTGATACTAATAGCAAATCGACCCTAAAGTTAGCAACTGAATTAAGATCACCGATAAATGTGAATCAGTCCTCTAAGGTATAAGTTAAAGTTATTAAAACTATCAGTAAGATAGGTAATCGAAATTGGAAGTTTGCATTAAGGTTAAACTTTCGTGGGGATACTTTTTTCGGTTCGAAGATTTTCAAAATGATGCAATACCATCATCCTTAAAAACACAACGAAACATATATAATCATATTGCACATCATTGTACAATTCATTAGTCAATTCATTTAGTACATCCAATTCATTAAGTACATGTATACTATAGTTCCTAAAGAATGTTATTTGCCAATCTTAGTATGTATCCTTTTCTGTTGGCTTGAAAACCAAATATGACAGCCATTAATTATTTACAGTTGTATTAACTTTAAATCAATTTCTTTAAGAGGTATCCTTGTAAAACGCATGTCTTTTGTCTATATTATAAGGTTATTAAACAGATAATTCCTTATTTGCTAAGTTACCAGTCTGAGGTCAGCTGCATTGGCAAGGTCTTGTAACTCAGCTAATATGGAAAACCTAAACTTTTGAAACCTTTATCAATTAACGGTTGAATTTTTTTGAACCAAATTAAAGATTTCATGAACTCCAAAATCAGAATCATAAATGAGTTTTGTGAACCGGCATTATTTTTATTTGTGTGACGGCACATGCTTAGAGTCGTATTAGCCTAGTTTGACTTGCATTGTTTTGTCTTTGAAAAGTATATTTTCCTCTGTTAGCCTCTGTGTCGAATTTCACTGTCCAAGGCATAAATATTGTATAACAACCATACACTTGAAAGTAACAATAATACATTATCTTAGGTACTGTCTAAAATGATGCCATGTTTATACATAAATACACCACCACCCCTCCTTTAATTAGGAGCTCACCGGTTAGCTATTCGGGTGACAAACGCAAGAACCCTGTAAAGAATTGTAATCTTTTTAAATTCAGTAGTTTTCATGGTAAATCGTTCCCCCTAAACTATAAATGGTAAATATCCTAACAGTTGAAATTCTCTATCAACATTACAAAACATGATTCCTAAGAAAAGCAAAAAGTGGGAATGATATTTTCTGATAAGTTTAGATATCGTTCAAATGTAAATGCACCGTGAAATTATTTTATCAAGTTTTCTGACGACATACCGGATTCCTTTTATTTTTATCTCCTAACAAGGCAACTTACTCCAGTGTGGGAGGGGATACATACAAAATACTGTCTTGACTCATAACAGAATACCACTGACGATGATTAAAGGTAGTTTGAGAGAAAGTGTCTTTAACAAATTCAGATGTGTTGCGGTGATGAAGAACAAAACATTTTCCCGATCAAGATGATGTGTACACTTCCAACATAAATAGTGATTCAAATATAAGGATATCATAGGCTTCTTTCTCTTACCTTTCGATAATAATATTGATTTTTAAAATTCCCCGAGAACATCATTATCTCAAATTTTCGGATCCCATTTCCATCAGGGTTTTTGTCTCAAATGTCAAAGATTTCAAATTCAGAGTACGGTCTTGTCAGGTAGCAGGTTAACATGACTCTAAGGATAGGGGTGGCAGTTACCTTCCCGATAGACATGTACAATGTTGAAACTGTTAAATGAATGATAGTACTTCAATTTTTTTTTTTAAATTGACAATGTAAGATTTTTAAACGAGGACATCACTTGACGGAAGTTGGACGTGTTAATTATAGTAGGGTAAAAGTAACAACTTCATCATATTTAATGTTTTCATGATGATTAAAAGAATAATGTGTGTTTAAAGTGATTATCAAAATAAGCAAAACGCTTCATAGGGTTTATGAATAAGTATTGCCTAATAAATATGCTTCGACTGGCAGAATATGATTTAATTGTATATTCGTATGTTTGCTTTTGAAACTTAATCTGAAAGTGAGAAATCTTCAAGTTTATTTACAGGGTATGTTTATGATTTGTGGCGAAGATAAATATTATTAGTCTTTGAAATATTATTCGGATAAAACTCCAAACAACAGTAAAAGTCCAGCCATTGCATTCACCAAAAGAGAAAATATTAAAAAAATATTCGGCCTACGTCTTGTATATTGTCATCTAACATCACAAATCAAGTAGTTTTACGACAAATCCGTATCCAATTAGTTACAGCTGTTTTAAAGGCTAACAACTTCAGATATTGTTATGCCTTTATTTTCAATATTCCAATTTGAGAGGAACTTGGTAGTTGAATATTCAATCAAGGAAAACGTTTTATGTGTTTGTGAGTTTCGTAATTGCTAATGTGTTTTTGAACAGATTCATGGATCGTCTGGTCACTCGTGCAAATGTTTTAATTTTGGCAATTTGGAATAGAGAGGAGGGGTCATATTTTCGAAATTTCGATTTCGTTATTTTTCGAATGAAATGTTCCATATCGACTCTCTGAGAATAAAAACACAACACTCACTTTGACTAAGTGGAAAGGAACACAAATGACTTATTTTTAAAGCATTTGATAACTTATGATGGTTTTTGTAGAGAAAATTAAAAAATTTGTGTTTTCGAAATTTTGACCCCTGGTCACTTCAATGACCTGCCAAAAACTGTTCTGGTTGAGTGTGGTATGATAAACATTTGCCTTATAGAAGAATGGATATGCACATCTGTATTGAAAATTCAATATTATACGTTTCTTTTTCGAAATGCTACGACACCTCGAAGGAATTTTATGATATTTGCACTAGTATACCCAGGTATGTGAACAAACTTCTGGAATGCAGCTGTACTTAGTACGTTTAAGAATCCGGATTTTTATCAATGAAAAAATGATCAGAATAAAACAACATGTTCATTGTTGGAAGAGATTATGCAATCATATGAAAAATATTTACCACTCTAATTACAGTTGAAAAAAATGAAGTAAAACCAACATGGTGCATGTCAGGTAGACAAACCCTGGTCATACCCTGAAAATTTGCTGAGGGATGGATATAATAATACAAAAATGATTTATTAATCCTGAAATATGGCTCCAGAATTGACGAAAATCTATCAGGATTTGACAGTGGATTTTCAGATTCCCTCTTTCTTCATTATATCAACTATGTTTGTTTTAAGTCAGGTAAAAACATTGTTGGTTTTTGTAATGACCATGAAAAAGTATCAAAATCCTAAGAACCTAACTTTGTATAAAAAAAGAAATAATAAGACCGTGTTAGGTTTTTTACATTGCGCCACCTAAAGGTTTTTTAATGTCTACCAAATCACTCATTTTGAAGACAGAAAAGGATAGAAGGAACAATCTGTCAATAACTTGACAAGAGTTTTTTGGACTCAAATGATAGAGTCTCTGGTTTTATTTTAACTTAGAACGTTTGCAATTTGGCAAAATACTTTGAAAACCTTAAAACTATTATGTAAAACCTTCTAGCAGGATTTATCAAAAGTTTTTAATTTACCCTGAACCACACTTAGATATACGTGTAAGGAGACACATTATCCAGATATGTTTTCCCCTTTTGACATTTAATGCAACATGATTGTTTGTAAAAGCATGATTTTAAGTGTACATTGAATAGTACACATTTTCAGAAAAATGCAAATTGAAGGTTCATTGCTCGAAATCTATTGCAAAAGGTTCTGTCAACCTCATTTTGTAATCAACCAGTGTTTTGAATAATAAATAATGAAAAGAATAATTATGACTGTGAAATATGGTCTACAGTTATTGGAGTTCAATTGTTTTGTTTTAAATATTAGCTTTAAAAGTGTTCTATGTCTTTATGGTTTATTTATCAAAAGGACATTTGAATGCTGTTTTTAGTGTATTAAATTGAAATTGAGGGTACTTTACATTACTTATGTATAGCCTTTTAGTGACATAGCAAGTACATTTAAAACTGTAAGAAATTAATGTCATCGAGTCTTTTGATCACCACTTTTTTCTTTGTTTCATACTTTTGAATTCAATTGGTTATGATTTAAAAACCTTGCGCCATATGCTTGAATATCAATAGATTACGTTTAAATAAAGATGCCTTTTATTGTAAAGTTTAACAATTATTTAGAATTTTTCTTAAAGAAATCTAAAAAAGCTGCAATTACTTGAACATTCAAGTTAAACCAAATTTTTAATGGTTCCTCAATAATTACAAAAAATAACAAGAGAGTATGCAGGCATTATTTATAAACTCATCTCAATACCCTGAGAACAAAAAAATAGCAAAATTCTGTATCATGTTATTAATTATTCAAATGAATTGTCAATTTGAACCATTGTCTTTTATTTCCCTGAAATAGAGTGTGTTGGTTTGGGGTTCCAGAGTCTGTGAATTAGTATGTCGGGGCTGCTGCAGTAAAACCAAACCTTCAAAGTTGACATTGTAATTCGAGACATTTATATGTTGACATTTTCAATTAAAACTCTTAGTTAACTTTAATCAAAGGAATTGAACTATCTTTGTAACGGATACTAGGACGAAGGCTTTCCCAGTATGTTAATAAACTTACTGACTCATTGCAGAAAAGTTAAAGTCGATATTTCAAATCGGTTTGCAGCTTTTATTCAGCGGGTTCTCTGTGTGGATGATAAAGAAGCTCCACAACTTAAACAACTAACAGGTTAAAAGTCAACCTGTATCAGAATTCAGAGTTCACTGTATTGCGCTTAAAAACATTTCGAGCCTTTGGTGAAGGAAAACCTCTGAGACGTTGAAGAAGAACTAGAGAGAATTCTTAGATTATTTTATTAACCATTAAATTAAATCATTTTGTCTTTAACACAATGAATATCGTTATTTAGCACAGCATGCTTTGTGGCGGATTTTTTTAACGTCATGGTCGAATTAAATGTGGAGGTTTAAAATCTATGAGTGAAAGAGAGACATTGATAATTCTTGAAATTATTTATTAACATTACAGGTTATTTCGGGAAGATCGCATGATGCTTCTCATATCTATAAAACAAATTATGTCTAAACGAAAACCTTTTTCCACACATTTTCATCGACAAAAGTTTTTATTCTAGGTTAATGGAAACAACATGGCATCACAAAAACATTTTTGAAGAAAAATTCTGCAGTTTTCTAAATGATAATTATTTTGCGTTTCGAAGAACATGTCTCTTAGATAAAATGCCACTCAATTTTCTAAAACATTTTCCAGCCATTTCTAAGATGCCACGTAAAGAAACAAGGATTTTAGTTCTGGAAATAGGACAGGAACTTTTTATTTAGGTTCGCCCTTAACTGTTTAATTAAATTGTCACGGTTTTTAGTTGCAAGGAATTAAAATGTGTTTCACCAGTAGAACTTCATTATCATACATGCATATTGCATGTTATGAACATGCCAAATAGAGGGGAAATTTCTTCTATAAACAACACAAGACAGCCGAGTCGTGTAAAAAAGAAATTGAAAAATTGATTTAACTCTTCTCCATGACAACCAGTACGTTATTTCCAGACTCTCTTAATGAAACGTGTTGAGCATGTTTCTATAACCTCATTTTGAGTCAATCAAACGTAAACATTGTGATTAAGATATTTCTTATTTTGTCAATTTCGTTTGATGGTTTTGCGTCAGATTCATCATTACGAGTTTTAAAAAAACGAGAGGTAAACACACACATACCCTTTTTATAATTTCGCATTCAATATTACATCTACAAGTATATTTATGTTTTTGAATAATTCGATTGTATTGAACTCTTATTTCCAATATATTCACAGAGATTTAAAGTTCCAATAGCAGTATCAATGGGCAATTCAAGACTTTAATCAAAAGTTACTCTATGTTATTGGACTTTTTAAGCGAGTAATAGGTAATTAGATTTACCTTTTAAACGCGTTAGAGTAGTGTTTTCCAATTTATATGCAGAGACCAATTTGCAGACTGGTTGCGTGGGTGTTGATATTGCGGATTCACGACAGAAAGCGAAGGTTTTGAATAGATTGTAATTCAACGCTATGAATTAAGCCTGAGATCGCATTTTGAGCCTTTCATGCAGTGTACGTTAAGATAAAATAAAAATAAAGCTTACTTATTTCCTTTGAATTGATACAAATTTATTTTCTGCTTTTTATTCAGTTATTTTGGACCATTTATACTTTACCCTAATCGATTTTTCTAAAAGTGGTATTCATTTAAGAAATATAAATTTGCACAATTTTATAGCTGCACGCATTATGTCAAATACCCATTTTTATAACTGCAATAAACTGTACAAAGTTTCAACTTGCTGACTTCTTTCAGAGGCATTTAGAAGTTAGTGAGATGAATAGAGAACAAGTTCTACAAGTTTTACAACTGTTGCAATAAAGAAGTTGTAAATCCATAAAACTTAGTTAAATTAGTTTCTTTGTTCACAACACTGGGTAAAATTAATTTCCTTTAGTCTGATTTTTTTTGGAAGTAAATTGATTTTATTTACCAAATATTTAAGTTTTTTAACTTACATTTGCCTTGCATTAAAGGTAGCCAAAACACTATTGTGATTCACTTTAAAAAATGAAAATTTTACTAATGGACCAAATATATCGTATGTATAAATGGCTTTATACCCGTTATCATGTATTATGGTACTAGTTACTTGTACTTTGTTTTCACCTTCCATTCGTGAAATAAGAATTGTTTTGAAAACTGGTAATACTAATCACTTCAAATATATAAATACATGGTTTGATTTTGTGTCTGTGTGGGCAAAAGGTGAAACAGGTTTAATGACATTTTGACATTTATTCAAGTGGAGAATTTTTTTTTATCATTTTAGTTTCAATAAATGCATTCGATGGATTCGATTTCAATGAGATAAATAAGTAAGTCTAAAATAAACAAATAAATTGAATAATTTCATTATAAATCATATATATTTATTATAAATTATATATTAAAGAAAAATCATATTTAATTTAATTTCAAAGAGATTTTATAATTTTGTTATTGATAAATATATCTAATGATATTACTTTTGTAACTTATCTCTCTACCCCTTGATAGACAATTATAACTCTGTTATTCATACATCTTTATTTTCGTAGGCGGTATAAGGATAGTCAATGAATATTTAGTGTAAGCAGATTGACTGTCTTCTTGTTAGAAATTAATTAAGTTAAATAAAAATTAAAAAATAAATTGCAACAGCATGTATAACGTCGTATCACCAGTTCCTTATAGGTTTAGGAGATAAAGTAGACCAGATAAGGTATCAACGCTAAATTGGTTTACCATTCTCTCCTTACAGAGGTAGCTCTGTCATAAATTCCTTTAAAACCCCTGTCTTAATACGAATTTTATTGCACACCCAAACTTTATGGATGTCATTGTTTTAAAATTTTGGTCAAAATGTTGAGGGGAAAATGAACCTAATAATTGCATAATTCCCTCACTAGTGATGAGGCGTTAAACAAGAAGAATTATTGAAATTGGTAAACATTATGTGTAAAACAATAAAATTATTTTAATAGCATACAAATATAAATTCTCTGATTTTCAATTGATAAAATCCAATGCTTATCATTGTTTTGATACGGGCACTTTTCAACGTAGAAACCAGATTCGAACCAATCAAGGACAGTGGTGCAATATGTGACGCATTTCAAAAGTAATCATTCGAAATTGCTCAACTTTTGAGCTCCAAGAAAACTAGAACTGATCGACTTATTATGATTTTATGTCTTCTCGTAAGAACACGGTCACAAAATATGGCGACTGAATAATGATCTAAAAATGAGTCCTGGGTGACAACAAACAAGTTTCAATGCAAGAAGTTGGGGGGTTTTTTCAGCCTAAAATTGCCGACAATTAGTGTCGGGGATTTTTCCCGCTGGGGGAAGCCCGTGAAGAGCTCGCATTAAAACAGAGGTTAGCTAGTTTTTTTAAGCAGCCTCTTTGAGTTAAAACTGGAAATAATATTACTTCCGGAATTTGTTTTAACATAAACATCATGGGTATTTTATACATAGAGAGTATTAATGAAATATAATAAGGATATTGTCCATTAAATACATTTTTCTTGAATGTGACCTAACCAAAACCCTTAGCTTTAACACTTGCATTCTGATTCAGAGAGAAAACTACATGTCCTATTACTAATAAGTGACCATTCTAATAATAATCCAACACGTTATTAGATAGTTTCTTTACATCAAAACAACAAATTTGACATATTTGCACTAGTTAAAGATGTAGTATTACAGCTTATGTTTCCTTATCCTTATCTGTTCACTCTAAGGGCAGGACAAAGAAACTTGGATAATCCATGTAACTGATTTTAAGTATTCATTGATCGCGTGACGTTCAAGATTTCTCAGTAGACTATAAATTGACATTGAGATTTCCATTTTGGAATCAATAAGCTTCAGGGATTATTTCGTCTGAGAATCCAGTAGTCGCAGTATATCATTAAAAGAAATATGCTGAATATATCACCTTCATTAGTTTTGAGTTAAATGAAAAACATTAATGGCAAGAATAAATAATTTAAAGCTAGTCAGTTTTTTACACCACATATAAAGTTTCAAAGATTTGTCAAGACTATGATTTGTGTTTCGTTTTCTAGAAACAGAACTGCATTCATTTGAAAGTAATTTTCGACTTCGGTTTTGGTTGCAAACTTTTATCACATACGTGTGTTCACACTTACGATTCAGTTTATTTAGGTACTTATCTAAGGTACTTATTAAGGTTACAATCTGTATTGCTAATTCTTATGGTTTAAGAATGTTAAGAGTAAAGAAAGATTCTATGCACAGATCGTGTTGCTATCAAAAGTCTCACGAGACTTCCAAGACAGCCAAGTAGTGAAAAAAGAAAATTGGTAAATCAATTTGGTTTGACTTTTTGGTTATCAGTATGCTGTTTTGGTTCTCTACCGTCAAAGGAGTGCGGGGGTATTTGAAAAACTAATTTGTCAATGAATCTAATTTAAGCTTTAGCGTAGGTAAGGCAATTAACAAATTCACTGCAGCCACTTTTATCTTACGAACGTTGACTGTTGGACCATTTTATATTTGGAAGGCCAAACTCTTTCTGATGGGTATATTTCAGGAGATATTTGATTCAAAAGAAAATTCTAAACTGACTAAGTTTTCAAAGCAGTTTAAATATCCTTAAACAGCATCAGGTCAATTTTGATAACATTATTTGATGAACATTTGTTGTTACGAAAATTTAATATTGGAAGGACACATTTTATATTCAATTATTGATAAAGATGGGCAAAAGAAAAGTTCATCTCACATCATCTATATAATATAATTATCTTGATTAGTTTGTACAATTGTAATTGTACCTCTATGATGTATGAAATGGTTATATTTTTACTTTAGTTTTGATAGAAAGCCTCTTTCTGTTACCGTCTTTAAAGGCTTGACTTAACATTTAGCCAATCTTAAAAAAAACCTCAAAATGAACTTTTCAACGTTTATTCAAGTCGACATATTTCATAAATAAAGATGTGGCGCAAAGTTTTATACTCGGTTCACAAAGTTGCAGGTTGCAGGTTAAATCCAGACATATTCAAAGGAGGTAACTTGAAGTGAAGAGTAAGCGGTAAGTCGAAGTTAGTGTTTTTATATATCTTGGTTCTAATGACATTCAGCACAATCGCAAAATTAATGTTAACATTTTTATTTAGACGATTTTGGACATTGATTAACACACAGCAGCAAGATTAGCGACAATCTTTGCAATGCAATAGCAGAAGTCCGACATCTTGATTGCAATTTCTATGTTTTTTATGAAGTGTTAAGATACAAGAATGTCCAGTCGTGATCGTAGGTGAAATCCTGTCACTTAATGCTATAGCCCTCATGTTATCATTCCGAGAAATAACAATATTCTTTTATCGTAACTGTTCATCTAATGAACCTCTTTATTCATTGTTAAATTTATTTTACTCCAATCTTCCTGCCGTGTTTAAACTATTCTAAAACAGTGGCTTTATCATTCATGTTTCTATATTTACATTATTTAATTTTTAAAAGCTTTTATTCGCGGTTCGTGAGCGGAAATAGAATCCTATGAAACTATGAACAGGATCCTTTGTTTGTTATTTTAGGATTACACATAACATACAATACATCAGGACAATTCCAGAACATTTAATTTAGATAGACAGATGGAATACGTGATTAACGTGTTGTATAAGTCTCCATGTCGCCTCTCCTTACTCTCTCATCACATTGATTGCCTCTGTGGATACCAAAACCGCTGTTCGAAGTGAGCTAATGTTTGCAGGCAGATATGTTGCTGTAATAAACATGATATAGTTAACAAGAACGTTTCTTTTCTTTTCATTATTGTAACTGCAGGTAACAGCTTGGTAATAATAGATAAGTAATAATTGATAACATTCATGACTTGGTAAACACTTAATTATTGATGTCATCTTTTCAAAACAATAGTTGAACCGTTATTGTTTTCGAATAATGAAAATAATCATGATAATGATTATAATCACATTTGCCACATTATTTATACCTTTATTTTAATTCTTATAAGAGAAATAAACGTGTTGTCGAGAAGTGATAGACCTAACTTGTGAACTAATAAAACTTCATCAATTTTTTTAAAACCTGACCACGGGGGATACTTTAGCGACTAATAAGCATAAGAAAAGAAAAGCTTCGCCTAAATGTTTTAAGCAGTTGACCTTTTTCTTCACACACATCCTACTAATAACTTGGTACCACGTTGAACTTAATGCTTTATAACGTGGTAAACTGTTCAATTGTAAAGTTTAAATGAATTTATAAAAAAGTATTTTAAAAAGCATTTAGTACAAAATGTTATCTTGACCATACATGAAACAAGATAACAAATTTTATCCCTTCTAAAGTTTCTTAGACGATTTCAACTTATAACACTGAAGCCTAGTCTTAGTAATTAAAGCTTTCGAGTTGATGGTTCGATTTTGAGGATTTTGACTTCAGCTGTAATTTGATGGATGACATCTTACCGATGAAACTATTAAAAACCAGGTACTTAAGAAATATTTTGAGGCTGAAATTGTTAACATTTTAAGTAACGTTAACAGTTTGCATGTTTTACTAACAGTTTGATTGATTGATTGATTGAATGATTCTGTAAATAAAATTGTCCAAACTACCATTTGTTGTATGATGTAAATCCTTTAAAGGGGCACAGAGAATGTTGTTGGGGTCAAATAAATGGTGATATTTCATCGACAAGGAGTGGTTGTTTCTTAGAATTAACATCCCAATGCTTATCAGTTAGGATAGTGACAATAAACAGGGGAAAAGTCGTGATTTATTATCGAAAAGCGGACAATGGCGCGCGCCAATGACTCAAACGTAATTTTGGAAACTTAGTTATAGCAGGCACAGCGATAAATATAGGTTTGTATTTCATAGAATTTGTAGAGTAGACTTTATTGTCTCTTTAACCTTAGTGATATATTCTGCATCATTCAATAGTGAATTGTTAAATTTCCAAAATCCTTTACCCTTTTCCATCTGTGATGAGTTTATTGTAATAGATACATTTGAGTGGTCAGACTTTATGCTTGGAATGATATCTGTATCAGAGACAGAGTACATCAAATTATGGGAGATCAAAAAGAAATCTAAGCGAGATTGTTTTAAAGGAGTTGGTTGTCTCCAAGTAAAACGCCTTTCATTGGGGTGAAACTCTCGCCATGGGTCCTTTAGATCAAGTATATCTATTATTTCCATCAGTTCAGTTATAGCTTTTGGATTATTTATATGTATATAATTATAAGTATCTTTCTCACTGTCTAGTACCAAGTTCCAATCTCCACAAATTATTGTTTTTTCACTGTCCATATTATCAACAATGGTTTTAATGTGTTTATATTTGGTCCATATAAATTCACCAATGAATAAATAATTTCATCTATTCTTAATTTCAGAGCAACATAGTTATCTTCCTTTTTATCTATTGCAGTGTGTAAAACATCAAATTGAAAATCATTATTAAAGAGAATGGCAGTCCCTCTTGCATTACTTTTATAGTGGCTAAAATAACATTCATTATATCAATTGTTCCTGTTTCTTTGTAAAATGTACATCTTGTAGACAAAAAATCTGTGCTCTTTTTTCTCAGGAATCTGAAAATTTGTTATCTCTTAAAAACATTATTTAAGCCTCTACAATTAAAAGACAAAATTTTGAACTTTTCTTGTTTACCCTTCATCTTACATCATCAACATTGCCTCCACTATATAGATACATAAAGGTAGTATTGTTTACACCTGCTAACCATAAATCTGAAAGTATTATATTGAACATCTATGGTTTTCTTTCAAGTTCACTATCTTGTGTTAAATGTAGTAAAAATACAATAAAAAATAAAAATGATATAAGGGTATACGGGACGCGACATAAGATTTATATTGCCGTTTTTATTCGGTCATCGAAAATAAAGAAATGTTCATAATTTTGACATTTAAGAGATAAAGATGCAACTTGAACTTAACTCAGGTCATTTGATATTTTGGCTCTTTTTAAGCCAAATACAAACTTCATGAAACATACTCTGTGTCACTTTAAGATTTGTTTTCATAAGAGCACACATGATTTTATTTATTGTACTTATCCTTTCATCAATCTTATTAATTTCTCTAACACTGAGAGACAAGAAATGACAGTAACTGCTACTTCCTCAGGTGAGGTATTGTATCTATGTATCTTAAAGAAAATCTCTGTACTGATAACCACACGAAAACTCTATAATATATCCTGATCCGTGTACCAGTGTGGATTTCCAAATCTCTTTTGCATGTTAAAATATGTTTCCCTCTGCGACAGCTTAACATGGCTCAAACTAGAAACCTTCCCAAAACTGTTTTGTAAGCAACATTCTAATCTATTTACCAAGTTTGTGACTAATTTTGCACACTTTTATCAATTAGATTGTGTTAGGCAAGAAAAAGTAGTGTTTTCCCAATCAGTATGCAGTAGTTGTCCCGCTGTCTCGTGAATCGGATGGGGATATTTAGATTAATGTAAAACGACATCTTGTAATTCAGGGCAGTGTGTGACACATCAGACTGAATCTCGAGTCTTTAAAGAAAGACACTGTAAGATGTATACAGTTGAAGGAAGTTGTATGTTGTCTCTCCTGTTCTCTTTCATATATCTAGCTTCTTTAGCAGTATAATGGAAAAAACTTTGACATAATTTGTTTCATGTTTCTTCATTTTTACCAATGAAAATTGTTTATTAGCTTTGTAATGAATATTTTTAAATACAGAAAATACTCGATTTTTATATTTTTGTCATGAATTTTCACGATCGTCCATAAAAATTCCTTAATTTTTAGATAGCAGTCATTATGTTTTCTTGTTAAGTGTTTACTTGTTGTCAGATTATATTGGTCAAATTAATATTTTTAAGGTTATCATAACAACTATTAAAAAAACATTATAAACCTTAACTATGCGTTTTTAAAGATTCTTTATCAAATGATGATTCACCAATGATGGAACAAGAACACAAGGTCAAATTCATCTCAAACATTAAAAAATTCGAAACTTCCCAAACTTTCATTAGCTGCATGATGTAAGGTTAGTTTCAATATCATCACCCAAGATTCACACGTATCTTAGACGAATTTCATTTTATCTTAGGTTTTAATCCTATTGTTTATTACCCTTCCTTACATTAAGTCTAATACCAGCATGATCAGATTTGACATAGAGACATGGGGTCTGGTTTTCTTATAAAATAGATGAAACGATCTTGAAAAGCAACAATTTTCAAGAAGCTTTTATAGACTATTTTGTAAACAATACAACAGATTTAATGCCCCTCCCCCTTTCAGCTCACCCCCTTACTTTTGAAAGTGATGCTAAATTTCTGATTTTCATGTTATGTTATGTCAGTATCTGAAAACTCCTCTTTACTTATATCCTAACAAGAACTTTATAATCCTCGAAGTCTTTGTTTACCAAAGAAGACTTTTTAAGAAAATGCTATCAGTAAAATTGACTTTCCTCTGTGACGAATTCAACATGTACAGCTGCATGCCAAACATTTGTTCACATACCTACGTATAGTAGTGCACATGTCATGTAATTTGGCGTGTGTCACTGAAGTGACCTGGGGTCAAAATTTCGAAAACAGTTAAATTTTATTTTCCCTACAAAATCCTTTATAAGTGATCAACAGCTTTAAAACAGTCATGTTTGTTCGTTGGCATCAACTCAAAATGAATATGCTGATCATTTCTCAGAGAGTCGAAATGGAATATTCTAATCGAAATTTAAGGAAATTGAAAATGTGACCACTTCTTTCTTTTTAATCATGCCAGTATTCGAATTTTAGCACGAGAGACTAGGCAATCCTACAATAAGTTTTAAAAAATAGCTATTTTACACATTGACAATTGGAGATCCAGTTCTGCTGAAGTTGTGTTATTGACTGTTAAACCAAAGCACATTTAGCGCACTAATAACTAACATCCTATATAAGCGAAACAAGTATTTTCTAAGCTGTAAGCAGCTACCGTCCAGTAGTCTTGTCAGTCTTGTCATGTAGTTTCACTACCTTTTTCTGAGGTTAAACTTCACCTTGTAAAGCAGGGTAGTTTGTGATACATCATATCTGAGGTTAAGCTTCAACTTGTTACTCAGGCCATCTAGAGACTCGAATGAAGGAAAATGTAATATCCATTAGCGAGGTGGACACATGGTGACTGTTTTTCCATTTGTCATATCCAGTTTTTGAAGCAGTATTTTGCAACACTTTAGGACATAATTTATAGTATGTTTATTAATTATCATAATAAGTTATAACAATCAAAGATCTTTATCGATTGATTATGCCTTCAGTATTTAAAATATGATAATGATGTATTGGATATTTATCTTTAATCATGCATGATCATGCTTGTTTATCAAATTTCAATAAGTAATCTTAAGATAGCAATAATAGTGTTGTATTAATAAGTTCTTGCTTTATGTTAGTTACTATTCGTCAAATCAAGGTTATCACGGTTATCAAAATAACTGTAAGAAATGTATTTGAAAATTTAATTATGAATGTGATTTGGCCAATTCTCTGTATAAATATTTAACTAGGTGGTTAACAATGACTATGTTTGTTGACATCTCACCTGCAAGAATCTAAAACGAATAAATGTCTTTTTCAGCCATAACATTTCATGTTTGATAACCGGTTTCATTTGAGCTGATAATGTTAAGAACTTTCTCATTTAAACTAATGATGTCGCTGCAAGAAAGGAATATATAAATAGGATATACGGTCAAATCATTTTGATACATTAAAGATAAAAAGGAGTATTTATTAAATTGCTTCGCAAAATGTCAGAATGTGTAACTACTTCCTATATTTAACGAAAATCAATCTGTGTACAGGAGATATGATGAATAAAAATATTTTCCAATTATAAACTAATGAATTATCAATGTATCGTTTTCAATCACATTTGTAAACGTTTCGTGACGATAATTTTTCAAAATAAATACCTGACTATTAACCCTTCTAGCTGAATGAATTTCTCATAACGTGAAAATGATGATCACTATTCATTTCGTTTATTTCGGTTCTCTCTGCAATGATCGTTAATAATTGGTCACTAGCCTCACACATGAATTGTTTTAAGTTCAATAATTGGACCTATGATAAAACAAAAATTCAATTAAATTTAAAGAGACATTATTATTTCCCCATCTGTCTATTCATCACGCAAAAGACTATTCAAATTGTCCTGCAAATGGAATCAAAATTGACAGTTGACCTATTACACTCATCATATAACTTTTCATAGCCTACTGGCATGCAAGGGAAGCCCCGATTGGAAGAAGTCTGTCTCAAAATCATTATTTGTTTCATATTTTCGTAATGCCCTATTGGCACTGTACATTGTTTGTCCGCTGTGAACTCTTCTGGAGTCCACGTTAAAATAAAGCTTCCATCTATGATTATCGGCGTTCTTTCCATAGAGTTGTTTTCTCTGTCAGATATAGGCACAGGTCAGTTTGCAAAAGGTCGGTTGCATCTTGGTAATGATTAAAGTCATCTGTTCAATGATAAAGTTAAGTACACACTAAGCGGAAGGTGCGAGAGAAAAACTATCATGTCAGACCTCAAGCCCTTAATTATAATAGACGCACATCTTATCTGATCTCATTATTGTAATTTTTAATTTGGGAATGCCTTGCATGAAAAATTCTAATTTCTTTAGAAACATCAAAAATTGTTTCTTAAAATAAGCATTGAGAAAGTCCGGCTATCATTAACATTTTCATGAACAAATGATCATAAAAGATAACATTTAACTACCCAGTGCTGACATACATAATCTTATCAACGAACATCAAAACTGTAGATTAAAATATTGCTAGGAGCATGACAGAAGATGTTAGAGCAAAGGTTTATTTCAAACCAGTGTTTCTCTAATGACATTGATTGCTTCTCTTAATGCTCACAGACCTCTGTTTATACTGTGTTAATGTCTGCAGCCACATGTGTTGCTGTAATAAACATGATATAAATGACATTATGGTAATTGTTTTCATTCAATTTATCGTAACGGCTAGGGGAGAATAGAAATACAATCGTCTTATTATTTAGTAGATTACTCACTATTATAGATTTTATCACACCCAAATAATTGCAATACTTAAACACGTTCACGGGTGAACACGACTCATTGCAAATATGACAATGATATCAATAAAAATGGAAAGTAAAATTGATATAATGTGTTACCAAAACAGAAACTAATTTCATTACGAGAGCAAACTACTCGGTACTACATGTACGTTTGAAAAATAACCAGTGGTGTTTCTATCTGGACAGTTGAGCTGATCTCGTACTTGATGTAATTGTATAATATGGTTTAACGAAATACCCTCTAAATAAAAGCAATCCACTGAATGGTTAGTCATTTTGGTGGAACTTCACTTTATAGCAAAACATGCTATTCATTACTGAGAACACTACTGGACCTACATGAATGACGTCAGAAACGTTACGTTAAAGAAATGTCAACAAAATGACATTTACTATACTATATTATCAAAGAGTTAATAATTTCGAATAAAAAGAGAGAAACCGAGTTTCATTCAAAACCTTTACCGATATTACATATATCTATCATGCATAATTGCCCGTGAAGTTAAAACTATTGAACCTGGGCTTTTTCAAATGCTAGTCATAATATATCTATGATAGGGTTAGATAGGTCAATGTGAATATTAGCTGCAGGACTTACTTTTTATTTATATTTTCTTAATCTGAAGCTACCCTGAATAATAAGTTACGTGCACTCAAACACCCTTTTTCTCATGTAAATTATGAAAGGGTAAATTGTCAGTCTTATATGTAATCATTTGGTCGATTAAATATAATTTCCATAATTTATACTTTGTTGGCCTGATCGTATTATAATCCCTATCCATAGAGCAACTCCACATAAAATGCTGTTTCACATTTTTTTCTGAACGTCGTTTCCATTTTTTATTCATTTTTTATTTTGGTGACTGATGCATACATTTTACACTTATCGACATTGTGAACGAAACTTAATCTTTTCATAAATCAGAATTCTTAAGTCATCTTATAAAGGCCTTCACGGAACAGAAAAAGGATTAACATGTCAATTGGAATTTCTTCTGTTTAAAGGAGCATAGAGTATGTTGTTGTACACAAATATGCCAAACTTCATATATGGTTCTATCTTACTGAGGAACCAGACAACGACGCGCCAATGACTCAAACGTAATTTTGGAAACTTGTTACAGCAGACACATAAAAAAGCTTGATCATGTTAAAAAGTACACGTAAACTGGACACAGAATTTCGAATTTTTAACATTTCCGATTATCATTGAAAGAAAGAAAATATCATAATTTTGGCATTTCAGAGATAAAGATGCGAGTTTAGGAGGGCGATTTTAACTCGACTCATGTCATAAGGTAAACGGATCTCACTAAAACCTCATTACATATCACGTGACATGCCCTTTATTTTCCTTTAACCCAATTAAGTCGTTGACATGACAAAATCTACCTTATAAATTCACTTCGAACTCATTTTGAAGAAATAGTTCTTTGAAGATTCTCATGAAGATGAAAGGTTTGTTTAAAAGAGAATTTACTGAAATCCTGTCTGAGACAACTTTAACAATGTAAAATGAAATAATCTCAACCTTAAAGATAATGAGATTCTAAAACATCCCACCCACAAGTATAGATACATAAACAGCATTTACATAAAAAAGAAGTAATGAAATCAGATTTTTCAAGACATTCATCAATAAGAGACTCTGATTTAGAACTGTTGTTCTATAAAGGCACATGTGTAATGCCTTCCTCTACCTTTTGATCATAGTGATATACTGGTTTATTATAATTGTAAATTTATTTTAGGATGACTGATAAAGCTGTACATGTGCTTACATATGGTCATTGTCCTTTTGGGCGAAAACATTAACTTGAAGTCGGGTTTTTTAAAATTTCATTTGAGGTACTCACCAGGCAAATCATTACATATGTCACAGATAGTAGTTAAACATTCTAAAATGATTTGAACAATTACAAAAGCACTTCTTTTGCATACACAGTTCTATTTGGAGAAGATACTAAATCGTTTTACTTGCAAAATCCCACATGTTCTCTCTTTTAATTATCAATCTTGTCAAAACAGTTTATGGTTATACAGGAAAAGTCTTGTTGAATACAAATACTGATATGGTGATCAGCGTCAGGAGATATTCACTTCATACATACACTGTTTATTCTACAAGTGTGTTTCCATCTTTTGGAAATTGGCTTTACTGTGTTTTTATGTTGCATGGTCCGTTACAGAAATATGGCGAAACAGGAAAGCATAAATCTTTGGTTATAAGGCCTAATCATTTGGATAATATCATATTTTAATCTCTTATTTTAACAACATATGAGCATCAATAAAAGAACCTGGGATTCCCCTCTAAAGCTTGTCAAAAGGACAAAGTTACAAAGTCAAAGTCAATGGGCGATTTGAGCAGAGGATTTCTAACGGAGATAGCAATATAATTATTTCTCGTCACCTGATAAATCATTAGTTTTTCATCAAAGCCCGCTTTAATCTTTACTCCATTGACAACTAAAGTCTAAATCATCAATTTTCTCGAACTTTGTTTCTGAAAGAGATACATGTACTTGCATTTGAATATATAAATATGGTCAATCAAATAAAAAAATGTGTTAGTTAAAATGAAAAGGAATTACAGAATCAGTTTTATGGTTGTGGTCATAAAAGATGTTCTATTTGTTTTCTATTTTTTCCTCATCTACTGCCATCAACTAACAACATTCATATAAGCTAGAGATGTGGATGTGAGTTATGATGCTTACTTAATTGAAGTGCCAGATCTGGTCGTTATGGTTGTTTGTGAAAGTGGCCTGCCATGGTTCAAGGTTTTGAGGACGCCCCCTCCTTTGTAGTCATGTCATGTTGGACATAGCCTTTGGTCATCTGGTACATCCATCTTTTGGCATTACTTCCAATTTGGATGATTAGGTTCTTGTAGTCAATCGTTTCTGATCTCGAACAAGGCTGTAATGGTTGTTTTGCTGTCTTTAACATTGGGAATGGTCTTTGGGCAGGTCATAATCATACTTGAAAACTATATTCAACATAAATCTTGAGCCAGAGTTAAGTACAAATTGAAAGGAACAATTAATGTTATAACCCAAGAGTGAAATGAGTTAGGTTTTTACATCGAAATATTTTCAGTAAATTAAAACCATGTGTAAATGTATCTATTGAGTTTTATGTATTTGGCGGTGCAACTAAGAATTTTGTTTCTAGGGCAGACCTTAAAATCCGTTTGACTTTGCTGGGATTTATGAAACAATAATAAATTATCACGAAATCAAAATGAATAATTCAATTGAGCCAAAATTTGGAACCACTCGATTGATCTATGACTGTGTTTGGGAATCATGTAATTAACTCACTTTTCCAACAAACCTAGAGATTATCAATGAAATTGAATGTTATTTCAGTAAGGTCTTCAAATTCCATTTTTATCTTTTTAGGGGATACAATGACACCGCAACCCTTTATTTCATACTTTGAGATTACGCAAGTGATAATTACAATTTGTCAACGAATTTCAACAATGAGGTTTTCAGCTTTTCAGTCGATGTGAGCAAGATACGCAGGTGAAAACCGTGATTTATTTGTTGTAAAATCGATTTCTTGTCTCGGGTCCTCTCTATTCTCTCTAATTACATTAATTGCGTCTGTTGATACATAACCACTGTTCGAACTATGCTAATGTTTGCAGGCAGATGTGTTGCTATAATAAACATGATATAGTTGACAAGAACGTTGTTTTCTTTTCATTATTTTTACTAGCATGGTTAATAACAGCTTGGTAATAAGAGAAAAACAATATGGTTGATAACATTACAGCCTTTGTAAACACTAAATTATTGATTTCATCTTTTAGTAATAGGACTGTTAATGTTTTCAATGAATGAGTCCTAACTCCCATTCGCAACAGGTTTGATAATTTTACATTTACATTTAAGTTAAAGTGTTAATGGAATGCATAGATTTAACTTAGATGGTCAGGCTTGTAGGTGTGACAATATTCTGTGTGTAACAGACGCCACCTTGGGTGATGTTTTACCAAACAATTAATAATCAGTCGAGTTGGTGCATTCCATTTGAGTTTCAGGAACTAGAAATCTGCTGAGTTCTGATCGAAATAAAAATTGACAGATGGATTCTTCCTGATCTTGCTCAATGAAGAATAGGTATATTAGATATAACCAGAGGTTTAAATCATTAATTTTGAAAAGTAACGTTGGCCATTGGCATATTTGACTAAAACCATTGGAGTAGCTTGTTGTGATTTTTTAACTAGACTGTTTTTTTAATTGCCAGCTCATTACTAAATTATTTGCTGAATTCAAAAGACATGAAATAGTAATAAGCTATCATTTGAAAAGAAATTATTTTCAGTAATTTCATCCATCAAAATACGAATTTATTTCCTTTATTACAAAATTGTGCAAACAAATTACCTCAATGCTAACAGGTAATGTTTGGGCTAGTGATCATATTTATTACCAAGAATGGCTTACAGCGAAATTGTAGCCCAGAAAATTGAAATAACCCAAACCCAAATAACAAAGTTTAATTATTTCCAAACAGTCAACTACTGTCACAGTGCGCTGTAAATCAGTTAATCTGCGTATGGCTGACATGTATAAGATCTGTAAATGAGCTTCAGAACTGTGGATTTAGATTGCTAAGAACATTGAAGAAGATTTTAGAGCAAGGATTTGATTTCAATGCAGTCTCTCTCTAATCACATTGATTGCTTCTCTAAATGTTCACAGGGCTCTCGTTATACAGTGTTAATGCCTGTAGCAAGATGTGTCGCCTGCCCTATATCTTGTGATTACCTGCATCAGTTGTTCTGTTCAACTAAAACGTTTGAATATGCAAAAGGGTTGGAATAAGTCAAAGAGAATATTTGCTCCAGTAAGTAATCTAAACGAATATCTGTTGATCTTCGGGGAACAATGGTTCATGCTTTCAAATACGCCCTCTGCTCCATAGCATTGTTGATCGTAGCCTTTTGTTCTGAGGGACTTTTGTCTTTTGGCAAAGGATCCAATTATGATAATTAAGTGCTTGGATTCCCACGTTTCTCTTCCCTTGCAAAGTATGAAATGGTAGAATGTCAGTCTTGATAACTGATAACTTGATAACTATTTTGGTCAAATTTGAATTTTTATACTTTTATACGTTTATTCTTTTTTGCTGGTCTCACCATGTTATATTAATATATTATATATATTAAGTTATAGTTACACTAGATATAGATATCTACTCTGGCCGACTGTATGTCTATGCGTGAAAACCTGATATTTATACGGACGTTTGTATATGTTATATGGAAACCTTGTAGATATACAATGTTCTGAATTCAATCAGGTTGGTACAGACTGAAATGTAAAATATGCATACAATTTTCTTGATTAAAAAAACGTTAATATATAAATAATGTTTCACAAAAAGTTTTATTTTGTATGTGAATCCAATAATTTTTTAACATTTTTTGGACATTTTATTAACATTGTGGCTCAGATGAAAGTTTGTATGCTGCTATAGACACACTTAACACCTTTTATAATATGTCAGGGTTAAAGATAAATATAGACAAAACTAGGTATGGATTGGCTCAAAAGCAGGTAGTAGAGATATACTATGTCAAGATATAAGTATAGGATGGCAAAGAAAGTTTTGGGTTTTAAATTTACACCTGATTTAAAAGATTTTTGGGTAATCAATACAAGAAAAAGACTCAAGGAAATTAACAGATAACTAGCAAATTGGAGGAAAATAAATTTGACATTGATTGGGAAAATCACAGTAATTAAAACATTAGCTCTTTCAAAATTGGTTCACATTTTCAATACTCTACCTAATCCGCCTCAAGAATTTATAGATTCTCTCGAGAAAATATTTTTCAGATTCATTTGGAATGGTAAAATTGATAAAATAAAACGAAGCATCTTGAAAAAAGACTTTTGTGATGGGTGCTTACGCATGATCGATATAAGAACTTTCATTAATGCAATGAAATTGTCAACACTTAAGAGACATTTTTTTTAAAAGTCTAGTAATCCCTGCAATTTTCCATTCAAGGATGTTCTGAAATATGGCGCAAATTTCCAGGATGTTGTAAAAACTGATAACCCTTTTTGGAAAGATGTTCTGATAGCATGGAAACTATATTGTAAAAAAAATGTCATAGATGATGACGATATCAAAAGTATCTTAGGTAAGCCCTTGTGGTTGAATAATAAGCTAAAAATCAACATCATTTTATTAAACATTGGGCTAATAATGGAATTTTCAGTCTGAAAGATCTTTGTGATGACCATGGTTTAATGTCTTTTGAAGAACTGCAGCTTAAGTTTAACATTAGAGGTACATATATGGATCTTGGATACATAATTCATAACTTACCACAAACATTGAAAATCACACTTAAACATACAAAAATGATGATATAAGTGATCAAGATATAGATTTCCCAAAGACTTTTTGTCAGCTAAAACAGGTTCAAGACTTTTTTACGATAAACTCCTGTTAAATAATTCTAGGACACAAGTCTGCAAAAAATGGGAAAATCTATTTTCTGATACAGTTTTTGATTGGCACACCATTTTTGATATTTGCAGAAAGAAGTTGAAAGATGTAAAACTATTTGATTTTCAGTTCAAAATTTTGCATAGAATTATCTACACTAAAAAAGAGCTTTTTATGATAAAACTTATTGCAATGTAGTTTGTAACTTTTGTAATGTTGAGAATGAAACCTTATGCCATGTTTATTGGGAATGCTATGTAACCCACAACGTTTGGATGAATCTGGAAAATTGGATTACCCAAAACATAAAGACATTTGAAATAACAAAAACAATGATTTGGTTTGAGATATTTATTGATAATTCATTATTGTTTCATATCATACTATCTGCCAAAAAATATATTTATCAATGTACTTTAAAGAAAATAACACCAAAAGTACATAATTTTCTAAAGGTTTTGAAAAACATTTTCATTGTTGAAAAGTACATATCCAAAAAGAATTAAAAAAATTATACATTTGAAAACAAATGGCTTTCATTATTCCCAATATTCATTCACTAAGCCAAGAAATAACATTTGCTGGAAACCGTTGTTCCAAGGCAAGAGACTGTAAATTTGATATCCACTGATTTGTTATTATTTGATTGCCGACTGATCTACATATATTTATGAATTCAATGTTACATACTGTATCTATGGGAACAAAGAAAAAAGAAAACAAAATATTTTAAAATTTTAAGATCGTTATTTTTTTTTTTAGAAAGTATTCATTTTGGTGACTGATGCAATATTTGTGAAAGTTACATCATATACACCTCCTCAAAGCATAAATCGTATTAAATTGTCACTTTGAAAATCTGAATCGATTTAATGTCTTCGTTTAATTCAATCAAGTTGGTATCACAAAATACACAACGAGGTCATTTCTAACTTTGAGCTGACTTTGAAAGAAATTGTTTCTTTGAACAAACCCATTTATATGCAGAGTTTGTTCAAAGAGAAATTAGTGAATTCCTGTCTGAGCCATCTTTGATAAAGCAAGATAAAAATAATATCAACCTTAAGGTAATAAGGTTGTAAAATATCCACAACCACATGTGTGGAACCTTAAGCAGCATTCACATCAAAGGAGAACCAATCAGAAAGCTCAATGCATCAATCAGTTCCCTGAAGGAGACTCCAATATGGCTTTTGTGTAGTTTTATACAGGCATACCCGTAAAGCCGTCCTGCAGCATCAAAGATTATTCTGATTTGTAAATTGATTATTACACTTGGTTGTCTTACACTGCATCAAGTAGTTAGTGTTTATATATTGAGTTTTATCGTTTATGGCTTAACCAGAAACTTGAAGTTGTGTTTTTTTTCTATTTTGGATAAAAGTGCTCTCTTCAACAAGCAAATTGTGACTAGATATGTAACACACTGTTGTTAAACAAAGATATGTAACATAAGATAGCAGCATAACCTAATTATTGTGATAATGCTTACATATTGGGATTTATTCTTTGTGGCTCAGACAGTGTCTTGAAGTCGAGATTGTCTCTATTTCAGATAAAAGTGCTCACTTCAATGTATGTTTACTAAATGGTGATTAGATATGTAACATACTGAGGTTGATAACATTACGAAATTGTAAAACTTTAAACAATTTTTTTCAAGAAGTTTGCAATTGGTATCTTCTGCTCAGAATGGGCATTTTTCAGAGAGCAGTCTGGTTACATTTGGTCTATTAAAACCATCAGTGCTTAGGGCTTATACATTTTGATTTATTCTTTATGGCTTAACCAGTAATTTAGAGACGGGATATTTATATATTTCGGATGAAAGTGCTCACTTCAACAAGCAACTGGCGACCAGATATTTAACATACTGAAGTTGAACACAATATAAAATCATAATACTTAAAACAATTATTTACCAAAACTGATGAGTCTGAAATTGATATCCTCCGCTCCGAATGGGCAGTGTTTGTTTATAAAGCTGTCTGGTTACAGTTAGACTCCTCGAACTTTTTCATTTCAAAAGCTATTACATTTCCATTACATGGCCATCAGCAAACTTTCTCCATAAATCAATAAGTACTTGATGTCGTTTTCTTACTTTAAACAAGTTGTGGACTACATTCCTATTTAATTTTCTTTTAAATTTAAAACTCGTTTTATATAATATAGCTCCAGGCACATACTGAACATTAGGAATATCAACTTTCAGAAATGTCAACTATATTTACCCAGCTACAGATCACTGGTTCCGGGGGGAAAGGTCTTCTTTCAGAAAGCCCTCAGTAAACCTTAGTGTGATAGTAGTATGACTAGTTTTAAGATTAACCTTTGGAAAGAACCTGAGTGGTATGACTATAATTCAAAACCATTCTTAATAATACAACCACAGGCACAAATTAAACATCAGCATCTGCAGAAATGTCAACAATGTTCAGAACGTCATCCATGTACAGACCGCTGCTTCTGAAGGACAGGTTCTCTATTCCAAGCACTCGGTAAACCTTGGTGTAAGATTGTTGAAACTAGTGTTAAGGTTAACAAAATGAAAAAAACGTAACATGAAATACACTATTTAAATATTTGTTTTTGGCAACTTAGTTGGTTGTTAGATAACGGACCATCATTTGAATCATTGTGTTCATAGTAAATGTGATTTCATTTTGATCTATTTTTAAAAAAATCAGAATTCTGGAGTTGATAATAAGTATTTTTACATGTTCTTTTCTCTTGAGCCTCTTTTGTATTTATGATATTATTGAAAATAATCTAATCCGTTTTCCTGATCAAAGACAAAGGATTAGTCTCGAAGGGAAAACATTTAAAAATTAATGTTCCTAAATCACATTTGAGGTAGAAAATAAAATGAGCTGACCAAATAATCTCAGATAATCATAAAACTGCCAAAGAGTCATTGGTTTCAGGGCAAGGAGTGTAAATCTATATATATATGATGAGGAACAATTCTTTCTGTATGTCGAAACAGCCACTTAGATACCACTTGAGTCGGTTATTGAGAATGCATAACGAAGGACAAATATAAAAACATGTTGCAAAATGAACTGTCATAACCGTTACTTATTTGATCAAAATAATGTTTTCTGTTGATAAAATGTAAATATTTATGTTCTCTGTGTAGGCCTCTAAGCGAAACATAGCGAAACAGGAAAACATATATTTGTCTTTTAAAAAGCAAATTACATTCACTAGATATATGACCAAAAAGTTTTCACATCCATACAAGAACATTGGATCCCCTTCTAGTGCTTGTCCAAAAAATGATACCCTCATGAAATAGTAATAATTTAGCCTAGGGCCGTTTCAGAATAAGGTTTCTGGCCGAGTTAACTGCCATTTGTTTTTTGCGTGATAACCAATTTCTTTCTCAACATGGAAAACATTCATGATTATGCAGTGCCTGAGGGTTTGAAAGGTTTTACCTATATTGCTGAAATCATGAATTTGTTTTTTTCTGAAAGATTAAGTAATATTTAATCTTTAAAATATGCGTGACAAATTACAATTATACTGTGTAAAATCAAAAGGAAATTACTGAATGAATTTTATGTTTGTTGTCACAAGAGCTTATTTTAATATTGTGTAAGCAGTAAAAGTAAAATCAGACATGGTGAGGTGAGGTGAGTTGGTGTTTAACGCCGCAAGATCATATCACTTATATCGCTGCTGCTAGTATTCTTGCAGGGAGAAAGCCCGCAACACCATTGTGGCTTTGCATTGCAGTGAAACCTGCGAGCATCGGCTGGAACTAGCAAACCATGGGTGGTTCTACGCTGAAATTCAGTAGCATCGCACCCAAACCTGACTGCGTGTAGAACAATTCTCTACTGCAGACCAAGGTTGCCGAGCCCCTGGCAAAAAAAATCAGACAAATGCAAGCATCTAATGAAATTGCTATTTAATGGTTTATGCCTTATCGATATTGTGTTCAAATACTCTGTCTACTGTGATCAACTAACAACATTTGTATGTGGGAAAGCAACATGAACGTGTCAAATAGTATGCTTACTTAATTAAACTGTCAGATCTTCTCATTACGATGATTTGTGGAAGTAGGCCTACCATGGTTCAAGGTTTCACGTACGCCCCCTCCTTCGTAGACATGTTGGACATAGCTTTCCTTGGAGCATCCATCTTTTCGCGACGGATCCAATTTGGATAATGAGGTGCTTGCACTTCTATACTCAAACAAAGACTGACATGGTTATTCTGCAGTCTTTCTCATCGGGGATAGTTTGCCACCACAAGGGAGTGAGTGAGTTGTTGTTTAACGCCGCTTGGGCAATATTATAGCCATTAGCGGCGTACCACCACACGGGCTTTGTGATGATAAGCAATTACAGTGAAAGAGTCCAGTACAGTTTTAATCTTAACAGATTTAAGACAACAGTATGAGTTATAATCCCAGGAGTAAGGAATGTGTTGTTGGATTTTCCAAAACTATAATTATTTTGAGTCATAGCCTCTGCTAAGTTGATTTAGTGATATGAAGATGTATCCACTGTTTACAGCTTCTTTAACTTGTGCAAAATGTACAAAATTAATATCAGAGATGACAATCTATTTTTTGAAAAACAGCTGCAATGCATGGAATGAGGATTTTCTATGAAGAAAACTACAGTTAAGACCAACCAAAAACAGTTGAAAATTGCCATCCCTGTAAAATCTGATGTCAAATCCACTAAAAAATATTATTATTATTGTTTGACATAACGTAAGGAATACTTAATTTGAGCACCAGCGTTCAAACCATTTTGTGCATTTTAATAGTGAATATAGTTTGAACTCAGTAAATTCTAATTAGCATTTATCATTATGTCCTTGTGTCATGGCATTTATTAGCACATTTAGTAATTTTTTCACCCTTTTTTATCAACCGATGGACTTTAATATAATTTATGGAATTGAAATGCATAAAAAACAAGGGATGCTTTATGCACTCTGACACAATCATCAACATATAACATACATACCAAAATTGTTTAAGAAGTTGTTTTATTTCAATATTTTATCCATCATTATGATACAAATAAACAGACTCATTAATAAAATAGTTGGATACAATATATACATGTTGAACATTCAAAATCAAAATCAGACTTCATCTATACCGTAAAAGTAAAGTTGTTTTATATATTTTACATATGTACAAATCAACTCTTAGTACACTTAACTGCTCAACGTATATACAAAAGAAACCAAATATGTAAATCACAACAAACCAATTCATTGATATAATCCATGAAAAACATTATTTTAAGGAAATAGGAATTTTTCTCATACAAACAAATCATACACAAAAAGTTTTGTGAAAAATTCATTTCATTAATTCCTTGTAAATTGTTTGAAATTAAATAAATATTTCATGGTATACAATGACATGTATTATATACAATGGAGTGACAATAAGAACATGTCATATACGTTGTTAAGCAAGCGAGAATACAGAAATTCAATAACAAAGTAAAGAGAACCATTCAAGCTGATAAAGAAATCAAAATGGATTCCTTAAGATAAATATACAAATTTGAAAAAAACAACACCCATTTCATTGTATATATAGTATTTTCTAATCAAGTCTTAAATACAAATCTCGAAGAAAGCACATTATGTAATGTGATATCATATCTTAACAAAATAATTAAGTAGGTTCACTACAAACATAAAACTGTCAAATTGTCATTGATTTTATGGTAAAGTCTTTCCTATAATGAATAATAAGTACTTTCTGTAGATGATATTGGACGTAGTGACTTACACACTGCTTGAATGAGGCAATGTTTTCCTTTTTGGATAATCCATTTCCTATATTCACATAAATCTGTCAAAACTGTTTCTAATTTTCACAGAAAGTATTCCTGGTGAATACAACACAGACATGTAGGCAGAGTCGGGAGACATCCACTTCCTACATCTACTGTACATCATAATCAGTTCTTGGGGAAGTGGATGTAAGGTGCTGTCAGAATGCATAATGATGGATGGAAACATGATAAAATCAAGGTCGTAGATAGTCTGGGTCATAGAATAAACTGTCAGAAAAGGAAGTGATTTGATCGAAATAAAAAAATGTTTCTTGATCGTAATAACATATAATTTGCACATTATCTGAATATGATCCTAGAATTGAAATATGGCAAAATAGAAATACATAAATCTGATATTTTTAAAAATCAAAAACATTTTCACTACTGGCAGGAATCTTTACCAAAATTTTATCATGTACATCTTAACAGAGATTACCCTCATATCAGTCTCACTGCTCCAAAAGACAAGGTTACCCTTAATCAACAGTCGTAATTTTTTCCAAGAGCAAATTTTAGAAATGGTTCCTGAGCACACTTGATGAATCATTTGTTTCTTAGCAAGGTCCACTTTCATAATTACCCTCTGCCCTTGGCCACAATACTTAGTGTTCATCAGATATCTACCAGGTAGGTCAGATAAATGTCCAGTGGTCAACCACTTGTGTAATACCCACTTGACCCAAAGTGCTTGTCTGCCCATGACATAAACATCAATCGCTCAACAAGATGATCGTTCTTAAGGACACGTCTATTAGCACAAATATCTGTACGGTCCGGCAATGTACTAGTATTCTCTAAGGAAATGCAACATTAACCAATTTCCTGCTGACTACATCAACACAATTTTGTATACAACAAACGCATAACCTAGATTACATTTGCCATTTATTTACTGGCCTATTCATACTGATCAAAATATGTTAAACAATACTAATGGTCAATGAAGGTCATGTCAAGTGACCTTTCACTCCAGCCAATCAGCAAATAGTCTAGGAAACTGATTTCATATCTAGGCAAGCATGTGCTTGGTTTGATTTATGGAAGGTGAAGGGTCACAGAAAAGGTCACAGCATATAGAGCAGTACTCTTTGAGTAGATGATGAGAGTAGCACAGAACATGGGTGAAATTGGACCTGACTTACATGAGATTAATGACCTTATCTTTCTCATATAAGCTAGCCTCTGCAGTAAGTATGTATAATGACAACCAATAAACTGATATATCTTATCTCCTGGACAAGCAGAAGTCTGCATTAAATTATGAAAAAGTTATGTTTAACTTGCCTCTTTTCAAGCTGATTTCACAAACTAATCGTAAGCATTTCACTTGAAGGCGATATCCTCAAGTTTTCCCCAGCTTGGCCCGACCTTGACCTTGACCGGCAGTCTGACCGCTAAAGTTGTCGCATTTTCCATGTGGTATTGAATAAGCTTACCAGCTTGAGTTACCTCCCCCTGGGAGACCTCATAAATCAGCTCATCGTGTAGCTGAAGCACCAGGAACGCTCCCCGAGGTGGGGAGGTTGTGTGCCTGGAATATCTTGTATCTGGAACAAACAGGGAGGGATGTCAGATGTGTCATAAGATAAACATTCAAAGAATTTACAGTCAGGATTTTCATATGGATCTACTTGAGAATTCATAATGGCTGAGTCTATAAGTGCATGATGCCCAACAACAGTCTGGTTGACTGCAACAGCTAAATAAAGTTTATATATGTATGTTATTAGTGCATTATTATAACATAAACCATTTGAAACTAAGGGTACCATTTTGGTTGATAAAGATTTGACAACTAGATAAATGAGAGATCACACTCGGTAAATTAAACGAGAATGAAAAGTGAAGCCATTCGTTGGTGCTACGAGTATGAAAAGCCTTGCTACAGCATTATGTGGCACTGTCGATTAGTTTATTACAAATCATTTGTAAATGTGTCGATATTCTAACCATACATATACTTTATTTCTATAATCTTGTGAAATTAGTGAAAGTACAACTTTTTTCATGTAATTTTCCTTAAATTAAAATGACTTGATGGTGATAGGTCAGCCTTTTTAAGTACCATGCTGTGGTCTTTTTGCCCTGTGAGACATCTGACTGTGTGGCAAGTGAGTAGCGAGCGCCTTCTCCACACATATCATGGCCTTCTTCACCAGGTCTGCAGCTGAGCCTTGTACTGTTGTGTTCACTGCCTGTCTCTCTGCCTACATAGGACACAAACAGTGATACTTTAGTGTGAGCACAGTACTTGTTCACTTGGTCTGCTGCCTATCACTGTACCGTCGTGTACACAGCTTGTCTTTCAGTCCATCGAGGAGATACAAACACAGTGATACCATAATATATTGCATATTATAGTTAATATTATTATATTTCTCTCAATATCATAATTGTCTTACAGGAGAAACAAAATCCTTTAACTTATGTCTAGTTTAAACCTATTGGGTGGGTAACCCGATCATTGCTGTATTAACTGAGAGTTTGAAGGGTTATTTCCTGCCCCTCACTGAGACACAAGTGAAAAACTTGTGGTGCCTCCTTAGCCAAGAGACTTTATTCAAATTGTGCTTCTGTTCACCCAGCAGTACTAATTTGGTACCTGGTGTAAATTGTGTTGGAGATGACCTTTGAGCGCTTAACCGGCAGTTTGGGTTAGACCAGGGTAATAATACAGGATATGCTTAGAGCATATCCCTCAGTGATGTGGAATTAGCGCAATATAAATATCCTTATTATTATTATTATTTGATATTTGAATTCAATAATAGCCAAGTTAGCATTGAACTGAACAGCCTGTTACAGCCACAAAAACCTACAGCAGTATTTTGGGTTTGAATGCATCAAAATAGGAAAGACATAAAAAGATAAGAAGCTAAAACTTATGTAAGTAAAAACTGTCAGGACAGATGAACCTAAAACATAAAATTCTGTTTGATGATGAAAATTCGGCTGAAAGTTATCAGCTGTCTGGTGATTCAATAATTTAACAAAAAAGAATATAGAAGAATGTAAGGTCCTTGAAATTGTCTGTCATCTGTTTATTAGTTTATTATCTATCTGTTGGTTTACTATTTTGAAAGGCCATCGTAGCCATGGTGTCTTCTTAACTTATCACCAAGGAAATAAGTTAATAATTCAATGAATGAGACTCTCAGCAAAACTTAATTTATCTAGCAAAATCTTTTAATAGAGAATTAGTTGTTAAACCCATGTTCAATGTTTCCACAAAAACGAGGTAACGGTAATAAGCTAAGACATAAAATCTTAATAAGAAGCCCGGTGAGTATTAATGTGTCTGGGTGATCTAACCTGAGCCCTAGCATGGGGATTGATGTCCTTAATTGCTGGAAGATATCTCTTTCGTCCTGTCATCGTCTTTACATAGCCATGCTGGCGGCAGAACTCTACTGTGCTTCTTAGGTATGTTCTGAGACCTGAAAACAGAAATATCCATTTCTTTTATTACCACAGATCACCTCAAGCTAAACTGTGATCAAATTATTTCTCTTTTTGTTTTACAGTAAATGTCAGAGAAAATTGGTTTGTCTTTAAATGAAACATTATCACATCATCTTCAGGCATATTTGGATTTGTTTTTTAAATTGTTTTTAACAAAATATTGATTATAAATATCTTTTATGGCTTTTAAGAAAAGATGTAATGTTGCAATTTAAAGATCGAGTGAAATGCCCTATGGTCGATTTCGGAATTCGCTAAAAGGGATTACAATTTTACGTGGACTCAACTTTAAATTTCTGAAATCGGCCGCTAAACAACATAAATAAGGCTTTGTAATTAAATTGCCTAATTACGACCGGCGAGCAGAACCTGAGAGGCCCTGTGGTCACTGAAGCGTGAATCTTTCGTGACGTGCTAGTTGGCATATCATCAATCGCTTGTTATGTAAAACAACACTAGCCGATAGTAAACTTGCAGTTAAACCGTCGGTTATACCTACTAAACGTTATCCAAACAACTCAAACCTTAAAGGAATCTATTGTTTAATTCATTGTCTGGAAATTTCTATTTTTGCAAGCGCAAGACCCTGCTTAAATACGATGCAGAATGTTTTTAAAAATTCACGACCCTGCACAATGTTGTCATAGTTATAAGATTGCACTAAGGCCTGAGATCCCGGAAATATTTCTTACATGAACTATGGTCACTTATTGGACATTATATTGAGGGATGCACCGGCATCCACATTCTCATAAAAAATATAACCTTTATTAAGTCCTCCAGCGATTCAGAAAGTGAGATATCATTATCTATGGAATGTGTCTCATCATGTTCATAATCACTAATTTCAATTAACGGGGCCGATACTATTCCTTACTTATATGAGCCAAATGACAGTTCGAGTGGCACAGAAACTGAGGAGACGACAAGCAATCAAAAGAGGAGACTTTCCCCGACTCCATTAAATTAAAAACTTAGAGAAATTGTCCTTTGCTTTACTTCATTAAATATAAATAATATAAAAAAATGATCATCAGTATTTAACCAAGGAATGTGGCCTGAGGATATTAATTTTTTTAAGAATAGCTAAGTGGAAGTCAAATCCTATCACATTTGTAGGTCATACATCATAAATGTACGTCCAAAGATAATTTCCTGGGTCCCGTTGCACAAAACTCTAAGTTAGCCTAAGTCACTAAGGTTAACCTTAAAGTTAAGTTGTTCATCAATTACGACGTCTGCCAAATGTTTTCACATCAATCAGACTGGTTTAACTAATTTGTTTGTTTTTATGACACACAGGTGGCCGTTATGTAATCCTATCGCATTCAATTTCAATTCTTGATTTAATGGTCTCTAATTATACCTTTTGAATTTTAACACCTTGGACCCGCCAAGCGGAATATATGCCCTGTCATAATGGTGTAACTCTTGACATTCGACTGGTACTTAGTTTATTGTCACGGCGTCCAGTCATTTTGAACCAATGAACTTGTAGAATATTTATTCAACCAATAAATTAAGAGAAGGAGATTTGGCTCATGCACTTCTACGGACGATGACACACATTTAAAAAAGTACATCGCGAATAACGGGTACCAACATTCTTTAGGATTACATAGGATGTTTCTAACGCTCGCGCCAGGTATGTTTTCATGTCATATATTGTTAAATTCAAAGACAGAGATATTGCAACACGGTGTGAGATGTTATACTAGATAAGAATATGATATGTGTTAGTTAAATACAAACGAATCATCCAATAAGTAAATTGAAGTGAAACAAAATTATTTTTTCTATAGTTATTAATGTTCTACATTGTCTCCCGTTTATTACAAAAACCTCATTTTTTCGAGACAATTTATAACTTCATATCGATAAATACATGTTGTAACACTATGTGATATCTCATAGTAATGGATCTCTCGCCGACCAAGTTCTTTACCTTTTTGATATAAACCCACCCAAGGAAACCGCGTCCAAGGATTGTCACAGTCCGATTAAGATGGATTTGACGATTGAGAGGGAAAGTTGATATCATGAAGCCATTATATATTGTATTTTGGAATTCTTTCGGAGCAGCTATTGCCTCTATTTTGTTGTTGAATTAGCTTAAAAATACAGAGAAAATCAAAGGGCTGGACTTTCAGGTGACCACTAGCACGTCACACACTGGGCGTGGCTTCGAGTCATGCTTCAGTGATTTTGTGTAAACGTTCGCCAGTCTCATTAGGCGGCTATCCAAAACAGGGGTATAAAAGGTCTCCTAGTAGTCGAATTAAAGCGTATATTTTCTCATTTTTTGGCTCTATTGATTCATATAAGTGAAGCGAATACAGATACTAATTTGTAATAATCAAATTCATACGTTACTTCTCCTCTTTAAAGTTTTGATTCAAAGTTGTATTAATTTTTATTTCAAACTCACAATCCCCTTCTACAAAAAGCTTACATAGGAGTGAATTATTGAAAATGTAAAAACATAATGAGAATAAAACATTTTTCCTTTCCAATTCTTTCAAATAATTTCTAATTAGGGACCAAACCGTTACAGTTAGTAAAAAACTATTTGGTATAAATAGATAACTAAAAACACAGTATTGGTACAATGATAGGGACAACTTACCTGGATATTTTGATTTAAAAGTTTCCACAAACACACTGGCTTCATTTTCATCCACTCCAAGCTGTTCACCTAGGGCTTTGGGACCAATTCCATACAGCATCCCATAGCATACCTAGAACATTATTTAACAGTTAAGTGACCAGACTCAGTTTCTTATACCATAAATCCACCATTTGATAAGATGTGTAAGCAGTAAGCCTCATATTTACTAGTTGATTTTTCATTTGCTACTAAAGGATCCAATTTTATGAAAAACATGCAATTCAGGTACCAAAATCCTGATACTGTTTTTATGAAAATGCTTTGAAACAAAGTGATATAAAGAGAGAAACTCATCCACATAATAAAAAATAATTATGTCTTCTGATATCATATATATAAACCCAAGTTGATTAAAGTAAGAAACAGCCAAGGTTGCCGAGGATATTTTAACTTTGATCAACAATCGTTGATTTTGAGATCAGAAGACAAGAGGATGAGATATTTTTCATCATAAAAAATCATTCTTCAACGGTTTTCAGTAATAGAAAAAAATCTCCATAAAACTGCCATTAGGCATGTGGATTAGTGAGGTCATAGCATTATGACATCAAGGCATTGTTGCATTATCAACATTATTTCTTCAAAGCATTGTGAGGTCATTGACAGATGATACAAACCATTATGACAATTTGATTGTAGCAATATCAATGTACATATAGCTTGATTTTCCACAGGCAATATCTAATGTGAAAGGCAGTTTTGAATAATAAAGGTTGTTTATCTCTTTTATACATACACAATGTTCATTTTATAATGATTTTCCATCAATCTTAAAATAATATTTAATATAGAGAATTTAACAATCCTTTTTCTTTTCATAGTTGTAAAATTCTTTGTAGAAAAGTACCTCCATTTTCCAGTAAAACCTTGCTTAACACTGGCCAGTGGCCACAAAAATAGAAGCTGACGTAAAATATCTACAAGCACCTGTTTGGCCTGTGCTCTCTCCTCCTTTGTGATGAGTTCAGGTGTTGAGTTCTTCCACTGAGCCGCTATCAGCTTGAACACATCTCCATCTGCATTGAGTACAGAGATGAGCTTCTTGTCCTGGCACAGATGAGCGATGATCCTCAACTCAAGTTGTGAGTAGTCAGCAGCCAGGAGCACTCCATCTGGTGGCAGATATGTTCATTATACAAAAACATTTGGACCCCCTAGGTGCAAGGTACATCCCAACAAAATTTCAGCTTTTCTGTTTTTGCAGCAGTCCTTCTGGAGAAGTTGAAAATGTGAAAAGTTTGAAGACGACAGATGACGAATGACCAGCCATGCCATAAGCATATCTGAATTATTAGGTCTGATGGGCTTCAGATTGGAAAACTATTCTATATAGTAGAACCACTCTGTTGGGGCTTTAATTGGCTGCATCAAGCAAGTTGCTGTTACACTGAAGTGACCTCTAAGGCAAAGTTTATATCACAAACTGTGGTTAATTTTTATTTTCACGAATCACAATGGGATTGTAATCAGCTGCTTTCATTATCTCATCCACAGATAGGACAGTGTGTGAATATTAATGTAAATGCCTTTATGAATAGAGATAATCATTGACTTCATTTGCAAAAAAAAGAGTTTAATACAAGATTGTGACAGGCAGGCAGAAATTTAAACATAAAGTTTGTAACATTAACAGATCTAAAGATGATAAAAGTTTAAATATCCTGAGTACCTTTGAAAGGCACAAAGGCATGCCTCATGCTCACAGCTATGCTGACTTTCTCAATCTCCCCACTGACAATAGAGTTTCTTCTTCCTGGCCCCAGCATTTGGCGCAGCCTTGAGTTACCTCCCCTTCGTCTCAGAGATGGCACTTGCACACTGTTAGCTGGGGGACTTTCACCAATAATATCTTCAAGAAATAAATAAAGTGATTGATACACTCAATTTTAATGTTTTGACAAACAAAAAATAGGGTTTCCCTGACAATTCTTGAAACTTTCCTTCCAAATCCCTAAAAGAAATCTAACCCCGTAAGGCCTAGCTTTTTGAAACTTGGAACAATCAATCCTTTTGGGTTTTTTTTAACCTTTTAACTTCTTTTTTTGAGTTTTCATGGAAACATAAGTATGGAAACACAAGTAACCTTTTCTTTTTTCCCAGGGCAGAACTGAATTGATAAAAGAATATAGCTTCATGATTTTTTTTCATACTTTTCATACTAGGTGGGGGGAATTGCTGAAATAGTCTGCTTGTATCGTTTACAGAACATAGTCCTATATTGCTATAATGTCAACAAGACTACAAAACCATTCCGGGCCCTTGTAATTGAAGAAACGCTAACCCTCACGACAGATACTGTAATAGAGCAAATGCTTAGTTTAAAAAATGACAGATTACAACTAACTTTTCTTCTCTAATTTTCTCTCTATTCTAGTCTAGAAGTGTTCAACTTTGAAAAATAGGTAACAAGAGAAAGTTTATTTAGTAACTTTCATGGATAAAGAATATCTCATTCAATTATTCTTAACTCTACAGCAACCACACTAGAACAATTTTTCATTCAATCTTTCAATTCAATTCAAACTCGAATAGCAATATTGTCAGGTTTGTCAGAGATGAAGATCACACAATTATTGGCAATGTTGTGGGAAGATTTTCAAAGCTCTCTTAGTACTACGATATTTGTAAGTCAACGTTAATGTACGGTACTTAAGATTATTTTACCACTGAGAGAGCTTTGAAGTAAATCCTAAAGAATATTAATCCTGCATTTTTCATTCAACAATATATCAGATTAATCTACACACCTAACATCAATATTTCTAGAAATTCCGAATTTTTTTGTTACATATTATTTTGCCCAGCATGATGATCTCTAAACCTAAAAACCAAAAACTGAAAGAGTACCTTTGCTATAATTAATTCAATATTTTTAACATAATTGTATCAGATGCTTGCACACACCTGGAATGGAAATCTCAAAATCTTTTGGAATGTTCTGGAGGTTGGGTTCTGACATTGAGACCCTGCCTGTGGCCGTGTGGAGCTGACACTCTCCGTAGATGCGATGCATGTGCAGGTGCTCGCACAGGACCTTCTCCTTCTGGAGGGGAAACACCTGCTTGGTCAGGGCATTACAGATCCTCCTCCACTCAAGAATCACTCCCGGCAGAGGGTGGAACGCTTTCAGCTTCTCCAGGACGTCCTTTGAGGTGCTGTAGGAGGACTTCCCACGTCCTCTACGTGATCCACCTCTTAGGCTTTTGGTTGCTGGGGCGGAGGACGGGTCGCCGTTTACTGGGAGACGGAGTTCAAAGAAAAGCACCTGAAAGAAATGATAGCATATGGAGGCTTCAAAAAGAAGTTGAAAGTGATTTAATGCATTGGGAAATGTTTTATAAATTTGCGCCTTTCAGGTTTATTTTGCTCTTCTTTTCGAAAAAAACACAAACAATTTTTTTCTATGAAAAGATATTAACGGTCATTTCCAGGAGATGGTCATAATCAAAAACAGACACAATATCACAATAACATAAAAAAATCCATTAGATACAGCTTTGAATTGTTAACATTCACATGCATCAATTGGTTAATTATACCAAAATTCAATCTGACCATTTGGTGACAAAGACACTTGTCAAGATTTTTTCAAGACTTAAAAATACAAATTTGAAATCTCGACAGTATATAATATAAGTCAGACAGTTTCCACCCCCATAAATGAATGTAGATCACCTGTCCAACATCCTCAGTAGCACTGAGTGAGAAGGGGTGTCCCGCTAGCTCATACGCCTGGTTCTCTAGAGCTGATAATTTGCCTTCCATCACAGTCTTCTGATTGTTGCATTTCTCCTCGCTGAATCCTGGTAGAATACAGTTTATATACTTTACCTAGTCTTAGATTCTGATGAAAGAGGAAGATAAAGGTATAAGAGTTATCTCCCTTATTGTCTTGCCAAATAATCATGTCTACACTCAGTTTGTATTTCACTTTCTTTCATGTTCAAATGTTATAAATTTAACCATTGCTAAATTTTCTTACATAAAACACAACATATCTATCTTAATTATCAGGAAATATTTTCAATCATCAATATAGAGAATACTTTAGGTTGTCTCATTTACTAACATTTTAATATAATGAGTGAGTGGCTAAGGCATTAACAAACGGAAGTGAGTAAGTTTCCAATACCATTCATGAGCAAGACTGAGTTTATTATTTTATTTATTACTCACTAAATTATATAAAAGCATGAAAATTAATGACATTACATTTACTATTAACTATATATCATAATTAACTAAAATCACATCTTTCAAGAAACAAACCGAATCCATTGAGTTCCATCCTGGCCATGGTGAGCACGACAGGCATCTCCACATCAGCAAAAGCTGACTCCAGCCCCTCTGACTTGAGCTTGGGGAGGAGGACGTCCATGAGTTTAGAGGTGAGGACACTCTCAGCTGCCGCTCTGTAACGCCCTGTCCCGGACTGTAGTGGGGCCAGTCCCACACTGCCCAAACCCTGACCACCTCCCATATCTTCAGGAAAAGTGTAAGTAGATGAAAAGTGATTTAGTGTAAATGTACAATGTGGATGATGAATGTTCTTATGATTGGTCCTTAATTTGATGATTATATTCACTCTCTATCATGAAATTGTTATAGATAGTAAGTTTATAGAAAGAACCCTAGAGATTATCTGCCTTATTTAGAATATAGAAACTTTGTAAATGTTGAATACACAAATTCATTCAGAGCCAACCATGTGATATAGCATCAAAGGTTGAGAAAAGGTTACTTTAAACATCTGAATCGCCTGTGAATTACAGGTGCTTTAAAAAATCTTGAGGCTTTCCTCACAGTGTCAAAACATAAGCAGTAGAGTAGATTTGAGTTGCTATCACTTGTACTGATTTAAAAGGTTTTACAACATGCATAGCCTCACTTACTGTCTAAGAGCGGCACCTCCTGGAGAAGTAGGTTAGTCACTAGTCCCTGTAGGTTCTTCTCCCTCGCCCCTGGGTCAAGCAACCAGCTGGCTATCCGCGGGTCCAGGACACGCCCCCCTAGGGTCAGGCCACACCCCCTTGACAGGACACAGAACTGGGACTTGACATCATAGGCTAGAAGAGTGGAGGAGCACGAAGAATGGTGCTTGAGTACTGCCTGTACAGACTGCAGCTTCTCCTCCAGGCTGATGCTTGGGTCGGGTGGGGGCGGGGCTAGTGTGTCATCAGGGTCAACTGAGGAAAGATGGAGGAGAGGATGTTTCATATAAATATTAGAACCATCAGATGATGAGAAATGACCAAGAGTGATTTGAAAGTTTTGTCCTTTCATTGATATAATTCAGTTAAAAGCAAAGTCTACTTTCTCAAACACAAAGTAAACCTTCTAATCTAATCTGTTATCTATATCTTTTTTATACATAATCTTTAATTGATAATTTACAAATAATTTGATAGTAAATGTACTTAAAAAGGTCATCAGAATGGTGACACATTTTTCAATTGTACATGATGTTATGAGCTCTCCTGCAAAAGTTTTTTTGAAACTTCCCTCAAAATTGTTACTCACTATTATCCAATGTTGATGTGAAGGTGATATAGTAGCAGTCCCTGTTCTCCCAAGACACTGCCAGCCCGACTACAACTCGGCTCTCGTCTGGCACCGGGATCCCATCAGTCTGTACCCCCTCACTCACAGTAGAGGTCTCTGTCAATAAGTGAACATGATGCATTTTCATCACACATAGAAACAGCTGTTAACATTTAAGATGTTGAATTCAATAATTTCTAATAATTAATCAGTGAACAAATTTACTGTGATCGCGCTTATAAACAAAAGAACTTATCCAGGTTGTCCACATGAATGAGATATGCTATTTTGAAATATTTCAGAACATGCAGGTATTTAAGAGGACAGTCCTAACTGTTGCTTTAAAAGGCATTGTTGTTAGTCTGATCATAAATAATTTGCTCTTTAAAGAGCCTGACCTATCGTCACCCCATCCACCATTTTGTTTTTAGGGGAACTGACATGGAAAAAAGACCTGTACTTTTACTTCTTTTACAACATCAAAAATAAAACTATATGCATGGACAGAATATCCACACATTTACAAATGTTTTATAATAAAACCAATCATCAATGCCTTGTAATGCTGTATTAAGGCTTCGCAAATGAATGGCTTCACTTCTCATTCCTGATTTATTTTACTGAGTGTGCCCTTTAATACTACCCTCTGTAACATGTTTCAAATGAGTAATGTTACTTCTAACGTTATCAAGTCAAAATTTTCATCCAGGAATTTACCTTCATGTAAAAATGTACTCACTCTTGATGAAGTTGCGTCCAATGCTGACCTGAGACTGCTGGCCGACAGGTTTCTCACACGCAACACACAGAGAGTATTGTCTCTTGTCTCTCCACTCCTGTAGGAAGGTCTCAAACAGTCTCCTGTCTGCACACACATCAATGATAGTGAATGATTCCTGGGTTAGTGGCATATCAGCAGGTGCTTCTTGTGTTTCTGATCCTTCAGTTGCCAAATCTTTGTCACTTTGTGTGTTCCTCCTAGGGAGATCCACAGGTGGGACATGTGACTCATATTCTTCAGCTTCAGATTTTGATTTTTCATCTTGTGACTTTGGCTGCTTGCTGGAACTTTTTTTAGTTCTTTCATTAGATGAAATGTTTGCATTCAGATGATTAGTTGATGGTTGCTCATGTGATTTTGAGATCACAGCTCCAACTGTCCTTGCATTTGACAATATATTCTTTCTAACGCTAGATGTATCTGGGATGTGTTTGTCTGCTTTGGTTTTCCTTTTTGAGGTCTCTGACATTTTGAAGGGACTAGGTTTGTGTGGGCAAGAGTTTGTCGCCTTCTTGCAACTCCTGATTGGCGTGACCCTCAGACAGGGAGACATGATTAGTCTGCTCTCGTCCGGAGGGGTGGGAGGGAGGCAGTCGCTTGTGTTACTCGTATTGTGAGACACATTTGCAGACACTGATGCCTCCTCCTTCTTCTGCTTACCAAGAATGTCAGTATGTGATATAGAAGACTCTGCACTCTTTCTTTTCCTTTTTGAAAGGACTTTCTTACAGCTTTCCTTTACATTTTCAGTGGAACTTCCTTTATCACAGTTTGCATCTAACACATGTTCTACCATGGAAAATGTTAATGAATCACCAAAGCTATCATCTTCCATCATGGCAGGCGGAGAATATTGTACATTCTTCTTTTCCACTGGTTTTGCCATTGTTTCTTTTTTGTGTACATTGTTCAGTCCTTCTGTAGATCCACTGAGCTGATCAACCAATGAACAGGAGAAAGAGTCGGTGAAAGCTGCAGCCAAATCATCCTGCATCAAGGAAACAAACTCAGAACCCTTTCCCCTTTGGCAATTGTCAGACGTTTTGGATTCTTTCCTAACAGAAGTATCAATTTCTGCAAACCCAGTATTCACATCATTGCTTGGTATCCTGAGTTCAGTGTAACTGTTCTCTTCAAACATTGTGGAGTCCATGAATACCTCTTCACTGTAAGCTATCCTCTCATAGTTACTAGCAGCTATGAGTCCAGGAGATTCTGTCACTGACCTCTCAGTCTGCCCAAGTTTACCAAAGTCATCTGCCGGGGACTCTGCAGGTGCTTGTTCAGGCTGAACAGAGTCAGCTACTGGAGATACAAGGGGAGCTTGAGCAGTATGAACAGTAATGACTGGGGACTCATCAGGAAGATCAGACTGATCAAAGTCAATGTCCGGAGACTCTGGTGGAGCTTGACGAGGATAAACAGAGTCAATGTTTGGAGAATCAGAAGATTTCTGTGGAGGGTGAGCAGAGGACACAGGAGGACTTTGAGCAGAGTTTGAATTTGCTGTAGACTTCACACTGAGAGTTGGTGGACAACTCTCCAACTCCAGGACAAAGTCATCAGACTCATCATTCATGTCCTCCGTGTAGAGCCCTGGACTTGTCTCCTCTGCAGGTTGTACAGTGTTTGAAGGTTTCTTGTGGCCAACACAACTTTGTCCATTCACTTTGCTTGTGCTCATCAGAGTGCTGGAGGGAAATTTCAAGTTTACACTGACAGCACTGTCTACTTGTGTATCTATTATAAAGCTGTCTGTGAAATCCTCAACTTCAGTTTCCTTAGCCAAAATGATATTACTTGTTCTTTTCTTAGTGACTCCTTGCTTGTTGTCATTTACTTGCGATATTTCTACAGGAGGAGAAGCTGGCTTCAAATCTAAAACCATTTGAGAAGTGAATGAATCTGAGAACAAATCTTCTGTGAAGTTTTCTACAGGGGGATCTTCTGTTTGTTGAATTACAATGGTACCAGCACCACTTTGAATAGAACTTATATCTTTTATCTTGCCTTGTTTAATTGTAGGACAGGTGCCTGATGTTGAGGCTTTTGGACTGTAATTTGTTTTATCATTTACTTTCTTGACTTGTACGTTCTCAGAGGTTGATCCAGAAGGGTGAACATTTTTCTTACTTGTATTTTCAGATTTAAGTGAAGTTGTAGATTGTTCATTACATGATGTAAGCTTCCTTGAATGTTGTGACATCAAATCACTGTTTGCATCATTTTTGGATTTTACTTCTTTTTTATTAGCGTCCCCATCACTCAAGGGGCTCTTTGGTGATCTACTGAAAGACTGTCTTAACAAGGGAGGAGGACTTAAAATCTGCCCAACAACCTTATTCTTGGAATGCAAAGGAGTCCTGTTGCCATTCTGTGTACCTTCAGCTCCTATTGGACTACTTGAACAACTATTCAATTTCTCACTGGGAGATTTTATTCTCACCAGAGCAGGAGAAATTCTAGATCCAACTTTCCGTTTTGTTCTTGATCTTGACCCTGAGCTGAGTCTACCAGCAGATCCACAACTTCTTCGTCTGCTCGAATTCTGAGGTGTTGACGTCAGCTCAGAGCTATTTCTGCTTTGATTTAACCCAGAAGATCCAGGTCTTATGAAAGGAACATCAGCTGTGGATTGTTCAGAAGTTCCTGAAGCCTTTACAGCAGGCTTAGTCACACAAACTGTCTCTGTTCCATCAGAACCCTCAGTGATGACACTCCCGTGACTAGTGTCTGCAGCAGCAGACTTGACCTCCCGTTGTTCAGTGTGAGTTGGTGCCGTCTGCTTCCACTGCACACCCAAGCCCCCCAGCTCCTCTTGGACAATGCTCTTTGCCTCTTCAATGATGGCGACAGCTGCCTCGAACTCGGTCACTCCCTTTTTGCCGGTCAGCCAGAAAGATCTCGCCTTCTTCCTCTGTTCCATCTCCCACTCACTCTCAGAGTCCTGCTTCTTGGAGCTGGGGGGAAAAGAAAGGAAGTGTTCAAATCAAAGAAATGTACTCCTTGTCAACGGTCTAAAAAAATTATATGTACTCACAATTCAATAATAATCAAATAGTCTTTGTAGGGCATCAACATTTGTAAAAGCGACAATCGTGACGTTATGAATATATATACTCCTAAAGAACCCCAAATTTTGGTTGTTCAGAAAAAAACATGATTTTCATCAAAAACACAAGAATTTAAACATTTATGAAAAATTTGGTAACCAAGAAATCACACAACACGTTATCATTTCTTTGACAAAGAAAATCATCCTTGACATTATGTATCAAATAAATGTTATAGTTCCAGAAGGGGCTGTGACAATACAAACTCCCTTGTCTCTAATATTTGAAAATCAGAAGTTATCAAGAAATCTTGAAATAAAAAACAACATCAATATGAGTATATCATGGCGCAGACCTCTGGAAGGGTGCGGAAGTCTTGAACAGATTCTCCACATCATTCGGGTCAGCACTGGCCAGGGCGGTGACGGTCTCATAGCCTCCATTGTACAGTTGTCTGGCTCGCTGTCCGTTCAGAAGAGACACTCGCACAAGGTCACACAACTCACGCTGCACACCAAAAGTGAGTCTGTTCTGGAACTGGGAGAGGATGAGCTCCAGGTTGTACCAGCCCAGTCGGCCACAGAACACTGTCACCATACCTGCAAGAGGAGAATCTGAGAAGTGATCATTAGCTAAAAGGAAGACAATGCACTCAGTTTTTTTATGAGGCTGATGAAGATAAAGCCTACGGTTTATATTATTCATAGGATGCTTATGGGCAAATTGACTTTATAATGGTGTTTACAAAATTACAACCTCCTTGATTTACAAGGCAATAACTAGTTCCAGTCTCCATCATAAGATGATTCAAGCCTTGCCTGTAAGTGTCAATATTGATGGTTTGGTTGAATACAACACATTCTTTGGTGAAAAATTGCAATCCTCAAAAGATTTCTAATTAAACTATTAAGATCTGTCCCAGCAGTTTCAAGAGCAAGCAAGTCAAATATCACCCCAGGATGTTATTCCACATTTGGATAAAGTACATATGATCAACATAAAAAAGTTATTATAATAAAGGACCAAGCCTGACTAATGATTCACAACAGACATACCAGCAAAGGTAGCAGAGGACTGCTGAAGAGACTGAAGCTGGCCCTTGTTGACATTATAGCTCCTGGCCACCACATTGAGGGGGACCTCCTGGACTAGGTCTAGCAGCACCAGGCTCGTGTAGAAGCGTCTATGTACTGCTAGTTGTCGAGCCTGTACAGCCGTCTTGGTTACGATGCGTCCGTGTGCAGCCCGAGCAAGGAAGCTTTCCTGAACTCCAACCATCTCGGCCACTCTGCGCCTACTTGGCGACATCTTCTCCCATAGACAGTAGAACTGGTACCAGTCGATATTAGAGGAGACCTCGCCCGAGTAGATTGGGGTCACCTGAGTGTATAAGTTAGTAACAATATACAGAATATATTCAAGTGGTTCCTTGCACCAGTGATACACAAAATGGCTTAATTTACATCTGACAATTGAAATCCTTTTATTTACTATGTACACACCAGATAAATGACATGCAGCTCATCTTCCAGGACAAAGTTCCTTCTGGCTCTCTGCAGCTCTGCAAACACAGTGAGTCCCTCGTCTGGGCCCATGGATGAGGCCAACACAGCCGATCCTAGCTGTGTTGGGTAGAACCTCTCCACACTGCTGCCATCTAGTGGAGTAAACATACTTTAGCTTCGACCCAATGAAGTGTGGAGAATACATGAATCAAACAGCTCTCTATTTATAAATTGAATAAGTTTACAGAAACTAATGAGCTTATGCACTATATAAATTTTATATCATCAAGATAAAACTTCCATTAGTGTCTTTTGTAAACTATGTAAATGACTCAACGAGAAACATCTGTTCATGAATATTCATATAGCTCTATCAATTAAAACTTAATCAAGGAAATTTTTAAAGATGATAACTGCACCTTTTGAAAATCAGGTAAAGTCATTTGGGATTCATTGTTAGTTTAAGATATATATACATCACTTATATTCCAGCGTGCAGTTTTTTACAGTGAGAAAGCATGCCATACCAAAAGGGCCATCTATGTCTGCCTGAGATCAAAACCTTACTCATACACAATTTGACCAAAGATTTAAACGAATGAACTGTAACAGACAAAATATCTTGAGTATTTCATCAAGAACAATCACTGACCATCATTCTTGGTAGTTTTGAGCGTTACAAACTCATTATCACGGAGGAAGCTGATGCAAGTTTCTATTAGCTGTTCATTCTCCTGGCCCTCTATAGACGCAGCCAGCATGGTACACGAGGCATAGGCTGCAACATCACGTGGCACGCTCGCCACCCCACTCACCACTATCTGAATGCATACATTTAATAACCTTTGAATCAAATTCACAGTCCACATTCTTGAAAAATGACACTTCACAGAATGTAATTTATTTACAGCCTTTCACCTTGTGACATTCACATTTATATTTTCACAATTGAGAACATAGAATACCTTAACACCATAATAATACTAAATGTCAACTGATAATTTCTGAAAAATCAAATAAAAATCAAATAAAATCAATAAATACTCAAAAGATCTGATGAATAGAGCCTGTATTTATCATGATACACCATTATTTTCTTAGTTGATGACTTCTGATTCTTGTAATTAGGCCGCTTGGCATGTTTAAACTTATTAATGCATTAACCTAATTGTTTAGTGTCAAATTTGAAAATGGCCAAAACATTTCTGATCTCAAGTAACCCATATTATTCCTTTGTAACTAAATTCTGATTTCTCACAGTTGACCATACATAACGGTGACCAATAATTGATGGATTAGCTGAAATTTTCAGCGTCAAATATAAAAATAAATGATAGCAATCCTAGATTAATTTTGGTAAGTCTGATTCTACTAGTTTAGCCACTATTTTTCAGTAAATAATGCAATAGCTAAAGTTATCTCTGCCAAAGTTGAAATAAAAGTTGAGGACATTCAGACCTCTAGTATAGCCCTCTTCATGCTAGAGCTGAGTTCCTCCCTCTCCTCGCGGATGAGACAGCTCTTCACCGACGGCAGATCCGACTTCATCAGACTCAGAGCAGCACTCTTCTCGTTGGGTTTGCACACCAACACACTCTCTCCTGGAGATACAGTGACATGATATGATCAAAGATATCTAAGATCACTATCTATATAAACATTTCTATATAACATTAAGGTTTTGATCAGTTTATGAACTTATTCTTGTTTTGTCTGGTATGTTAAGAATGAAATAAGAGAGAAAAAGGCAGTAACTATATGACAAGTCTTCAAATATTAACAGAATTAAATTGCAGAAATAATGAATATTATTCCTGGATAAGTAATAATCCTGACTGAATTGACCTCCATTCAAGTGAAAACTTACTTCATACAACAGAGACAGATTCTTTTAGATCTCTTCGTGCTCTTTGAATAGGGCATTGCTGTTTGTTATAGAATTGTGAGAACCACCAACTTAGAATTGGTATAATAATCAAACTCCTATACATGTGTAAAACCTACAATCAAGATCTCCCATAGTGAAAGCAAAATTCTCCATATCCATGAAGAAATCATAATGGACAAGGTGGAGGCAATAAATCATATTGAGAACAAAGGTGTCGGTCAAAGAATATATGAGATTCACTGACCAAATATCACAATCACAACAAGTACCTCCAACAAAGATCTTTAAAAGTGAAAACCAAGTTCTTAAAACCCTATTAAAGACTCTAATGCAAAGGTGATAAATCCTGACCTACCCTCTGTATCCACCCCTTTCCTGCCGGCCCTTCCCACCATCTGTTTGTACACGAGCGTGTCGATGACTCTGCCATGGAACATGACGGAGCGGATGATGACACGACGGGCCGGCAGATTCACTCCAGAGGAGAGAGTGGAGGTGGCAACTAGGACCTTCACTGTGCTCTGGCGGAATGCTCCTTCAATTATATCTCTCTCGTCAAATGTTAGACCTGTAACATGAAAGTCATGTAACACTCTTCCGAATAAAATCATTTCTTTATTATCGATTTTACTCCATAAATGTCATGGAAATATCCAGAAAACTTTCCTTGCAGCCTGCTACAGTGACAGCACAAACATCGGTTTATGCCGTCACAGACGGCAAATTACATTAACTTGTGTTACAACAATCATTCTTATGTAAAAGGAATATGTGAACATATGATCATATCTAAAAAAAGGTCACTATTTCAGTTTTAACCAATTGGTAATAAAGGATGATATCATTAGTTTTAAATTTCATCCCTGTTGGCTTCACCTGCATGATGATAGGCGACCCCAAACCTCACTGTCCTCCCTAACACAGAGTCTAGACCGACCGGTGTGCGCTGTAACTGCAGGATCACGTCTCTCAGCGCCATCTCATCTAGTGGGAGTCGCATCAGTGCAGAGGCTTTCACAAAGCCTGTAAAGGAAATTAGACACATTTTACAAAAGATTTGATCAACTATTGTTACATCAAGAGTGATTGACAAACATCATACTAAAAGTTATGGTGATATCTTGCAATGTCAACAAATATTTGCTGATGACAGTTTTACTGTTACAAACAAAAAGAATTGGTTTGTTATTTTTACATTTTTTTTTGGAAAAAAACTAAACGGTGGGAGACAAAAGCCAATGAAAACAATTTTCCTCTAGTGGGGTATAATGTTGTACTTTTTTCATCGAATAGAGTCTGTAATTTTTCCCATATTTGTTGAAAGTATTCATAAACTAAAGATACAAAAAACAAATGAATAAAATCTTTTCCCGTCAAATTATACATTGAATTCAGATAATGAATAGAGATAAGAACCGCAAAAGAGAACCTGTGAAAAATATCCTTACCTTTGTCCCCTTCTGCCCCTGGAGCTGGTACTGGAGCCTTCATGATATTGTAGAACTCTCTCGCTATAGTCTCAGACAGCTTCTCACACCAGTTCTTCGTCGGGCAGAATATCAGAACAGAGTGACCACCCAAGATGGTCTCGAGACACAGAGGGATGATATGATCATCGTCTCCCCGAAACGTGTGGTTTGGGTTGAGGTCTCTGATCTTTTTGAACTGAGAGTCGTAGACAGTGGTGCCCAGCTTGAGGCTCTCTGTAAGTGGAACTGGTCTGTAGTCTGTGCGGTAGAGGTCGGCCTTCAACCAGCGAGACAGGAGGTCAAGGTTAGGCAGGGTTGCACTCATTCCAACAATCTGCACGTGGCTCTCTGGTAGGATGGAGTCTCTGCTATAATCGGAAAATCTTGAAATATGAAGCTGTGTCAGAGAATGTTTGAGATTAGTAAATGTAGATCCAAGATAACACATTCATAAAAAAATCTCCTAAAATTGTCTGTATGATTTGAGATGAGTGGATATGACAATTTTTTTTAAATTTTACTATTATTTTTCAGATTCATTATCAACTGGAATTTCAGTTTTTACCTTACGTTTATATTTACTTGTTCCTGTATTTACAAAGCATTTTTTTTAAGGTAAGACAAAATAACCATGTTGCTTTATGTCCAAGCTAATTAAAAAATAAGACATGTTAATTGTCTTCATAGTATAACCAGTAGAAATCTTAACCTACCCTGGTGCTGCCTCATTATTACACTTGTTTGCTACATATGAGATCTTGGTAAGCAGAAGCTCCAGCAGGTAGCCTCGATGGGCGTCGCCCACCATGTGTAGTTCATCCACTACGATAATACCTGCAATGAACGTGTAACTGACACATAAAAGCAAATTGAATTAGGTTTTCATTCAAAATCTCTCACATGTGTTCTTTCAGGCACTGGATAATCTCACTACATTTTATCTCTTGTCAAGGTATCCAACCTTACTCGCAGAATCGCTCTGAAATGGTACAACGGTAGGTATTCCTACACACTTGATAACATTAAACACCATCTCACCTTAAAGTCATTAAAAGCTGTAGATCAACAAAATTTGTTTTCATAATAGCATGTTTCAACAATAGCGAAAAGGTCATATTCTTCATGTGTTGTTTCAAAAGAAAAAAGCCTAAAACAATTTATGTTTGACAAAAATAAGAAAAAGAAATTATTTATGACACACTGAAATCTTCATTCAAGCAACCTCAGATGGCCCCATGCAGCTGTCTTCAGTAAGATCAGGGGGTTGGCACCACTTGTGCCAGTAGCATGGAAATATCATCATTGGTCAAATTCAAAATCATATTTCTTCTAAAAATTTGAAATAGATAAAATGAAATGCATAATTTGTCAAGTGGATAATGCAACCAAAATGTACTCAACACTTGACCCTTAATAAAAACAAAATTACTCAAAACAAACAATATATAGATATATTATTTACTAGGTTCATTCCCCATCACCTTACCCTTTCCTTAGATAAGAAAATGAGCAAAAATCTACACAGAAACATAAATTTTGCCCAACTTAAAACAAGTGAAAAATATTATCTAACATCTAGGAATAATAAAGAATGAAAAGTGAAACTTCAAGGTAAAAAATAATTATAATGAATATTTTTCAATTAACCTCAGATGGCCCCATGCAGTTGTCTTCAGTAAGATCAGAGTGGGGGTACCACTTGTACCAGAAGCATGGAAATATCATCATTGGTCACCAACAGCTTAAATAGTAGGTGAAGGAAAATTGAAATATTCTTAGACCAAAATGTTGGCAAGTGTTTTCAAATGATAAATGAGGTAAAGGATTTGTAGCTATACTTGAATCACAACGTAAGATTTTGGATCACACTATCTACAGAAGCGTAGTTGTATACTTTGTTTGGCATGCATTTGCTTATGACCAACTTACCAAGTTTATGAAGCTTATTGTCCTCAAGAAGTCTGTTGATGAGACTGTTTCCCTTCTCTATAGTACACACAGCCACGTCCACACTGCTGAAGCCTCCTGGCGGGCTGTAACTACCCATGAAGCCACTCACTCGCACTCCTGCATCTTGGTACAGTTGCTGTAAACAATCAGATAGGAAACTGTTCAGATTTCTGTTATTTTGCAATGCACCCATGGTGAAATGTGGTGATCCTGCAAGATAAGCATATTTTGTTTAACTTTCAGAGCTAGGGGATTTAAATTATTAGCTTTAGAGTATATGATTTAGAAACACGGCCCACATTATACGAGGAATAATGACTTGGTTAGTCTCTGTGGAATATCACTACCTGGTACATATTCGAAAACCTGCAAGCTAACCGTGAACATATATGTGAACCATTTCCTGAAATTCCTATAACGTACACACATTCTGTCTTTGGTAAAAATGATTTTTTTAACATGTCTTAATATCACTCAAACCACATGGTACATTTTTTTAAAACTTGATTACCATTTCCACTTATTCTAATCTGGTTTCAATCAAACAAATATCAATGACTCTATATAAGAAATATCATTATAAAGAATGATTTGAATATTTTCATAAGGTTACATCAATTGATTTTCATAGAACTGACTAAAACAAACTCAGTTGAACATTCACATCTCAATTTGGTTCAGATAAAGAAGCACTCATAAAATACCTGTAAAGAGAACATTTTCTCTCTTGTAACGGATACAAAGGGCAGAATGAAGAGAGCTTTCCTCTTGGTTTCCAGAACTCTCTTCAGCATAAGCAGCTCTGCTACAAGTGTCTTACCAGCACTGGTGGGCGCTGAGTAGACCAGGTTCCCTCCGTCTGTAAGCAGAGACAATGCATTGTAATCAGTGCTCACAAAGTACTATTAAGTAATCAAGGCTCTAGATAAGATTCCTACCCACATAGAATATTCAAAGAAATATCTATATTAAAAACATTATTAATTAGTGAAATATTGACATTAGCTTTCTGATTAAGAGCATGTTTTTGTTTGAACATATATAAAAACATTACATGAGGGAGTGAGTGAATGAGTTTCCTATTTTTTAGTCCCACTTGGACAATACTTGAGTGAGAACCAGAATGCAAAAATATATAAACAAATTTTCTGTATACATATGAATAACCACTGTTTTACAGGATTTAAACTCTCTGAACATCAACATCTGACTTTTTTTAATATTAACAAAATTTTACATTTTCAAGTTGATTATTATTTATCATTTACATTTATGATAAAATGAATCATGTAAAAAAAAAAAATTTAACTTAGGTTGTTTTACTCACTAAGCACATTGCCAGTACACAGACACTCAGCCTGCCAACGGAACATCTGCTTGACGCCAAGTCGGTGGTACTGATTCAAGACAGCTTCTGGCAGACCCCATGAAGACAGCAGGAGCAGGTTGTCATCAATCTCTACACAGAGTAGCAGACATTAGTAAAATTTCATCCTGCTACATCAGCGTATTTGAATCCTCAAAACTCCTTCAATACCCTTAAATATATTCAGGTCAATGTCTTGTATTGTAATGTATATAACCAGCCAATTACATTATTTGCAACAAGCAATGGGGGCACTTCCTGGATGATATTCAGTTTAGTTAGAGAATTATACTTCAAGCTCCTAGTATAAAGAAACTTCATTCGCTAAACATAAACATAATAACCAGCTGTCATCAAAACTAGGCATTGGCCTGAATGATGTCAGGGTGTTGAAGGATCTCTGAAAATTAAGATATGCTGATGTATCTGGATAATTAAGCTAAAAACACTAATGTTGTTAAGTGTACAATGACTGATCTCTAGATGGGAGCATAACATGCCTTATGTAAAAGCATCAATACGAAAAATCTTATGAAGATACAATAAAAATCACAATGCAAATATTTTTCAGTCAATATCACATTCAAATTATATATATTATTTTCAAATTTTGATAGTGATTGACATCTGCATTACTATGACTGCAGAAGCTTGATCACAGAATATACAATTTAATCTAAGGTTTAATGATTTTCGACATGTTATTATTTCACAACATGAATACTTTTAATGCTATAAAAGGAAATTTTATTTTCCTAAACACTTCTACTGTGACTAGATGTCTATTGATCTGAGTTATAAAAGTGTTTTTGATTTACATATATCTAAATTACCTTTTGGATTTTCTTCAACGATTTGTTCAATATTGGCAGATTTTTTTGTCGGAACAAAATCTGTTGTCTCTTTGATGTTCTCTTGTATGATGCTTCCTTTATTCTTTGGTGACCCTGAATGGACTTGATTTGAGGTATGAGCAAACGCCAAATTCATATTTTCCTTTTGTCCTTCATTCTCATTCAATTTATTTGTTTTCTCAGCATCATATTGTTTTTTATTAGAGGTCTCATGTTTTTGAGAATTTGTTCCGAGTTCTATTAAAATGTGATGTTTAGTTGCTGCACTGGTATATTTAACAGTCCTATCAACTTTTGTATCAAGTTTCTTTTTTGTGACATTGTCTTGGATTTTTTTCTCAGTTTGATCTCCATTTTTACTTGCTCTCTGCTTGACTGGTCCACTGATTACAGGACTAGAAGAATCTGGACACAATGGTACAGAAGAGCTTGCAGCAGTAGGTGGTGTTGAATATGAAGAGATAGAGGAAAATAAAGCTTGTATTGGTTTGCCCTCACCATTCAATTTTATATTTGTTCTTTTTGAGACATCTTTGCACACCTTTTTATCTACTGGGCTTTGCGTTGGGGTGAATATCTGAACACAGTCTAAACTATCAGTAAGACATTGAGAATCAGTATTGGTTTTTGTTTTCGAAGTCAACTTTGGTGTTCGTGTTCTTTTTCCTCCAACTGTCCTCTTTGGAGTAGCTTTCTTAGCAAGTTGAGGGGAATTAAAGGGTTCTGTCCCGCAATTATGGTGATAACAGGTAGACTTTGCTATTACTTTCCTAATGTCATTTTCATTATTTTTTGCTTGATTCTTACTAGCTGCTCCTTTCCTTGTGATGGGAGTGCTAGTTTTCCCATCTGCAAGGGGAGTGCTACTAACTGGGGTGTTCTTCTTCTTCCCCTTTGTGAAATCAGCCTCCATGTTGTCCATGGCCAGCATGAAATCAGCATCCATGACCAGGGAAGACCCCAGAGAGGAACTGATATCATGTTTCCTCTCTTCTATACTGAAACATATTTACAGAAAATCGAACAAAACAGTAATTTGTAGTTTTTTAATATCACAGTAATGAGTATTTTAGAAAAATTATTGCCATATTTACAAGTAATTCTTATATTTCATAATGCACTATTCATTCATTGAGATTTGTACCTGGAATATTGAAATTTGGCTTTTTTTACATAGTTCATAAGCATAAAAGTTTAGTTTCTTTTTTTTTACTCTTTCAAAGTTTCATAAATAGTACAATGAGAGTAAGAGCACATTAGAATTGCAATAGAAGTTTTTATTTACAAACATATCAACTTGATAGCAAAACAATATAAACATTTTTAAAAAAACCAACTTACTATTCATATACCATATTCATTTGAAAAGAAAATTTTTTCTTCAGAAGAATATTTAATTATGAACCAACCATGAAGCTTGATTTCCTCGAACAGACGAACTTGCCCCATTGTTTGCAGAAGGTTGTATAGGAATACGTCCCAATCGCTTTTTTCCTGACTGCAATACACCCGTACTTGCTCCATCTGATGCTTTCCTGACTGATGTGAAAGGTTTTTGTTGACGCCATGTCTCTGTGAGCCTCTTCATTGTTTACAAATTCAAAGAGGCAGTTGACATCTGTCATCTCATTATTTTGATATGATGTATCCCTTTCCTACTTGAAAAGGAAAAGGACAATGGTGTAAGAAATCTTACTGCTTCAAGTGTATGCCAACAATGTTGTTTAAGGAAAACTTCAATTGGTATTGGCAGTACACTGACCGTGTTTTTCAACAAATGACAAAAATATTGGCCATGTTTCAATCTTTTTAGCTGTCATGCATTGACTTATTTTATCATCTTTTACTCTTCGAATGAATTAAACTGTCTTTCATTAGCATAGGAATATCTAGCTAAGAAAATCGTAACTTCAATTGGTAAATAAAGTTGGATTGCTGTGCATTTTAGACTCTGCATGAAGCCTATTTTATCAGATTATATCTGAATTCTGAAGTCAGAGCGAAAACTGAAAATGATTTGGAATTCAGTGTAGAGACTTACATAAGAACATTAAAGTATCGTAACAACATATTATCATCACCAACTTGAAACAACAGCATTTTTACTTGTTACAATTCATTACTTTTTCGAATAATTATAAAACCTGATTTGTAAAAAATCAGCATTTCAAAAGAGCCGCCCACGGCGGCCATCTTGAATTCAAAAGTGGTAAATTTTATGTTTACGGATGCAGATTAGAAGCATTTTTATATCATTCTTTAAAAAACAAATTTTGGATAATGAAATTGTTTTTAAAGGTAAAATATGATTTTTAACACCTCAATGTTTACATATCGCTTATAATGCGGTTAATTATGACAACTCTATAAATAAGTTTTCGTTTTAATACAGAGAGACCGAATTTAGTTCTCAACTTGGAATTGTGGGTAGATATTGGCGCCAAATCAAAACAAAAACATTGCTGAGGTTAATTTAAGAAGAATTGAGGTATTTAGCGATCATGATACTTACAAGCCTTGTTAACTAATTATTCTACATGTAGATTGTAATTTTGGGTCAGTTCGGTTTCATTGAAGCGAAGGAAATGTGTCAATGTTGATAAAATAAGGTTAGAGAGCGAAAAGGTGGCCTTTCAACTAAATCCGTATTATTGAAATGACGTTAAAACAACTGCACGATATTTTGCAAATTAGAATCAGTCTGGATAAATTAATAGGTAATTCTCGAGATCACTATAGGACGTCTTTCAGATGCATTTAGAACTCCCTCATTATCAGTCATCACTGCTTTCTTTTTGACTTTTGAATAGACCTAAATGAAAATGGGTTTTTTATGAGCTAGTATAGGAATCTTTAGCTCAGAAAATCATAACTTCATTTGATGAATAAAGTGGGATTACTGTGCATTTTAGACTCTGCATGAAGCCTATTTTCACAGGGGAATGTTTCTAAGTTATGGTCAATGTGAACCCAATCTATAAAGAGGAGGATAAACACTTTGACTACTATATCAGAAAACTCTCTTTAGCATCTCAGCAACATTGAATTCGTCTCAAATGATAAAGACTTCTGAGTCTAGATGTTGCTGATGTATAACATCTAGAATAGTAGAGTTGTGAAGCAAAGGACAATTCACAATGTCTCATAACGATACATCTCGATACAAAACATATTCGGATGTACACTAATTTCAGGATATGTGGAGTACCATCTCGATACAAAACATATTGGGATGACACTATTTTCAGGATATGTGGACTTGAGTACCAGCCATGGTTCCAGTCGCTGAATGGCTGAAATATTGCCCAAGCGGCGTTAAACAATAACTCACTCACTCCAGGCGCACCGCAATTCATAGCCACAATGGTTTTGCGGGCTTTCTCCCTGCAATAATACTAGGAGCTGTGATAAAAGTGAAATACTCTTTAAAGAAGTCTTAAACCCCAAATCACCTCAACTCACCTATTTTCAGGAGGTTCTTTTTACAAAGAAAGAATAAGGATTGACAAAAACCTTGATTTTTATGCAAAGTAAACATAAGTCATGATATGTATCAGGATACCGAGACCATATACAAAATTTATGTTGTCAGACATCCTGGTATATAAGCGAATATGAATCCGCTCTCCCTCCTTCATAATACCCTGATCTCTTTCAAGCCAAAACTCTTGTATCGCTAGAACAAGCAAATAAGACGACTTGCATTTTTAATTTTAGATATTTCATTGGCTGAAAACAATAACAGGTGAGCATAGCCACGAATATCAAGCCGCCAGGCGTACAAGGGCTTTAGCCGAAAGAGATAAGGGTGTTAGGAAGGAGCGAGAGCAGATTCAAATACACTGATTTGGCAGGATGGTTGTCACATTAAAAATCCGGATGGTCAATACGATATATCATCACAGATCTAACGTCCAGCATGCTAAACTGTTCAAAATTGATATAACTGGTACTCCAAATGACAAGTTAAAAATTTTGGAATATATCATCCAGCTGGCATTTATTTGTACCATTCTATTTATTTTATTTGTAGAAATTACAGAAAGGCACTAGCACTAATGTCCTGCTAAACTATAGTGTATCTGAAGACCATCTATTTTATCCCTTTGATGCCTATATGCTGCTGGAGGATCTGGTGATTTGAAATGGTCTGCAAATCTGCAGTTCATTTGACAATCATAAGTTCCAAAAGTATATTTAATGGACCTTTCCTGCTCTGTGACTGAATGTAATTTAATGTATTCATCTTAATCAGCAGTGAGAGTCTGGCAAATTTTGTTGGTTTTTATTGACACAAAATGTAGCTTGAAAAATATCTTATTATTTAGTCTTATTTAATGAAGGATGAAGGTTGCGACCCCTGAGATATCATGGCATGGGAAGGAGCCTGTATACAGTGTTGACTTCCAGCCAGGAAACAGAAGCATTCAGCGACTTGCTAGTGCATCTGTCGACAAACTTGTTAGGGTATGTATTTCAGTGGTTTTCTTTTGTTATATGTACAAGATTGTTGCAGAGAGAGTATGTAGTACATTCATACATTGTCTCATCTTAACAAATACTAGAATATTTAATAAACATTTCCATTAAATATGTAACATATAGAAATAAGCTTGTTGAAATAAAGTATTCATCATTTTTATAGTTTCATATTTAGTCTAGAGATATGTAATGTTTATATTTATAGATAGATAAATATGAATCATTATGTTTGAGATGTAACATTATACTTCCAGATTATATTCACGATGAATATGCTCTTTTGAATGCCTTAAATTCTTCTTTCATTCCAGATGTGGCAATTTAAAGTTGATAGTGAAGGAAAAATAGATGTTGACTTTCTTTCTAACCTGCGACGTCACACCCGCTCTGTGAATGTGTGCAGATTCTCTCCAGATGGTCTGTTTCCTCAACTATGGTCATGAATATATTATGCTTAATATTATAGAATAGTAGTGCAGAAAAGAGTTACACAACTGCCATTCTTATAAACCGAGCTAGGGTAAATTGAAAGTACATGAAATACATTTATTCGGATATTTAGGCAGTTTGACAATCGGAAAACAGTCGGGAATGTTAGATTTTCAAGTGCTGAAAAGCGTACAAGCGAAATAGAATTAGCCTGCACCAAAGAATACGGGGCAAACTCGCTGGTTGGCTGATTTGAATTATGTCAGAGGCAAACCTGACGGCTCACGTAATGGAGCCTGGTGAGATCTACACACGTAATGTAGTGGAGCATTTAGATTTCATTTTAATGAGATTGCACAACTGCCATTCTTGTATCACTCAGCTAATTAGAATTTCCACTTTGAATGTATGTCTGTTTATTTATTATTTGTTTTTCAAGATCAATTGGTTCTGCTGTTTTTCAGGTGACACCCTGGCGTCTGCAGGAGATGGTATGTCTGACATTGTCACAACTTATCTAAATCAACTGAATCTGAATCAATTCATATTTAGTAAATTATTTTGTATTGTGATTGTAGTCTATGGCTATGCTTGTTTGGTAACCCCGTATGCCATTGGAAATGACAAAAGCGGCAAATCACTTGATTGATAACCAGCGTACACCTCAGGAGCACGCCGGATTCGCCGGTTTGAAATTAAAGGCGGACAATTATTTTCGTTGCGACTATTCCACAAATACTTTATAATCATCATTTTTTTTTTTTAAAACAACTCAAAATGATTTAATTGGCAATACATATAATTTTTAAAAACCATCCATAACCTGATAGTAACATTTAAAGTCATATTTCAAAATGTTTGAAAAATATTTATATCATATAGATGAAACGTATTTTGAAACTAGTCTGAGGTATGATAACTGCTTCCTGTGTGAACGCCAGCATACGTACGCAGATTCCATATCCCAAGTATATGCCGCTTGCATCAATCAAGCATAGCCATTATCTTATTAGTATCTAGTGGTTGAAATTTAAAGCCCAGTCTTATCATTAATATGTTGTTTTGAATGTCTTGAGTCGCCGCTAATGGCTGAAATATTGCCCAAGCGGCGTTAAGCAATAACTCACTCACTCATTGAATGTCTTGAGATGTTCATTTGATGCAAGATGTGTTCATAATGTGGTCATTCTTTTTCTACCAGACAATGTGATACTGTTTTGGCGTCTAAGTGACACTTCAACACCTGCCAACAATTTATTCAACGAGGAGGATGAAGACAATAAAGAAACATGGGTCACATCAACAACACTCAGGTAATGTTCTGACGGAATTACTACCAAAATACTTTTACGACCTCAAGACTGATTATATATTAAGGTAAATAAATTACATACGTTGATGTGTCCAATTTATACTTTGTGAACGTCTCACTTAGATACCAACTAAATCATCTATAAACAGATGCAGTCATACAACCTAGAAAATATAGTGTGACATATACTACTGTTTAAGTTTAAACTCACTATGAAATGAGAGTTCAAAATCTTCCTTGACAGATGTTTGCTTGCTCAGGGCTTATCTTTATACCCAAGTGTCATGTATGCCACTTTTATAGATCTTTAAAAACATGTGCATCATGCAGCTTTACTGGCAAATGCTCAGAGAAAGTCCTTGGACTTTGCTGAAAATTACCGTTTTCATGTCATTCGAATGACCTCAAATCCAGCGTCCAATGTGGACAAAGTAACATTGCTTGGGACAAATGTTATGTGTTAGGTTTCCTTTTGTCATGGTTACTGCTCAATACTCTGCTTTGTACTCTCTGCACTAGAAACAAGGATATTACATTCAGCATTGAGTCTTAAGTTTTCTCAGGTGGTGTATTTTCTGAAGCCGGTAAGAATTATTCTGTTGACGTAAGCTTCTGGTTTCTAAGAAATGTTGACTATGATTTGCTGTCATTGATAAGGTCTGTTAGTTTAATAATCACATGCTTGATGTTGGGTCTAAAACATTTTATGACCTTTATGGTAAAAAGGACAAATGACGTGTTTTTTTATGATGACATGCTCACAACTATTATTTTTGCATGAATTTTTCTGTTTTTCACATATGACATAAACAAATACAGCAGATAATAAGCGAGACATTGCTCAAGAATGGGACAGCTCAAAAACTTTTTTAACATGATCTAAAAAAAATAAAAAAAGGTAAGAAAAAAGTTCCATTCAAATGTGAGCTATACCTTGTGTAGATTGTTTATGATTTTGACTCTCACATTGATGTGTTTTGTAGAGGTCACCTGGAGGATATTTATGACTTATGCTGGTCCGCTGATGGTCGCCAGCTTCTGTCAGGGTCTGTAGATAATAGTGCAATACTGTGGGATGCCACAAAAGGTAGGTCAGGTTTCTTATCCATTGATTCATTCAGTGTGAGAAGTCAAAATATGTTTGTTTTCATAACTTTATTAAGAGGACTTAGTTAGAAAACTAAGAAAAGTCAGCTTTTGTTGTTATGATTTAGGGGGGCGGGATAGCGCGTTCGGCTTCAGATCAAGAGGTCCGTGGTTCAAATCCCGCCCGGGCTCGGCAACTTTGTCTGAGGTAGAGAACTGTTCTACACGCAGTAAGGTTTGGGTGCAATGCTACACTGAGTTTCAACGTAGTACCACCCATGGTTTGCTAGTGACAGCTGATGCTCGCAGGTTTCACCGCAATGCATAGCCACAATGGTGTTGCAGACTTTCTCCCTGCAATGATACTAGCAGCCGCAGTAAAAGTGAAATAATCTTGAAAGCGGCGTTAAACCCCAGCTCACTATTGTTATGATTTAATTGAGGTAGGGTTTGTATATTAATCTCTAGTCTACATTGACTATCAATATCACGTGTGAAATTCAATTTGTGCATTCAGTTTACCACAGACTAAGTTAAAAATGTTAACTGAACAAAAATATTGATATATGGAAATTTCAAAAATAGGAATAACGATCTTTTTAATCGTTGACAGTGATCAAATATTAAAATTCCCATGTCTGTAATTAACTTTATCCAGTATTTATTAGGATTCATTTAAATGGCTGATGAAAACTAAATTGAGCGTCAGCCAAGTTGTTATTTTGAAAAATCAATAGTTATAGGGTACTTTTCATCTGATTTAATCTCATTGTTTCAGATACAAAGCTTGCTCTTTTCAACGACCACAAGAGTTTTGTGCAGGGTGTAGCGCTCGATCCACTGAATGAGTTCGCTGCTACTCTCAGCAGTGACAGGTATGTCACTCATCAGGATTAACTTCCCCTGCAAGCCATAACTTGTACCATTCTCCATCACTGGCTAGTTGAAGCCTTTCTGCATTGCGCTTCATCTTTTAGGTGCCGGTTCTTTAGCGTACTTGGCTTAGACCTGGCAATCCAAAAAGAAACCACCTTGAGGTTCTGATAATCTCTGATGTGAATACTTTACTTAAACCACTAATCCTTGTGATATGCAGAACAGCTTCATGGTGACTGGTATTAAACCTTGCTTTGGCAGTTGTAACAGGGATTAAAAACATGATCCCATGTCAACTGATGGATAAATTTCTATTTCGAGCCACTTAACAATCCATCTTGATCGCTTCTTTGTTACTTACTTTTATTTGTAAAACACATGCTTCTCGGACAGTGCACAAATGTGATATTATTTCTTGAATTGTATGGGTTTAAATCTGTTGAGGTTTATCCATTAATGCTTGGGATAAAAAACAACATACACCAATGTTCCATTAATCTCTGACATAGCCACGATTACAGCTCATAGACAAAGCCTCAGTCTGTTGACATATCCAATTGCTATCATTATACCATATCATTCTCAATCAATTCTTAAAAAATCATTAATAACCATGACCATGTAACCTCCAGATCCTGTAGAGTTTACAATACAACAACCAAGAACTGCGTACAGACCGTCTCCAAGATGACGATACCACAAGCAAATCCCGACCCTGAGGTAAAACCAAAGGCTTTCCGAATGTACCATGATGACACAATGCGCTCCTTTTTCCGCCGCTTGACGTTCACCCCTGACGGACAGTTGCTCATTACTCCAGCCGGTTGTGTCGAACAAGGAGACAAAGTAACCAACGCTACATTCATCTTCACACGGAACTGTCTCTCAAAGTAGGTTTCTTGATCTCATATAAAAAGAATTTTCCCATTTTTTATGCAGTTATACGAAGGTAAGGGAGTAATAATTAGATAAATATCACTTGATATAACATGGGTAGAATAATAAGCATATTCATTTAAAAAAAATAAAAAAATCTTATTGTTTTTGTATTTTCTTGAAAATTTTGAATTAATTTTAAATTAAGGAAGATCATGTTTGGTAAAATCACTTTTATAATTACTATTTACTTTAACATCCTAAAGATAAAGCATAATAAAATCTTTTCAAATGGACTACTGATAATGAAGAGTTATCTCCCTTCCACAGACCAGCCCTCTATCTTCCAAGTCCATCGAAACCAACGATAGCAGTGCGAACGTGTCCCCAACTGTTCCAGCTTCGTCAAGTTGAAAATAAAAATATCAATGGTTAGTTTTTCAATTCATTTGATCAAAGCATGATAACAAAAAATTCTATTAGTTTTACAAAATCTGTGACAATATTTATGAAAGTAAAGTTCTAGTCATAATTGCCTTCCTTCAAAACTGTTTTCATTTTAAAAACTAAAACCAAGATTGATAAGTTTTGGGGTTTTTTTTTCAATTGTGTGCCTGTTGTACATTATGATGTAGTCAATGATTTTGTAAACTAGAGCAAAGATTTGCCTCCTGCCAGTTTTTTCTGATGTTGCTGTTTCCAGGAATTGTTGGCATGTTAAGAACTTCTATCAATTTTGTGACTATAATTTTGACTTTGTCCTTCATTACAGATCAAGAGAATAATAATTTGAATGAGTGGGAGAAATATTCTACATTATTTTGGTAAGTCGTGTGACAATTAAAAATCTCAGGAATGAGACCAAAAGACCTCGACTATATAGAGGCCTCAATAATGAAATACCTTATGACCAAATCTGTCTTACATTTCCACCAATGATGATATTTCCATGCTAATGGTACATGTGGTACCGACAATCTGACTTTGTGAAGATTTCTGCATGGGGCCATCTGAGGTCAAGATATGTTTTATTGTATACTATTGACATTATTTTTACCAAAACAATCCTTCTTTTTAAAAATTGTCAATAAAACTATAATCTACATACTGAAACATAGAAATGTGTTCCTCTGTAAAAGCAATCTTTGGAATTGTGTTTTATTTACAATTGTTACTTACTTCAAATTTCACCATGCACTTTAAGGGGTTTTTTTAAAAATTAAACTTGATGCTATTTCATTGAATCATCAAGTTTTAAGCGACAGGTTTTTTTATGATTTTTAATTTTAACTTGATACTATTTCATTAAACCATCAAGTTTTAATTGTCGTGTCATACGGGTGTCTACACATGGTGGGTGAAAATAGCTGCCTCCTGCCAATTGATGTTTACATTAAGATTGGTATAGTTGCCAGAGGAGAATTTTATTAAAGTTTGAAGTGCTGGTCGATTTTGAACAATCCCCATTACTAATTAAAGACTAGAACGTGTTATGTGCGCTGATGACACAGTATTTATAAATGATGATATTGTTTTGTTGCAGTTTACCCTACCGTGTGGTGTTTGCTGTAGTAACAGAGGATGCTGTGTTACTGTACGACACGCAGCAGACCACGCCCTTCGCATACGTCAGCAACACACACTACCTGCAGATGACAGACATAACATGGTATGGTCACCTGTATGAAAAAACCTTCTTTATCATGCTGGACAAGGGCTCTTTGGATTTTAATGATCAATATTTTATCCGTATATAGAAAAAGCATATCATCTACCATATTGATATTTTTCATATTCTATATTATAATATTCTATTTTATTATATTCTTGGATGTTCAAAGCTCTCTTAGTTCTATGATAGTCGTAAGTCAATGTTAGTTTATGGTACTTACGACTATCTAAGTGCCATTAGAGCTACAAAAATCTCGGCCCTGGCCATGAAAGTGCTCATGAAGCTTCAAAGATGCCTAGTATATCTAAAGCTAGTGACATGAGCAGCAGTATTTCAGTTGTTCTCTATATTGTCTCAAGTTTTAATTTGGATCAGTTTTGAATCCTAAGAGGATAAATTATTTTGAATTTGACCAATGATGATATTTCCATGCTACTGGTACAAGTGGTGCCAACCCCCTGATCTTGCTGAAGACAGCTGCATGGGGCCATCTGAGGTTGCTTGACTGAAAAGATTTCAAAATACATTTGATTGAAGCTAAAATTGGATTTATCTCTCCTTATCCAATTGTAGAAGAATGTCCTTTTGCTAGTTGAAAACATGTAGAATGAAAGTTTATGTTTGCTTTTGTTGATTTGTGATTTCTAGGCCAAGTCAATTGATGAAATGGTGAATTATATAATTTGCTAGTAAACTGTGGGTATATTTCAATGAAAATGATCTGCTATCAGTCGCTAGTAAAAAAATAACAAAATAACTTGATTTTAGTTGCTGATAACAAGGTTCTAACATCATCTAAAAATTGCTCTGACTTGAGACACATTCATAACATCATACAGTGCAAAGGAGACAGGCTTGTGCTGAAGCCACCTCAATAAAAGTGGAAGCCGATTTTGGTGAATATGCAAAGATAAAAAGAAGAATGTCTTTTCTTGACAAAACCATGTTTATTTGAACCACTCAGGATAATATGAACTCCTACCTCACTCATACCTAACAAAAGCCAAATATTACCTACATACTTTTTGTTTATATCTTACACGATCTCATTGTTTTCCTCTAAGGTCGAGTGATGGGAGAATGTTGGTTGTCTCATCAACTGACGGATTCTGCACTCTAGTCTCGTTCGACAAGGATGAGTTAGGAGTTCCGTACGTACCTCCAGAGTCTCCTCCAGAAACAAAGGACATGGACACAAACGAAGGAAAATCTGAGAAAGAAATGACAAAAAATGTTTCCACAGAAATACTAAAAGTGCCAGAAATAAGCCCAGATAAATCTGTAAGTAACTTAACATGATACCGATCTGTGTTTGTTGTAAAACATTTTTCATTTTGTCATCTGGGCCTCTTTTCACAAAGCACTAAGGTGACTGTAAGTCCTTGAAGTAACATTAGTGAAATGTTAAAGAATGGGAGTTAAGGTTAACCTTAGTTAAGGTTGCTTTGTGTAAGGAGACCCTGGTCATTATTCATGTGTACTCTTCTTTTGTGCAACGCCTTAATTCATAGTGAGGTCTTTTAGAAATGCAAGCTGAATGTTGGATGTTTAACTATGAGAAAGTCTAGAAGATGGTTTTACATGATTGTAGACATGATTTTCAGTACAAATCATTCATGTTAATACAAAAGGGTTATGGTGTCATTGATAAGTATGTGACTTGGTTTGGTAGGGTTATATAGGTCATGTATGTGACTTGGGTTGGTAGGGTTAGATAGGTCATGTATGTGACTTGGGTTGGTAGGGTTAGATAGGTCATGTATGTGACTTGGGTTGGTAGTGTTAGATAGGTCATGTATATGTTAATTATCCCCCGCCCAACGTAGTTGGCAGGGGATATTGAAATGGTCTCCGTCCTTCCCGATAATGTTTCCGGAGCACAACTCCAAAACTGTGAGACCTAGCTCGACGAAACTTGGTATGTGCAACGGGCATCATGCAGAGATGTGCCTTTTGGTGTTTTCAACTTCTTTGCATTTTTATTTTTACCCGTTTCCATGGAAACGTAACATAGGATTTCGTTTCCGGACCACAACTCCAAAACTGTGAGACCTATCTCGACGAAACTTGGTATGTGCAACGGGCATCATGCAGAGATGTGCCTTTTGGGGTTTTCAACTTCTTTGCATTTTTATTTGTACCCGTTTCCATGGAAACGTAACATAGGATTTCGTTTCCGGACCACAACTCCAAAACTGTGAGACCTAGCTCGACGAAACTTGGTATGTGCAACGGGCATCATGCGGAGATGTGCCTTTTGGGGTTTTCAACTTCTTTGCATTTTTATTTTTACCCGTTAATGTTTCCGGAGCACAACTCCAAAACGGTGAGACCTATCTCGACGAAACTTGGTATGTGCAACGGGCATCATGCAGAGATGTGCCTTTTGGGGTTTTCAACTTCTTTGCATTTTTATTTTTACCCGTTTCCATGGAAACGTAACATAGGATTTCGTTTCCGGACCACAACTCCAAAACTGTGAGACCTAGCTCGACGAAACTTGGTATGTGCAATGGGCATCATGCGTAGATGTGCCTTTTGGGGTTTTCAACTTCTTGTATTTATTTTTCTAAGATACTTGTGACTGTTCAAATACAATAATATGCAGGACAGTCGGGTTAAATGTATCACAAAAATGCATCACCAATATTTAAAATTGGTCATAACAAGTCACTACAACATCATGATTTCTTAAAGGTTGTTTGTAGAAAAACAACATGATCACTGTTCAATATTCCACAACTAGTATCCTTAACTACCCTTTCCCTTTGGCGGGAGATATAGCTGACTCTGTCTGCTTGTTTTATTTGATTTCATCTTCTGCATATGTGCAAGGGGATTTGATTTTCATTGAAAGCAATTTATTGTCTTAAATTTGTAATAGGAATGAAACTCCTAAGCTGGTGAGAAGTTTTTACTTTCATCATCACATATGGTATAGTATATTAAAACCAAAACTGTTTTAATTTTATGACAGTTAAAATTATGCTACTGTAATATTAGTTTGATAATTATTAAATAACAGTTATATCCTTATATCATTAAACAGTTGGCAACTTGCATTGTTAGAGTTATGCAATTACAAAAATCACTTCATGTTTAAAATTCATTTTCTATATTGGTCTTAGGGCCTACATACTTCAAGTGAATGAAGTTATGGCAAGTTAATATGATGACCAAACACAGTACATAACTTTATCTTATGAATCCTGTCCCCAGCAGATGTCCAGTTCTGATGCCCAGGCTATGGAGGTGGATGCAGGAAGTGAGGACTTGGTATTGCTCCTAGACGACTCGACTAACGATGCATCTGTCCACGACAAGAGCGGCGACAAACCAGACAAATCTGTGAAAACTTGTAATAATTCTGCTAATAATGTCATCTCGGTGAAACCCTTGTCGTCAAACAAATCAGCTGACACAAAGACACCTCCTGGACTCTCTGTTAAACCCGTCGGCAACACTTCTGGCGATTCTTCCAATAAGCCTAAACGCATTCAGTTTCAAACTATATCACTCTTGAAACCCAAATAAATCTAGGTGTGGATTTTAATCAATGAGTCATTGAAATGTTCATCACTTCATTTAGTACTGCGAAATAGATCATTGTCATGAAAGTGCTGAAATGTTCATGAATATAACATTTACTTCAATGAACCATGTATGTGAGCTATTTTATGTATGTCTGAAGTGCCATGATTTCCTTCGTTCTCTATACACTACAAAGACGAGTTCTTCTGGAAAGATAATACCTCTTGTTCTCTTTTTCTGAGATGTCATTGAAATGGATTTCATTGCTTATGTGTAATATATTGTACTGTATATTATGTACAAAGAAATAACATTGCTTTTAGATAAATAATATGTTGTCAAAGGTCTTCTTTTTATCTTTATTAACAAAACTGAATGTTGATATATATATATATATATACTTTTTTTTAAATAGCACTTTCAATTTATATACAAATGCTGATGGACATTGATTCCCTTGATAGAAGTCAGCAACTCCTTTGTCCCCCATGCCACATACTAGGGCATGATCAGAGGTTCAAAAATACCACGCCCAGGTATGGTAAACTTTCAAAGTAAGGCAACTAAACTGTACACCTCAGCTTCCCTAGGGGCATGTAAGGAAAATATTTCAATTCAACTTGCAAAAACTGTTAGCATATGTAAATTTCTATGTTGTTGGTTTTTTTATAGTGAAATTAATCTAAGTTGTTATATCCCTGTTTATAGACCTAGAAAGTTTCAGTGTTGATATCCATCAAACTTGGTCGGGTCTTTAGAAATGGTATTGTTTGAGAATTTTATGTGTGCTTCAGCCAAATTCTTTGAGTGCAGCACATTATTCAGTGAATAATTGAAAACTTCTCCACAGAGTATGTTTTTGAAGTTGAATGTGTCAAACTTCAAGAACTATCGATTGATTCTGCAAATTGGTATCATAGTGTCTGTTAGTTCAAAATAGTGTCAATAAAAAGGTTCAAGTTGTGATTTCTGTTAAAAAATGGGACAATTCACACGCCAATTACTCAGTCGTAATTTTGAAAACCAATTAATAGCAGCCACAAAGACAAATTTCGATTGGCAGTGTTTAGTTGTTCATTTAACTATTTTACATGTAAACTGGACGCAGAAATTTGACCTACTAACATTAATGGCCGTTTTTCATTTTTCATTGACAACTAGAGATCAGATCGACATAGAGTTAGAGATGAGAGTTAAGAGGGACAATTTGAATTTAACTCATATGGTACTGCGACTCCTATTTAAGACGCATAAAAAAAAACAAAATATTCTCTGTCACTTACAGACTTTCAAGCTCGGCCAAAGATTTGTCAGCTTGTATTTAAAGTTCAGAAGTTTTGTTTTGCAGTTGAGGTTGTTGTCTTTCAGTATTATCTTCCCTTGCCTTGCCTGGAATCAAATGCACAAAAAAGAAGTCACTTGATTAAATTGTAAACAAAGTTTATTCGACGAAATTCAATATGAAATGTAAGGAATTTGGCACACACAAAGCCATGCAGCTATTGACCATACTCTCGTGATGAGAAGATTTGCTAAAACTTTTCTTATCAGAAAATATCTTGAGATGATAACAATTTCACTTCAAGATAAAACTAGACGTTCTGTGTAAGTAATATTTTGTAATTGTAGATAAAGTACAAATAGATGTAAACCAATTTTAATATTGTAAGACATATTTGTTGAAAATATTGCACAAATTGTTTGTAGCTCAACTATATGAAATTAATATCAGGTTTTGGCTATAGCTAATTACTATTTTCAATGAATTATTTCCAATTTCCAGCAAAGTTACAAACTTGAATATTCCCATTAACAAAAATCTTATTTGTTATAAGGTTAAGAAACAAATATCAGCGGATATTGTAATTGATGATTGCACTTAACTGTTACAAATTAACTCCAAAGACAAAAAAGCAGCTTAAACAGAAAATTTTGTCATCAATTTGACAAGAGGCTTTGTCAAGTACTAAAAACAATTTTCACCTGATTTTTTCTCTTAATGCAACAACTTTACATCTAGAGGATTTGATCATTTACCTAATAATGTCTCATTTCTAAGACTTAAAAATTAAGAAGTATAAAAATCTTTTACTGCAGCTTAATATACCAAAGTTTGATTGCAACAAGTATTCTTTAACTATATTTGTGAATAACCAGTAAACTTCATCATTAAATCAAGAATCAATCGATAATTACGTAAATTCACTTGAAGATAAAGCGATTCTACGTGAGCATTTATATTATTGAATTGAATGAAAAACTTGTATAAGTTCTGTATCAAAATAAAATATTTTGGAATGTTTCTCAAAACTATCAGAAAACATAAAATGCAAGATTAAATGAAATACTGTTTTATAGCTTTACCAATATGATACGGATTTCTGCAGAGGAAATTGGATTATGAATTGGACGAAAAGATGATATTTCATTTGAGGTTTTACATTCCCTGAAGGGACATGGGTAATATTAGCTTAACTAGGTTGGCGGGTCATGGACAAAACCAAATTGAGATTCATCAAAAATATCGGTGGGTAAATTAAAGCCAAGGAAATCAGAATCATTCAATTGGCATACAAAAATCCTGGATCATCACTTTAAAACATCAGAAAGAAGTTAATTACATGTAAGTAGTTAATTAATCACATCTACTGTACATCACTACCCTTAAGTCACTATCTGATTCACTGTTACCACACAGCAATAATAATAATAATAACAATGGGCATAGAATAGACAGTTTAAAAATAGATTACTTTAACAAACAAAAATAACAAAAAAGCTTATATTCAAAGTACATGTGGATCTCAAAAGTTTCAAGTAGAATTTGTACTGGCATTCTAATGCTAAATTGTCATATTCTTTTGTTATGGATCCTCTGTGAATATCTGTTTTACCAAATACTACTTTTACATACTTCAAAGCATCTGTTTACTAAAACTAGATACAATGCAGAAAATTTTAATTCGATATACCACTTTGGCAAATGGCCTGATAAGAACCCTTTTCTTAAACTTCAAGCAAATTTGATTGCCCCTCCCCTCAAAATTCCAGATTACACTTGAAAATCAGTGGGGGGTTTTCTTTGACCCCCAAAAGAATATTTTACAAATGTAAAGCTAGTAGACAATTTCCATCAAATACAAATAAAAATGTGGAAATGCAAAACCCAAAATAAAGATATATATTTATAATGATTATTTTAAGCCATATTTATTTCTTGTAAAAAATGTAATCCTTATACATCTAGTAATCTTCTTAATCCTTTTTAGAAAAAGATCTCACTGTGGATGTGGGATAGTGAAGTTAAAATGTTGATCATCTTAAGCCGAAGATGCTAAAAAGGTACAAGAATTTAGCTTTGATAAGCACCCCTTAAAAGGGGTATCCCAATTCCACCCCTTGAATACTTTCTTGGGGCTCGTTGGGCTGATTTAGGTATCACAAGTACAAGTTGAATACACTTTAAAAATGGCGACTAGAAGAAGGTAAAAAGGCATGGATCAACAACTCATGGAACAATGTCTTGTATTGACAAACATTCAAAAGATAATGACTCAAATATGGACAATATCATGACTAGACTTATGTTAAAGTAAATGACTGAAACAATGTCAAATTTACAAATGACAATATTTGCATAGCTGTTTAAGGAATAGAACCATTGTCTACACAACAATATTTGCACAGAAATGTCACGGGAGAGAAGGTATCTCATTAGTAAACAAGGTTATATCACACAAATCTTATATAAACAAGAATTGATATGAACTGTGACCGTGAAGATAATGATGACACACGTGAATGTACATGAGGGAAGGATCACGTGAAATTTTACAATTGCAATTAATTTTTACAAATTTATCCAATTATAAGCTGCGCTCGAATAAGCTTATTGGAATTTTTCTGAGGTCTAAAGCTGCTAGGATCTGATTGGCTGCTCTCCATTTTCTTGAAACTATGTCCACATTTAAGTTTCTCCTAATAGTTCTATACTCTGATTAATAGCTCTATTTTTCAAAATTCTTTCTAAATGTCTCGTTTTCTTTCTTGTTCTTATCTGTTATCAGAGTTTTATGATTTCAAACTAGTCACAATATGTTTGAAATGTCTCTTTTTACGTAATTTTGTAGCACATTTCTGTTTCATCTCACTGTTCGACGTTTTGGTAAAAAAACTATTAGTTGGTGTTCATATTTCATTCTTTTTTTCTATGTAATATTTTATCAGTTAAATGTTCATGGGTTTTTTACGCGTTTGTCGTCATATGATTCTTTTTAGGCTATTTCACTATCCATCATTTTAATGTCTGTCTGAAATTCTTTTGGTTTATTTTTCTTTCACATTGAATAATGTCAGCATGATGAATAAACTACAAAGAGAGATGAAACGCCTTTATTCAAACTTGCTGTGATTTTTATGAAACCTCAACCACATTTTAGCTGCCAACCTACATCACCATAAATTATTTGATTAAAACTTTGAAACAACTGAGGCTGCTTGCATATTGCTGCTTTGATATCTTTGGTATCCCTGCAGATAGCTGATCTTTTAACTTCACCTCTGCTCCAATGATAATTCCTAGTTAACCAGGTTTTATTTATTCAATGCGCTGCAAATGATTATATGTAGAAACATCGAAAACCTCACCTAATAATGTCTCCCTAAAACATTCCATTATTGTGTTGCAATGAATTCTGAAATAAACACCACATATCTTGCTCAAATATAGTTAATGTCAAACATTGACATTATGGTTACAAATGCATCATTTAGTCACTATTTGATGGCCGTTTGTAATCCCAGTGTTTTATTTAATTGTTTCCTAGAAAAAAATTATTTGATGACTTGAATATGAGTAATTGCTCACTCCTTAAATACTCAAGCAGTGATACGCATGAGGTTAAAACAACTCAGAAATATCTGCACATACATTTCAGGGCTCCAGATAATTATTTGGACACAGGGGTATTTCACTCCTCAAAATATAAATTGAGGAGTAAAATTACCACATGAAAAAAACTAGGAGTATTTCAAGGTTTATCGTTTATCAGATCCTCATTCCAAGTTAGCATCTTTGTCGATGTAAGTCGTTGATTATATTTTCCACACGTTTAATCTGTAAATATACAAGTGATTTCTTTTTGACGAAATATAATATCGGTAATCTTTGTTTTCATGCAGGTTGGTATCAAGTTGACTACCATTCGAGATGTAAAGATAAAGCATGTAGAAATGAAACTTTATTTTGACATGTCATGATTACTCCTGTAAACAAATTTGTGACTCGTATTCTGGGAAAGTTCTGCGTATCTGTAACTCATTGATTTCATTTTTAATGCGTATATCTGAATTACCTGTGCGTATTTTACGCAGATATGCATCTTATCTGGAGCCCTGTATTTCCTCTTTTGAATTTTATTTGAGAAATTATTATTCACCTGATCCGTGAGAAATTGTGTTGTCCAATCACACGGAATACAATCTAAACAGGACATCTTCAAGTTCAAAACCAATACTGACGTGTAATCTGATGCAAAACTTTATTCCTTTTGCTTTGTAACATTAACTCTCTCTCATTTTAAATTTTGATTTATGAAAAGATTGAAGAGAAGCAATAAATGCTCATGAGTTGAAAAGTAATAAACACATTGATATTCTTGGAAATAGTTCAACTATTTGACAATCACGAATATTGGTTGGCGGGATATGCTATTTTGATGAAACTCAACTCTTTGTCAAATTTTAAGAATACTGAATAAGATTATACTTTTGATAGTGATATGAAATAATTGGATGTCAGTACAAAAATAAATCAATACATAAACAATCAAAAAACAAAAATATTTTAACTAACATTGGAAAATTTATTAAGTATCAACATTCAACAAAATATATCGAAACTTTCAAAGCAAAAACGCTTTCTTTAAGTCAGATAATCATATTGAATAAGAATGTTTTGAACATTACTGAGACTGAGTGACATATTTTATACAAGAAGTGTCTTTTGTAGTAACCTGAGCTTTTCAAGTTCTACAATTTCCAATTCTATTGCAAATTTAGCTAGTGAGATAAACAACATGTAAAAGGAATTGTCCCTGGATTCTCCATTAGAGAAATTATGTAACAATGTAAGTACCTAGATAAACAACAATCAATTCACAAACAAATAAAAACAGCCATATTACTGTCACCATAATCTGATGAATATGGAATTAATTCAATAATTATAACAATATGATTACAATTCATTGCCCAATCTGTTTTTTATTTGGAATTCAAATTTTAACAATACCTTTAATTATGAAACAAGGTTATTTAACTTTTAGAAACAAAATAAAATATTTCTTACAGAATCTTTTTGTCCTTATTCCATAAATGTTTACAATGTTTTCCTCGAATGTAAAAAAAATGGATTTCTGACCAGCATATATTATTATCATATATATTGTAAAAAATTATATATTGAATTGAAATATTTCAAAACAAAACAAAATTTCATGAAAATCCATACAAATACTCGGAATGTGACCAAATGACATTAGGAAGTGTTCCATCAAGAAATGAAGCTCATGATCTTTGCAGAATGATTCTCTGAAATGTATTTGAAACAAATCCAGATTGAGCTAGACGAATACTAAGTCTGTGACATATACAGCTGTCTGGTTTGCCAGAATCACAGATAAAAAGTCTTATGAGCACAAAACTGTTGGCAGTAGTTGAGACTGTTACTTCAGTCTCTGGGTAACATTGGCAAGAGCCACAGCAAATGCTTGGATGGCTGTGAAAGGGTACTGAAAGTCCAGAGTGTATGCATTGCTGTCAATTCGACCAAACTGCATTACCTGAAAACATAACAGCAAAGATAAACTTTAGAGCTGAATTATCGGAGATGTGAGGAGAAGAATGTATGGTTTATATCTTTTCAAATGCCAATGGCAAGCATTACTTTTTGGTCTTTCATGTTACTCATTATCTTTTCCCTGCATGAAATATCTCAAGCAGCGCTGAAACCTTGTCTATGAATTATCTCAAAAGATTCAATTGCATGGATGGCTGTAGGATCATTTAGCAGGAAGAGGTTGTTAAAAAGGGTTTTGTTACTCTGTTGCCATATTTTGATAGTAGTAGTAGGTTGATAGTACAATCTATATAAAAACAGAGCCATTGACTCTGTAGCTCATCAGGCTCATCTTTAATTAATTTTACAAATGGTCGCAGGGTCATCATTTGGGGGCCACAGAATAACAAAATCTATAAATACAATCTCCATGAGCTAAGGAGTCTGGACAAAAAGATGAACTTTTTTTTTTAGGGCATGATTCCAGTGGTCCTTCATAGGGGTCACAGTGTCACCAAATTTTTAAGTTAGAATCCCCATCAGCTAAGGAGTCTATACACAACGTTTCAGCTATCCTGAGTTAATGGTTCTGGAGAATAAGATGAAATAATTAAAAGTTTACGCACACCATGCCATGACATAAGCCCATTGGGCCTTTCAGGCCAGATCAGCTAAAATTCAAAATGATAGAAGCAGTGACCTGTTTTCCTCTGAACTCTATCTGGAAGTTCTTGGCCGACTCCTGCGTGACTCTCCCCCCGAAGTCCAGCTGATACACCTGGCTATTCTCATTCCATAACGGAGCCTTGTTGTGCATCACAAACTGTTGACTTGTACCAATTCGACTTGGGTTGCTGCCCCGCACTCGCCGCATCTGTAGCAATATCAAATTATGTAGAATTCCTTATGCATTTGTTGGTCATTTGCAAATCAAAACATTCATTAAACTGCACGAAACACTAGCGTGACCTGAAGTCACAATGTAACTTTTGGGTAATGTTTAAAGATGGCACTATGGTTTACCTTAGCGTTACAGTTTTATTGATTTGCTTTATGAGATTAGTTGAATTTTTTTATATCTAATATTCCTTTCAGAATCTTACTAAAATACTGTAGGAACACAATTCTACAAGCAGCTAAGGCTCATGATTTTAGCATATATTTTTTGCAAAATCAGTAATTGGTTTGTAAACAAATCATAAACACTAAGACATACACTCCATCTTGAATACAACTGGATGAGGTTAGCTACATGGTAATGTTCATAAACTTGGGAATTTATCAAATCCATCCTAAAAGCTTGGGCTATGTAAGCCCTAGAAATATATAAGTTTTGAGAATATGAAGGCTGCCTTAGTTTTGAGAATATGAAAACATGGCATTTTAAGGGTTAAAATCATCTACAGTAACTTTACACTTGTTTCACACACTGGTAACCAAATCAATAAAAGCACACCAAATAGCATTTAATAAGCAGAGGCCAAGTCGGTTGATCTGAATCCCAACACAACAGGAAGTCAAAGGCTATCTATTTTTCATTTTGAAATATTTGAATGGGAACCTCCTACAAGTAGATATCTCCATGAGAAAAATAATCATTGTGGGTTGGAGATCTTTCAAACAAACACAATCAACTCTCTTGTTTCAAATCAGCCCAGGAGGCTCAAATCTTCAACAAGTATTTGTCTTTAATTAAGAGCGATGAGACTACGTCGGATGAATAAAGATCGTTAATGACAAAATGGGTCCATTCTTGGTTTCTTGCCAACAAATTCTCATCACTTTCATTGTTTTTATGTCCTTTTTTATTGGATGGAAGATTGCAAAGGCGGAACTTGACCTTCTAAAGTGTAATATTATACTCTTGAAAAGAACAATCCAGGTTAAAATCATCAGAGCCATTGGAAAGAATGAAGAAAATTTGAATTCCTTCATATCAAGTCAATTATTTTATTCAAATTTCCTTCTTTTTTAGAAAGGAATGATTAAACTGTCAAAATAGCTTCAGCCTAGAAATTAATTGAGAGGAAATATGACAAGTAAATGATTAAAGTGCAAAGAAATGGTTATTCATTTAACTTTAATTGGTAGTGTCACTCAAAATTTGTTTTATTTTATAAAATAAACTAATGGTTCTCTGCACAATTTGCTCTGTATATATTAATCAAAATCAAAGATACTGTTAACTTGATATTAATACCTTAAAAACACAAATATCTGAATCCAGGAGATGAACTGAGTTTCTTGTTCTGAAATTTCTGATAAGGTGCATATTCAATGGATCTGGTGAATATAATGGGCATGATCATGAAATGCCCATTCTTAGGCCGAGAGAACAAGACAAGAAGGACATGTTCAAGTTACTGGATGAGAAGTCCCCCCTAAGGACTTATTTGACCATATTACTCAGTACTAACACATTAAATGCCCAGATCCTGGTCAATATTATAATATTTCCTGAGTCAGACCATCAATTATTTCTTGTATCATCTGTCCCACCAAATAACCTTTAAACCCAGCTGTAGGAAAATAATCAATCTATAGCAGTAAATGACAGGCGGTGTATGGGTTCTTATCACACACCATGACAGTGCTATCCATAATATCAGTCAGGCGCATGGTATGGAGCTCTATAACACATGATCATAATATCATTGCCTGGAAAATATGTCACTCGTTGATGGTGAATAAGGGTAATAACACATTACTCAACACCACTGCTGATGCTTTCTACAAGCTTCATACAGATTTCCCTGTAAATGACAGCACTCAAATAGAAAACAGAATGCAGAACCTCACTAATCATGAAATAGGAAATGTCTAAAACCAGGATAAGCTAAAAGCCTCTTTTTTGTCAGAAACATACATCTTTTCTGACCAATGCATCAGTGTAATGATCGCTACTACACAATAATGGGTGATGGGTTTTTAAGATAATAAGAATGTTTTGAAAGTATTTTTTTCTGTAAATTATATGAATTAAAGCTAAACTTTTAGTACTAATTTTCAGTTTTCTACAGGAATGTGACCACACGATCAAACCTTATTCTCCATGGAGATAAGATGTTACTTTGAAATATTTAGCCTTATTTACCATCTTAAGTCATCTGAAGAATGGTCAGGGCCAAATGCCAAAGTTTGGTGTTCTAGTTCTAAGCTTTTTTTGGTGAAGTAGCTCTAGGAGAGGCCTGATTAACTTAAAAATCTCTAACAAAAGACTCTACAACTGTTGCTAAAACTCCTTGATTCATCAAGGACTTTATTCATTGTTTAAAACATGTAAAACTCTACAACTCAAACTAAAGAATTTGAATCCACAAAGATGGCGCCATCAATTCCAGACAGGGTAGCAGAATAGGTTTTCCCATGGGATAAAACAATTATTCAGTGGAAATTACTCTCCAAAGTGAAGCAGTCTTTAGCCATAGACTTCAAAGGTCACAAAGTCTCCATGGAATATTTTAGCCAAAAAGTTTGATGGCTAGTGTCACCCCATTACTGCTTTAGAAAAAAGTGTCACATAAGTTGTGGCCAATAAACACAGCAACTGAAGAGTAGATTATCACAATGCAAGCTAGAGTCGTGATCAAAATAAACTTTAGAGATGGTCAAGATATTTCTCATGGTTTTTTTTGTTTTTTTAATTATTTGCTTTGATTTAAGTACCCGTAGTACAACATATTATCCAAAAAAATCCAAGAGTTTGATACTAACATGGGAATGTCCTTAGCCACTAATAATGAAACAAATGAGATAAATCTACTACTTTTCATAATTTTGTAGGAAGCATGACTTTATATATAGCATATATGATAAGTAAAAAGAGTTGTGATTAACATGAAAATGTCTGCTTTCACACATTTGATTAAAAGGCAATTTTCCCGAGATTGGGCAAAAAAATTTTAAAAGTGGTCTCAATGTCTGTTTTACCTTTAATGGAATCTGTTACAATATTTAGAGATGTTAGGTACATTGTTCATGAAATGTTATGTTGACATAAATTTGAAAAGTATCTGTATATGCGCTAATATAGGCTGTAACCAAATTTGAAGACTGCAATGCTTCACAAGACATCACGTAAACAATAGTTTGAAAATCAGGCAAAGTGCTGTGATGACCTTGAAAATGAAGTCAAGGTCGCTATAAACCACTGGTGTCTGTGTAATCTCCCAATGTAGGATGTCATTAAAATCAAAGCCTTTGAATGCAATGGAAAACCATCAAAGTGCCGTTGTGAACTTTAAAAAAAGGTCATGGTCACCAAAGTCAATTTAACTGGTGTCTGCATGTATTCTCCCAATGAAAGGTGTGACCAAATCTAAAGATAATGAGTGAAACAGTGATGCATTCACAAGAATTGAGATATACGCATGTATTAACGGATGCAGCTGAATACAATGTCCCCTGTTATGCAGTGCGGTTGGGAACAATAATAGACATTTTCAAAGAATAATGTAGTGACATATAGCGTGTCGACAGTGTTGTAAATACAGAAAATGTTTTTCTATTTTTATGCATATCTATTTCTATTCTCCATTTTCTAACTCTATTACCATTAAGTTGATTACTTTTCAGATAAACCCAATCATGTTTCCATAGAAATAGGAAGAAAACATTCAACAAGTAGTATTAAATATTCCATTATCTATTTAAAAAATTTTAACCAGGAAGACAAAACAACCCAGATAATTACATATTCCCCTTATTATTTTCTCTATTTTTCAAAAAATATTCTTTTGGGCACTTGATGTCCTATCACACTTCTTTCGTAGACAAAACCAAGGTTTATCTCATCATTCAAAATCTAATTAATATGACATAAAATAATTCAAAGTGCCACAAAATTGATTTTCAAGACTGACACCTGTTGTGATTTTAAACAAAAATATTCTTTAATAATTCAAATCTTAGAGGCATGCTATGCGTCCATAAAGCATAAATTTCCAAAATACAATCTACCATAGCTATTTCCTCAATCCTATTATATCACACTGTGTAAGGTTTATAAATAATGAACACCTTACATAAATGCACATCTAATTGTGGGATTATGATGGGCACATATTCCAATTTTAGACTCTGGTTCATAAAAGTTACATGATCTCATCTGCCTTGAAAATTCTGCTACCACTGGGGTAATTGAGGTTGTTCATAAATGTCTCAACGACCAGATCCTCTAAAGTTGCCAATGTAGACCACTAGCAAGTTAAAAACAGCAAGGAGTATCATCATCACAGACAACCATGATAATTTTTGTAGAATGAAAAATTCAAAACTCAAAAATTTTGAAAACGCTTCATTAAAGATCGACTGAAATGACCCATGGCAACTTTCGTGATTCATAAAATACGTATTCTAATTTGCCAGTAACTTGAGTTGAAATTTTCGAAATCGGCCTATAAACAACTTTAATACGGCTTTTTCCAATCACCAGCTAATTAGCACCAGTGAACAGAACTGAACTGGCCCGTGGTCACTGAGGCGTGTCCAGTCGCGTGTCCTGCCGCGTGACGTGCTAGTCGTCGGAAGTGTAACCTCCTTAATGAAAAAACAACAGGAAATTTCACATTCTAAACAACTGTTTAAACATATCTAAAGTCATCAAAGCAACTCAAACCTGAATTGATGTTAAATATATCTTTAATTATTTGTATTGTTCCAAGCGAAAGACAGTGTTTAAATGTAATGCTTTGCGCACTATTTCATAGCATGTGTACATCAATTACGACGTCTGCCAAATGTTGTCACAACAATCAGACTGATTTGAATAGTCTTATTTTTTATGACACACAGGTGGCCGTTATATAACCCTATCGCATTCAATTTCAATTCTTGATTTAATTATCTCTAATTATACCTTTTGAATATTAACGCCTTGGACCCAGCAAGCGGAATATATGTCCTGTCATAATGGCGTAATCTTGGCATTCGACTGCTACTTAGTTTATTGTCACTGCGTCCAGTCATTTTGAACCAATGAACTTGTAGAATACATATTCAACCAATAAATTAAGAGAAGGAGATTTGGCTCATGCACTTCTACGGACGATGACACACATTTGAAAAAGTACATCGTGAATAACGGGTACCAACATTCTTTAGGCACACATAGGATGTTTCTAACGCTTGCGCCAGGTATGTTTTCATGTCATTGATTGTTAAATTCGAAGACAGAGATATTGCAACACGGTGTGAGATGTTATACTAGCTAACAATATAATATACGTTAGTTAAATACAAACGAATCATCCACTAAGTACTAAGTTGTCATAAAGTGAAGTGAAACAAAATTATTTTTTCTACAGTAAACATTGAAAAAGTTTTTACATTCTCTCCCGTTTATTACAAAAACCTTCATTTTTTTCGAGACAATTTAGAACTTCATATCGATAATAAATGTTGTAACACTACGTGATATCCCATAGTAATGGATCTCTCACCGACAAAGTTCTTAACCTTTTTGATATAAACCCACCCAAGAAAACCGCGTCCAAGGATTGTCACAGTCCAATCAAAATGGATTTGACGACAAAGAGGGAAAGTTGATATCATGAAGCAGTTACATATCGTATTTTAGAATTATTTCGGTCATGCTATTGCCTCTATTTTGCTGTTGAATTAGCTTAAAATACAGAGAAAATCAAAGGGCTGGACTTTCAGCTGACAACTAGCACGTCACACACTGGGCGTGGCTTCGAGTCATGCTTCAGTGATTTTGTCTAAGCGTTCGCCAGGCTCATTAGGCGGTTATCCAAAACAGGGGTATAAAAGGTCTCCCAGTAGTCGAATTAAAGCGTATATTTTCTCATTTTCTGGCTCTATTGATTCTTATAAGTGAAGCGACTACAGATAATAATTTGTAAACTTTAAACTGTATTGAATAAACCCTAAATGTATAGTGTTCGATATCACCCAACATTGTATTAGAAAATCCCTACATTGTATTACAATCAACCAATACTGCATCAAATTACCTCTACATTGTACTAGGTAACATCATCTTTCTAGATACAGGTCTCAATCATAGAGTCTAGAAGACCTTCTTCTGCAGTTATGAGTCACTAAATTACCCCCTTCAACTGTCAGGATCAGTCTGCTTGTCTATTTGCCGCAGCTCTATCAAGCAACTGTTGGTTACCAAATCCTACAGGCTGACAGATATCGAATTTCTATGGTCATATTTCAGATGAAATCAGTCAGAAAACAAAGCTTTGTCTCATTTGGAGTCATTTTGTGGATTCAGTTCTGACGGTTTCCTTTGGCTTATCTCCTTATGAAACTATGTAGGGTTTCCTCTTGTATGTAATTTATCTCGGAAACAGTTCAGTCTCTAATGACTTCTTATCTTAAAAATAAGCGGTCATTTCTTCTTGAAGTGCTTTTCTTGTTGACGTTATGTATGTATTTGCTTCAGAACAGCTGTTGATGGTATTTCATTTTGCTAAGTATTCTGAGACTGAGTAACTTCTTCAAGCATTCTAAAATACCATTTCAACATTCTTGTGCATGTGGTATCTTATTTCAAAAATGACTCCATGCAATCAATATTGTCAAAACATTGAATATATGTATTTGCAAAAAGATTTTGCTTGGACATGTGAGTGCACAAAATAAAATACACATACAATGATTCAGATGAATTGTTCTTTAAACATCCAATTTTTAAATCATTAAAATTTGTGATAATTTTTTAAGCAAGTTTATAGATTTAATGAAATTTTGATAGGATTAATATTTCTGTTTTGTACAAACTTTGTACAAATGTAATATAATTGAGTGTCTTTACCAAGAACAAATTTTCACATTCCTTTTCGTAAAACTGACGGACAGACAACGATCATTGTATGATATCAAATATTGCAATGATATCATTACATCTCAAGTTTCTTTACTTTCAAGACTTCACTTTCATGATTAAGAGAATCATTGTTAAGAATAAGCTCTGAAGTATTTATTTTGACAAAGACATTATGACCAAGTCTTTCAAATTGTCTGGACTGTTAATCATACAAAAACCATAAGATATGAATTTAATACTTCTATTTCCAAACACTTGTCTTTAATCCAAATGATTGTTTTTATTGAAAAGACAGACTAGCTGGCATGATAGGCCACATGATTGATGTATTTTAAATTTTCTAGACATAATCAGATATGAAAACAGCGAAGCACATTGCTATAATAACACGTTCAGTTGGTAAACATTGGTAAAGAGATGTGAATATCCATAATGTCTAGACCATGATGAATAGGAAAATAAAATTGTCTTCATTGGGGTTAAAACGGATGTCTTAGATCATGCCTGTCTTCTTGTTGATCAATTTCCTTTTCATTTACACTGATGGCTGAGAAAATAGACCAGCAACCTTTCATCATTCCATTAACTCTTCCTATTATCCTGTCACAGAGCAAACAGAAAACACATCACTGGAAGAACAACACTTGCTGCAATGGTGAAAGAAACTCAGTTAAAGAATGAATTTCAGTCATCTCATGTCCATCTGATGTCTACGGAAATAGCTTTACTTATGAGTATCTGTTGCTTTCACATTATGGGAAATAAGACTCAATCTAGAATTCATTTATCTTAATTTTATTAATTATTATGAATTTTAATTGAATTACGAATTTGATGCATCAGATGTTTATGCAATTGAACCTTGTTGGATACAATGCATTTTCTACCATCAGTTAAAAAAGGAAATATTGGATATATGACATTTCTCATCAAATATATATGAATATGTCATCAAATGATGTACAAATTTAAATTGTCTCAAGGAGCACAACCACAAGTAAAAATATGTAATTTTCTACTTCACAATATATACATGTATATGGTATTTAATGAGAAATAGGAAATGTCTCGTTATTATATTTCCAAAAACGTCATCAATGAGGTTCAGAAAGAAGTAACCAGATTGCTTTACTAATCATGGTAATCTCATTAAGTCATATAAATTCAGGTTTCTAAACTTCAATATAACTTGATTCTTATTATTCATAATGTCGTACCAAGACTGCATCATAAATCAAGCTTCCAAATTTGTGAAAACTTGTTCAACACATTTCAAGACATTGCCCAGATCACTTTATATGGGTATATTCAAAGGATAATTTTGTCACTTTCCTAAAGAAAATCCCCTTACAATCCTAACACCCACAGCTTTATTCAAGCAATTTCAACTGCATGTTTCACAATTCAGCAACATAAAAAGAACTTGAAGAAACTTTGCATACTTTAATTGCCTCGACATGTTGATCTCCATACTCAGCATATCAAGGATCTCACATTAAAACTTCAGGCCAGGGCTCAGTGTGAAGACTGCCAGCGGCCCAGTGAACCAGTTGATAATGAAATTGTCCTACTCCCAGAGGATATTTGTGAAGGAAGAATAAAGCAACCAACTCTGACTTGTCTATCACCAGCTCCTCAATCATAAACACAGCAACACTTCCTGCCTCGGGCGGCATGGTAAACAGGCTCTCTCTCACAACTTGCATATACAGGAATTATAAGTTTAAGTTCAGAGTAGGGGGATTGAAAGTTCATAAATGCAACTGTGATCTTAGATTCAAAATTTAAGATTCCCATTTGACAAATTTCATATACTATAGCGATGCTATTGAGTTTGTGGCGGAGAACTGCAAGTGCATGATATTTCACATAATTGAAATGATAAACTTTATATTCTAGGTGAAGTGCTATTGAGTTGATAATAGACAAATAGCTAGTTCATGATGCATTTACTATTTTAAACTCAAAAAGTAAGGAAATCTAAATAAAGAGTGAAACTATTGAATTCACAATTGTGATCAAAGTTTCATAGCTTCAACTATTACTTTAGACTAAAGAAGTGAGGCATCTCGAATGACAAATTTCAAACACCAGGAGAGATACTCAAGTTGGTGATAGACAAATTGCAACTTCATGATTGCAACGATTATCTTAAACGCAAAATGTAATGATAGCTGAACTCTTAAATTTCATAAACTAAGAATTAAACTATTGAATTCATCATTAACAATCTTCAAGTTCTTAAATGCAACTTCTATATAATACATTCAAAAGTAAGGATTTACGTCATTTACTTGGATTGAAACTATGGTATTCACCATTAACAATCTGGAAGTTGCATATGCCACTTAAAAAATAGTGTTAAAGAGCAGGGATTCTGACACTGTCACATTTCACACAATAAAAATTTTACTATTCAAAGTTTCAAGCCGATCAACTTTACATATACCTTTGCTTTAAATATACCTATTTGATGATTTAGTTTCATATTTTTCTAATGGATTTTGCATTAACTTTATCATAAATAATACCAGTGTCACATAAAAAAGGCAAGCGCTAACACATATCATATAACATGAGGATTTTATAATGATAGATGTTTATGCATTTCATGATGGTAGATAAATTTGTATTTCATTTCATCCATACCTATCCAGCATATATGTAAAACAAATTAAATTAAACCAAACATATCACCAAATGATATCACTATTAGCTTGAAGAATTGGTGAAGTTTTAATGTCATGTTTAGGAGGACAATTTATTGAATTTCAAGATTAAACCAATTGAGGAGTGCAATTTGACAGATAGAAGGCATTATTTGTAACATTGGAAAGAAAAAGTTCTTAAGAAGTTAAAGATCTTAAACTTTTCTGACAACATTAAACTAGGACTTTGCAAAATGGTGACATAGTGCTGAATGTGCAATAATTCAGCAGATGCAATTTGATATTTCAATAACATAATAACTGCTTAGAAACTGAATTTCAATATCTTGAATATTTGAATTTTGAATTTACTTCCTGTTTAATACCTTGTATAGATAAAATCATGATGAATTTGTTCATTCAAGATCCATTTGAGTGATATTTATGAGGATGTTACGTTCAATATCGAAGGTGACAAAATAGCTATTCAATTTTTCAAATGATTAAATGTTAAAGTTTTGCTAACATATTAAAAAGGTGCAAGTTTCCACCATTTTAAAATCTCACAACTAAGCTAACCATAAACAAATTGTTCTATATACTTGAAAAAATTTATATCTATTTTGAATGTATCAAAAGCAAATTTAGAATAGCTAAGCATTAATTTGTTATCAAAGAAATATGAATTCATCACACAATTTGTATGTGCAGCAATGTGTTAGATAGTCAAAATAAGATATGGCCATTATGACATTTGTTTGTGACCATTTTAGGGAATCAAACAACAGATATTTGATGAGCAATTATGCACATTTGCATTTTAATGCTAAGAGTACCTACCTTTTGTTTCAGTTGAGACTTCTGGAATGTTTCAAGGTTCTTGTAACTATGTCCACCTTTCATTTCTTCTATTGCTAAAAGGATATCTTCATCTGAACTATCAACAGCTCTTGAATTTTTAGCTTTCCGGCGGAACACTGGACTAAGATGACGACACTTTCCTTTAAGAATTTCCTCTCTGAGTTTCCGTGTTGGTGAGTCCAGTTTTCTCACAGGAGATGCTGGAAGTGAAGCAGTTTGCAAGATGTCTATATCACCCCCATTTGTCAAATTCTTGTCTTTGAATAAAGATTTACCCATTACATTGATTCCCCGATCTACAGAACCATGAACTATAGGTTTCAAATCTTCAAACAGCTCAATAGGAGGGGGCACCTCCTCTTCTGTCACTAGAGAATCACAGCTATTCCTTTCAGAAAACGTTTCCACAGTGTTCACATCCTCTGAGAGTTCGTAGTCCACAGATCCTTGTTGAGCAAGATAGAGACGGCGATGGAGATCGACAACCGTGGGTGCAGTTGGACTGCAATCTCCCACCATGTTGTTCTCAAAAGGAAGATCTGTATTCTCAGGAGGTTCCTCATCTATGTATTTGATGGCCTCACTCGCTGGATCTGCCCATCGTGGACTGTCCCCAGGTCTCGACTCTGGGTTGACTGAGTCTGAGTCAGTGGAACTAGGGCTGTGTTTGGGCACAGCTGGAATCCCTGCATCTGCTGAGTTGAGGATGAGCCCTGCACCTCCTGCAGGACTCTGATGTACGCTGGAAGCCTTGACAGTTGGGGATGAACCTAACTGAGGACCCTTTTTGACTTTCGGGCGAGCACCTTGGTTAGCATAATTTTCTTTTGCAACATTACTATCAGTACAATTATCAAATTTAAATGCTAAGGAGTTATGATTCAACCCATTTCTTATTGGCGATAAGGATCTGGATCGTATACTGCCCGAATGGGAGAGTCTGTTTGGCAAGAACATGGCACTTGGTCCACCTTCACTATGACCATTAACGGTTGTTCCCTGGTCCTCTGCTTTAGCAGCTTCTACCCTTGTGGGCTGGACATCCACGGATATCTGACTGGCTAGCTGGAGGTCAGTGATAATAGGAATGGCTTTCTCTATTGCTTCACTCAAAACATCTGACTCAAGACCATCACTGGTGGCTGCAATGCAAAGGTGTAGGAGGTACAGCAAAAGTAACTAAGGGTACTAAAACACCAGGACATTAAGCATGTAGACATCCTCTGTAACCCTCACTATAGTTATGCCAGCATCTTCTCTTCAAAATAATACAATACAAATAGCAGACAGCAGAAATTCTGCACTACTTTATGCATGAGACATGTTTATCATTGGCAGATATTAGATGAATTGATATTACAACTTTAAATTATTATAAAAATATGAAGATTTTCAAAGTTGATTATTTCAAACAAACTTCTCCAATGTCATGAAAATTAAGTCAGTTATGTTTTTAGAAAGCTTTTAAAACTGGACTAAAATGTCAATGTTTGTAATTATCCCAACAAACAACTTCTCTTCCTTAAAATGGTGACTATCATAACTGAACAAACATCACTGCCATCAATCCACAACACAATCCATCCATTCATCCAACTATCTATGTCTTTTCTAATCATGTATCTATTCACTACAGTCTATCTAACAACCATCTATCTAATACATATCTGTCTACAGAACCATGCTGTAGCAGATTGTAACATACTTACCACTATAAGGATGGCCTAAATCCTTCTATCATATTGTCAACTTTAACTGTCTGTTAATATGTCCGTCCGTCCATCCATCCATCCATCCATCCTTCTCTCTTCTACCTATCTATCTATACACTACAGTCTATCTAACAACCATCTATCTAATACATATCTGTCTACAGAACCATGCTGTAGCAGATTGTAACATACTTACCACTAAGGATGGCCTAAATCCTTCTATCATATTGTCAACTTTAACTGTCTGTTAATATGTCCCTCCATCCATCCATCCATCCACCCTTCTCTCTTCTACCTATCTATCTATACACTATAGTCTTTCTAATAACCATCTATCTAACACTAATCTCTGTCTACAGAACCATGCTGTAAAGGATTGTAACATACTTACCACGGAGGATGACCTGAATCCTTCTATCATTTTGTCAACCTTAATTGTCTGTTCATCTGTCAATCCATACATTTAGAAATCACAAACAGGCTAATGGAAATTCATAAGGAAGAATGGCGAGCATCATTGGAAAAATCCTACGACTGTACAAGAATTTTAAACATAACTCGGTGTGGAAGCATATATACAGAGGTCCCTCCCCAGGACGTATCAAACATTGTGCACTTGCCCTCTTCAAATGCGGAGTTGCCCCTATACGAGTGGAGACTGGACAGTACACTAATTTACCTCTAAATGAGAGAGTCTGTTTTAACTGTGAGGGTTGTTTGGAAGATGAATGTCACGTGTTATTTTATTGTCCGCTTTACAGTGATCTTAGAAAAGTTCTTATAGCTAAATGTAACAGCATCTGTGATATAATTTTAATCAGTGGAGCATCTGTGATAAAATATCATATTTTTTTACCAACCAAGAAATTGTATTTTTATCTGCAAAAATCTGCAAACTTATTTTAGAAAGAAGAAAGGAAATTTTATATAGTGGTATGTAAACTATTTTATCAATTTATTGTGATGTATATATATTGTTTTTGTTTTAATTTCTGCTGTGTGTGTCTCTCGTTACCCTAAATGGGTGGCTCGGCAATGTATTGTATATGTATATTTTAATGTATTCTTTTTTGCATTGTACAAGGTGAGACCAAAATAAACTATCTGTCTGTCTGTCTGTTCATCTGTCCATCCATCCATCCATCCATCCATCCACCCTTCTCTCTTCTACCTACCTATCTATTCACTACAGTCTATCTAAAAACCACCAATCGAACACTAATCTCTGTCTACAGAACCATGCTGTAGAAGATTGCAACATACACTTACAGGATGAGTCCTCGTCCTCACTCATCCCGGCGGGCGTAAAGTTGGGGTCCCGAGACAGCTGCTGGGAGCTGCCGGTCAGTTCACACAGTGTAATGGTCATCTGGCGTGGCTGGAGGTGAAGGAGACTAGTCTTGTACACCACATGACCAAGGAGCTCGGGGAGGTAGGAAGCACACCCGATCAGCTGGAACTTGGTACCCCAGATGTTGGACGTCACCTCAACTAGCTTGCAGCTCTGGAAAAGTAAGAAGGATTTACTAACGAGAAACCAACTTACCAACTATGTTGAAATATGGTATCTAATAATTCACTTTAAGTCAATGTGAAAAAGGAACATTCCAAATACGGTATAAAAACACAGCACTATAACGATGAAATGTAGCATCCCAGGTATAAGACATTATCTGCACTAACTTGCAGCTCTTCGATCATGATATGTTTAAGCTTAGTATCAAAAACATCAGAGACCATTTCCATCATAGATAGAGAGAAAGGAACATTATTGAAACGACATATAACAACTACAAGGGCCACTGACATGTTAGAATTGGTATCTCAGATATAAACCTAATCGGTGGTAGCCTGGAGATGACATGTATCCCACATACATGAGTTGTTATCTCTCAAAGATTAAAGCTCTGGGAAGGTGAGACAGAAACACATCAACCAACAAGAATATGAAGAAAACTCTTTACTCCAGACCTTTGAGTTCACCTAGTTCTGGAAAAGAAGGCTACAATCTGTGTTTGTTTAAAATCATTTATGAACATGCAACTTCTATAATATGAAGAATAACTTCAAACAGAAATGACATTTCGTGTGTCCAAAGTATTATATATAGATTTGAGAAAATATCATTTTCACTAATTTTCAAAGAATTAAGCTTTTTTTTTTGAAAAATGGAGTCTTCACTACTAACCAAACTACATTTTCTTCTTTGAGCAAAATTACCTCCTATGCTTTTTGGAGATTTATCTTCTCCAGAAGCTAATGTGTATTTCCGTTTAGTATTACACATTAGCAAATTAAATACTACACTTTAATGGGAAGAACATCCTGTATACTTAGACTAATGCAAAGTTGCATCCAATCAAACAATTAACATTACTCTGTGAAATTCGATCCATCAATTACCATGGAAACCAATCAAATGAAAGTAAAGCCAACCTTTTCTTTTCATGTAAGAAAAAGTCATGATGGAATTCTCTGAAGATCCCAGTTTAAACACATGGACATTATTTTTTCTTTTCCACCACCACCATCATCATCATCATCATCATCATCATCATCATCATCATCATCATCATCAATGTCTTTGTACATCCTGTCATTAATTGGTTCAACAACACAGAACATGTTATATCTGATTTTGAAAATAAACATTGAAAAAAAACAGTATAAAAGGTCTAACAAAAAGCAATCCAACCAGCAACAAGCAGGTGACATGGTCGAGCTATATCCCCCGCAAATAACACAATGTTCTTTGGTATCATTTATTTTCTCTAGATTTTATGAAAATAATGATTCCTCTTATGAGTTTGCTGAATGATATGTTATTTTGACAGTGCCATAAAGAATGAAATTGTTCCATCAAAAACAAAATGACATCAACTTTTGACTAACGTACATAATTTAAAGGAAATATTGTCATGATTGTGATAGTAATACACACTCAACAGGGACTACGCAACAGAGACACCAAATTTTTTCTAATATTACAAAATATGAAAAAATATTGTAGAGTTGTTGCTCATGACACCTAGCTATTTATGAATCTTAATTCTATATTTTTTTACAATCAGAGAATTACTTAAGAAGTTGTGAGCCAGACTGGACTCGAAACTGTTTTCTAACAAGTCTACACATCTTACCAAAAAATGCAAAATCAAAACAAAAACATAAAAAAAAATTATCACGTCATACCTTCATGTAATTATGTATAGTAATACCAAATTTGATCAAAATTAGAAAATAAGTTTAGAAGTTGTGAGCTGGACAGGATTTGAAACGGTTTTGTATCAGAGCCCCCATTTTATTTCAAAAACATAAAATTTTACCAAAATATTTTTCAAAATTGTTAATCATGACCCATCTTCATGTAACTAAGAATGTTCACACAAAATTTTATCAAAATCAGATGAGAATTTTAGAAGTTAGGAGCTGGACCGGACTTGTTTACAGTTTTCTTTCAAATCCATCAATTTCCCCCCGAAATCCTAAATGTTTCAAACATATTTTCAAAATAGTTAATCATGACACATCATTACATATATCTGATATTCCATGACAAATTTTAATTGAAATAGTTGATTAGTTACAAAGTTGGAGCCAGACACGATTTGTAACGGACAGATGGATGGTACCCATCATAATACCCCCCACAACAACGAAGTTACGATAAAAAAAACTACACCTTACATCAGCAAGTTAAATGTCATACAGTTAAACTTTTCAAATCAAATACAACACTCTCTTAAGGTAAAAAAAACCCTAATTTGTCTAGACAATCTTGTAAAGCTGACATATGATCCACTTTTTCTCAGGACTCATTATCAACACCTTTGAGATAGTTACAGATTGCTCCTTTAGCAACTTCGCACCTAAAACCTCGTTTAGAAAATAACCTGACACAAAGGGTACATTCACTTTCTTACATGGATTTTACCAACAGAATATACTAAACAGTCCCAAATCGTTAGGTAAGTCTGGATAAGTGAAGAACCTTGATTAGTAATAATAATATATTGAATCTCCACTTTTTCCAAGTTTTCATGTTTTTTGTTAAGTTTTATGTATGAATCCAAAAGAAATTTTGCTTTAATGCTTTAAAAATATAAAAAATTACTCAGGGAAATAAAAAAATTAAAAAATTGGTTAATACAGTTTCAAAACTAGTTTCAGTTAGTTCTAATACAGTCCTACATATGTTCTAACAAACCGAGGGCATTTCCTTGCATCTTCAAAACTCTACCTTAAAAAGAGTCCTCTTAGAAAGAACCCTATCTAAATCATTTGGGGCCATATACTGCCTAAATGAAATCATATTGCGGTTACTGTATTGCAAAGTTTATACCAGTATATAGCAATATACTGACAATAATGCACAGCCAGAATTAGTAATAATATAGACTCATCATTACTTTTTTCACCAGAATTGATGTTGAATAACTAAAAATGATGGATAAATTATGCCTTCTTCATGGTCCCCTGGAATTTCACTTTACTAGTTGAGATTGTATTTCCCTCTAAACACTGTTATGGAATAATATAGGGATATCCAATTTAAGGCATCAATAAAAAGAAACACAACTCATTGATAAAACAAATAATATCAATGAGTTAAATTTCACTTAACTAGTTGAGATTGTATTTCCATCTAAACACTGTTATGGAATAATATAGGGATATACAATTTAAGGCATCAATAAAAAAGAAACACAACTCATTGATAAAACAAATAATACTGGACCGGCTACTAGTTAAGGAAAGTCCTGTTGGTCATGTTGAAATTTTACAAAAAGAGTCTCATCTGAAACATCTAACTTAATTGACACTTAATTTCAAGTTTATATCTAATCTTAGACAATCAAGTTAATGAATGGCACAACCATTTTTGAAAATATGGAGATTCTAAAAAATTTAATTATTTCTTTCCTTCTAAGATGTTATGTCAAATTAAAATTAAAATCATGTTATAAATTCTTTTCAAGCACTTCAGAGTATTTATTTAGCTTTTTCACACCTTGAAGATGCTAAATGAGTTTTTTAATTAGCTACTCACCTTGTAATCTATTTGTGGAAAAGAAAACATATTACCAATCCAACAAATTGGTAGGGTTCTCACTTCAAGAATACTGAAATAGGACTTATCTGCAACTTTCCAAATTTAATTTTCTCCTGTGGCAAACTCCTATCTGACTTGCTTTCAAAATAGATTTATTTACTGTCAAATTTATACGCATGGAAACTAACCAATTGTACTTGGATATATCAACTTTGTACCTGCAGATATATTTTTTGGTACGTAACAATATAAAGAGAAGCAATTTGGATTCCTCCTAGGGAAGTCTAACATTTGATTTATTTATCTTTATCTATAAAGATTTCTAAAATAAATTGATTTTTCAATTTTGTCAAAATCTGTTTTTCTCTACTGCATCACGGTTTTAGATATCATGGTTCATTTTTTATGTCATCACTCCAAAATGTTGTTTATATGTTGATAGCAAAATTGATATATCGATTTGACTAAATTATTTGTGAAATTCAATGGCTCTGAATCAGGTTTAATCAGATCAGTAAATTAAATTTTTATACTGTCTCTCATTATTACAGAACAGCTAAATTTCATGAAATAAGCAAAATATTAGAGAAGAAGATGAAAATAGGTTTTTAGAGTGTGGCCCTTGTGGACATCATTAGGGGTCGCAGGGTCACCAAATCTATAAATAAAAAAACTCTTTAGTAAAGGAGTCTTTTCACAAGATTTCAGATTTTGTGAGTCAATGGCTCTGGCGAAAAAGATGAAATAGTGAAAAGTTTACAGACGGAGGAATGGATGGATGGACGGATCCCAGACAACATGCCATGCCATTATCGGGACTTTCAGGCCAGATGAGCAAGAAATCTACTTTACAGTAAAAGTTTTTATTAAGATCTTATTAAAAAATATATATCCATTTTGACCAATGAATTAATTTTTATCAATTACCATGTTCCTCTTACTTTCTTAAACCTTTTTATCTTTGTTAGCCTTTGTATTTTATTCATTAAAAATCATAAAATTTCAGGAGATAAATAAAGAATTACTGCTGTAAAATAACAGAGCTCGCGGTCATCCTATAAAAGATTTGCATCGTCAGTTACAAACTGCATTGAGAGGATACCATATATTCATGTCATGTAAGCTATCTCCTCAAGTTTCTTATGAGCTTGATCAAATGGTAGATCTATACAAGACATCTTTCTTTATTGCATTCTTAGCCCCTTGACCAGCACTAACTCAAGGTAATGACCCCTACTTGATTGGTCCTAGCAGAAAGTTGACTCTATGAGGTATCATCAAACTGATGAAGTGGTCCAACATATACAGCAATATCTCGTTCTAGTGCATGTGACTGTCTCTTCTCTAGATCTTATGGAAGCGATCGTAGATGTTCATTAACCGGTAGGCAACAACACCAAATGATAATATGTAAATGCATTGAAAAATTCTTTATAAAAGATTATTTAGCTGGCATGCTAGAACTTTAGGAAATGTCATTAATGGTAGATGTCGTTGAGGACATGTGATGCTTTATGCCAATTCTATTCTACACAAAGGCAACACTTGAGATGTTTTTCATAAATTGCTTCCATGAATTTTGATCTTAGAGAATTTTTCAGGTCTTTTCAGCCTCACACCCAGTTGCACAAATTGACGAAGAAGGATGTCATTTTATGTAGACCCTTGTAAGACATCATTAATCAAAGGGCTCTTCATGATTAATGTAAACTTCAATTTACATGACATATCTTTTTCTATGGAAACTTAAAGACGACCCATTGATAACTTAAGACTGTCATTTCAATGAACCTACTAGAAGAACTGCTAAATGTGATAACTTAAGATAACATTGCTTACTTAGAAATCTCATGACCATTTATCAGATGATTCCATACTTTATATCAACCTTACACTCTTGACCATACCTAACTCAAGACAACGAGTTGCACTCGATTGGTATTAGCAGTTAGTTGACTCTAAGGAACAATGAAGACATATAAAGACCCAACATAAGAACCCATACTTCATGGAAATCTATGTGCCTGTCACTTGACTGGGCCTTATGGAAAAGAATAATAGATGGGGACTCACATTAAGTACACTAGATATCCCGAGAAACTATCAGCAGCATCACTGATGGCAAGTTATTACATCAATGTCATTTCATGCAACATGCCATTTATCTGATAGTCCGTTGAGACTCTTCTTGCCTTTTGTCATATGTCACACTAGATGGCATTATTCATATAGATAGCGGTATCCTCAATAGGATTGTAGAGGCATACCTCTGGCTAAACAAAAGTAAAGTGTCCTAGAACATTAGGTAGCGCCAGCTTGAGCTCCTAGCTGTTTCCATTTAAATACTCTTTTCAGACACTGACATTACTACACTTGCTGACTTAAGTTTTTGTTTAATTTGCTAATGTCTTCACAGAATGTTGAATGCTTAAAAAATCTTGCAATTTATCTTAAACGTAATTTACCTATGTAAGCAATCATTTCAATGTCCATACGCAGTGACCTTATGTATACATGATTATTGTATTTTAGGCCATGTGGCTGTGATTACAAATAAACATTCATTCTATACCTTAAGTTTTTGTTTTGCAATTCAAGAAATCCACCATAGCTGTTCAGTGTTACATAAAACTCTTTCAGCAACATATAATTCTGTGAAAATGTCATGATATTAAAAGGACTGATAACTGAGCTCACCAGTGTTGGGA